>CM034150.1:601105577-601177106 GCA_019776745.2 Taxus chinensis
TTTCTAGAACCAGGGTGAGAGAACCCAAGGGTAAATTTAATGAGGGAGGGATAATATAATTCAATCTCCTTCAAATTACTGGTATTTCAATTTGAGCCAAGTATAGCCATGAATACAATATCTACTCACAATATTTTTCACACATATATCACATATAATTAGTGCATCAAACACAAGTTATTGAAGACATAAAAATGATTGTCAAATATCATCTCTACATAAATAGAAAATGAAATAGATCTTAATGATGTTGGAATATTAATCTTCACAAATCAAGGTAAACACATTATAATCGATAGATGTAATGCAATTTATAGAAAAAAACATGCCTGGTACGGATTTTAATGTGTTTTTTAGGGGTAGGATGGAAGGATATTATAGTTATTAAAGAGGGGGAATGGATGATGTTTGATTAACAATAACAACATGCCAATAATTGTAATAATATCCTGATAATTCAAAATGTAGAGATATAAATCAAGAAAGAACACTTTTTAAGGAAAATTTTCATTCATTGATAACCAATTCATGCAAATGATACCAAACAACCTTCAAAATCCTCAACACAAACACTTGTGAAGGAATTCCAATAAATTTTCATTTCTCCCATTTTCATATGCCTAAGATACATTCAAAGGCTAACATATATCATTCCAAAGCAAGATTACAATAAGCGTTTAATAACTAGATAAATATTACAAAATAAATGCTATAGCACAATACTTATTCAATAGCCAAGGAGATGTAATAACCAGTGGTTAATCCTATGTATTATATATAGACGCAAAAAATAAATGATTGTAATTAAAGTTATAATTAATTAACCAGATATTCAACATACATGTTCAAATCCATGAATGAATAATTTTATTTTTTTTTATTCATCTTAGTTTAAATAATGGGTGTAGTATTTTATTTCACTCAACCATTGTGTGTGTTGGCACCTCATTCAGTCAAAACTAAACACTCACCTAAAGTGTGCATAGCTACTAGGTCCCTCCTTTGAGATGCTTGATATAAAGTTAACATGCATGTTTATAATCATACTTAACCATGAAACTAATTAATCATAAATAGCCGTTTATTAAAATCTCTTTGGAAACACATGCAATAAGGAAACATGATACTTCAAACAATAACCAGGATAAATTGTGCCATTAGGTCACCATATTCAGACATGTAATAATTATAATCCATCCACATTTATCCATCATAAATTAGGATTCATTACATTAATGAAGCTGAATAAATATCACAGTCGTTACACAGGTGCGTTGGACCATGCATTTAAGTATCAAACCCTAGATCTGTATCAAAACATCATAACTCTGCTAGACATAAAAAATTATTATACCAATGGAATACACGTAGTATATATAGGGGTGGGTACTTTCCCTTTACCTACCATGCATTCTCCTAATAATAGGTGTGCTCACAAAATAAACCTGTATGCTTTCTTTTCTGAAAATATCCATGTGTATAAAGCTTGGATTCTTTTACAACAGTTGATTATAATAGATTAATCATAAATATAATACTTTCTTTAATCCGATTAGTAACCTCCTCAAATCTTATTCTACATGTGCTTTTTCCACTTTCTTGATCTGCACGCCAAGTCTATTTTTTATCCCAATATGTAAAATCAGCTAAGTCTCAGTGTCGTTCCCACACACTTCCTTATCCAACATTTACATGCTTCCTTCTACACGATAACCTTGTTCCTCTGCATGTGTGCATTTTTGCACATAATCCTTTATGCCTTTTTGGGTACTTGGTCAATTTCCTTGCTCAACATTACCTAACACAAGGTATAATTTTTGTCCTCAGCACCACCGAAAAAAGAATATTTTATGAAGGAATAAATAATGTATGAACACAAAGAATAATGACATACTCTAAAGAATGAAAGAATATTTTGGTGTGCACTAATCTCTACTCCATTGATTGTAGTAGTTAAGGGAACTGATTATTGAGGGTGTTCTTCAGCTCTCCCCATTCTAATAGCCTCTTGGAATTTGTATCTAAAATCAACCTAGTTACCTCCATCATCTCATTGGGGGTCATATCTTCACCTTTTGCTTCAGCTCCCTTATCACTTCAGTGAGGCCTAAGATTAATCCATCCATACCATCCATTCTTTGCACGATGTGGGATCTTATATCCTTAAGCCTTGTTTCATATGAATATTTAACTGTCTTCAAGGCATATCACTTTTGTGTAATCTCTACCAAGATATCCTCATGCCCAAACTTCCCCTCTTACTTTGCATCATGTGCATGCAACAAACTCCACTTCTTCTTGAGTATTATATTCCCTGAGGATTGCGTCAAGGCCCTGAAAGTGATCGAAAGCCCATCCCATCTTCTTCATTGCATCCTTAAATGTCTGGTACAATGCCTCATACTCTATAATTTTGTGTGCTATCATATTATTATTCTTTTACTTCTCATAAGATAATTCTTCTTATGATACTTCATGCGTGCTTTGCTTCTCTTATAACAACATATGAAATAAATATTGTAAATAGTGTAGTACTGAGGGATATCTATCCTTAGCTATTTCTTAAAACTCTGGACATGTTATCATGATCTCATCACTATATTGACTGTCATGTCTAGGATAGTCTTGGTGCACTTTTATACCTTATTATTTTCCTCAGTAAGTGACTACTGTGCGTTTATCCTTGTTATCTTTGAGAAATTTTTGGATGGTGGCCCCTTTGTCCATATTTTTGTGAGCTACTTATTCCACCATCTTGTTCAAATCATTTCTTTTTTGTTCATCAATAAGCTCTGTTAGTTGTACCATCAATAATTTCTTTGGTGCCTTTTTTAGTTGGAGCATTGCGAATACAACATCATTGATCTCAAAATTAGGCTCACCCATATGAGTTTACATGCTCCAGGACAACATCTTCATGGTATGCATGGTCAAAACCTTCTGGGTTGGTCACTTCCCAGCCATAAATTTTATCTATCACCAATAAAATTTGAAACCATGCACGTAACACATTGGATTGATCATCAATGTAACTGACTTGAGGTGTGTGCATAACC
Organism: Taxus chinensis; assembly: GCA_019776745.2. Lineage (NCBI taxonomy): Eukaryota > Viridiplantae > Streptophyta > Pinopsida > Cupressales > Taxaceae > Taxus > Taxus chinensis. The sequence goes on from CM034150.1 coordinate 601,108,634, forward strand.
TCATCCCTTTTCCTTCCACTAGTGCACCATCGTATGGGTATGTGCTACTATTCTCAGGTGTGCACACTGGCCCCTCTTGACACTTCATCCCTTATCAATATCATATCTTATGTTCCTTCCTCTTCACCCTTGGGATGTTATTCATGCACTTCATGTACCTCATGTAGCTTTACATCATGTGTAACACTATCCTCCTTGTGCCTTTCTTCCTTCACATCATGGAATAGAGATTCTTCTTCCTTCTCCCAACTAATCTCTTCTACCATTTATTCCTCATTGGTGTCACCTTTGTGAACCAACCTTGATCTCCTCTTCTTTTTCTTTTTGGAATTGACATAGGTGGAGTGACTTCTGGTGTCTTTGCAAGTTCTAATGTTCCTATCCCACTATCTCATTCCTCCCATGTTATCTTTGACATGCTTCTGGTGCTTTGATTAAGTGCAGTGTTATCTTCTTTTTATTCTTATTCCTCCTCCTTTTCCTTAACCTTTTATTCCTCTGTGTACTTTGAAAGAGTGGTCTCGTGTGCTTACCTTCTCCCAACATTTTTTTCAACCTTTAAGAGGTTCTGGGATTTTAAGCTCATACTCAATGTTTTACCACTGACCAATATGGGCTTCAGGTAGACATATACCTTTATTGCCTCCTTTTTTCCTATCACCAAGGTCATGGAATTTATATTGATATCATTTCATATAATTGTTTCACTATAGGCTACCTTCCCAAGGTACAAATATGTTTTTTTCCGTGTATGGTAGTCGTAATCTACCTTATCAACATCAAATATTAATTTACACGCATATGAGAATATGTTCACCAATGCCTAGAAATACCTTACTCTAGATGCATAAGGAAGCTTGCACTATGTGATATTTTTCACCATTCTCCATATAGAATCTCCCAAGGAAAAAGTGATGGTATATCGTAAACTCTACCTTCTCATCCAAGACTGAGGGAATTTCACTAGGAATGTGCCACTCATGCTCTAATACCTCGTGCATTTACATATACCACCAGTACACCCTTAGATTTTAGGCATTAGTTATTACATCGCAAGTATACTCTGTGAATTTATTTACAAGGGACATATCCTCATGTGGGTACTTCCATATTTTTTCATTTTGGCCATCTAGAACTCCAATCTCTAAGAAGACAATAGACTTGAGGATTGCTCCCTAAGTGATCCTATCACCCACGCTCGCTTCCTCAAAAAATCCTTCTACAATAAAGGCATCAATGTTATACATTGTTCCCTTAGCCATATTTTTTGCAATATAAATCCACCTCTTATAAAATTGGGTCCACCTCTCCTATGTGCTAAACTTGGTAACCATATGTATGGCAATCCTCAAAATTGGGTCAGTCATCTTTAAAATGTCCATCACATGACCACCCCTTTGATATTTTAGCTCGATGGAAATGACCCTCCAACTTTTTCATCCAAATCTATTTTTATTTTTACGCTTGAATTGCACAACCTTTTGACTCTTTCAATAATTGGCATGGTAATGCCTTCCCTTTTACCTGCAAAGTAAAAGAAGTCCTCAAGAACCCATGACATTAGCCACTGATAGAGGTGTTCTGGCTTTCCAAAACAGGTCATCTCATAATGTTATGAACTTCCGCACCCTCCAAAAACTTATGTCCTTTATCATCATGAATCGACTTATCATCGACAGTCCTTTGGTTTTCCTTCTGTACCAACTCATTCTCTATCTGGTGCGTGTTTGCATCAAAGTGATGATTATAGTCACACACCTTAAATTTTCTGATATGGGAATCCCAAATATGTCCCATGATAACCTCCCTAGGATACTGCATCTCTAAAAATCATTCTTCAATAACTTCTTCGACTTCGACTTTTGATTCCTTTTTCTTTCCTTTTCCCTTTGTTGCCTCTGCGGATGCTTTTTTGGGTGTTATTCCTTATTTTACACATTGTTTCCTTCACAAATCAGAATATCTCATGCCCTTGGTACTCAATAAACCTCTATCAACTAGTCATGCTAAACACTTCACTTTATTTCACCCTCGTTGCTCCAAAAAATCATCACTATCCGTCAATTTTGTGCCCTAGCTTTGAGTTTGAGTTTCTATTTTTCCTGTAAACACTAACTTGCAACCTTATTCCAAAAGTAAACCTCCACACATTTTCTCCATCCTCAAACTTCCACCTGAAGCAGCTTCAAAACCAGGTCATGTAGCTTATTAAATTGGTTTTATTCTATCTCTCAAACTTCGTCATAATTACACACAAATTTACTCATCTCACACTCTACAATGCTCGAATTATTCACAAGGCAAGGTAAAGAATGAACTCCCTTCAGTTCCCTTTTAATAGATTTCCATTTTTTCATTAATTTCTCCTCACCTACCACTGTAATGTGGTTGTAACAATTATTTTTACTTTTTTTTCACTTTTCTCTTCCTTCTTCTGCATGTTATAGTCATAACCTTCATGTACGATTACTACTTTTGGGCCACAGAAATCCTTGTATGCGCTTCCCTACACAACAACATCTTCCTCTGTGTCATATACCAAGTAGTCCATCATGATGCTACCTACCTCACATTACACTTCATGGCATTTTCCTTGTGTGGTCTCCAATATGAGAAATTTCCATGAGAAACATCATTCTCATCACTTATGAAACCTCTCTCCTTTTCTTGCGTACACCTTTCCAATAGCATCCCAACTTTCAACTATAGGTACATATTCTTTAAATTTCTCTCAAACTTGTACCTGGATACCCCCACACTAATAATATGTGCAATCCCCTACACATGAAATCAATAGTTAGTAATCAGCTTCCTCCACACAAGCATGCTTATTACAATAAAACAAACAAAACATGAAAGGGAAGTCTAATCTAAGTAGAAATATTTCCTTATTACAAACATCAAGAAGTTGTATTTATATTTTGGATTCATCCTACTCCCATTGAAATAATTGGGAAACATGGTGTCATCCAACACCTGGAATTGACATGCACCTAATTCAAGTATCTTGGTTACTACAAAAATTCCCAACCAATGCACCCTCAACTTTCCTAGGTGGCATGAAAACTTGTAGTTATAGAGAAAGACCATCTTGCCAACTATAAATGTCTTGATCTTAATGTGCCTATCATGTCATGCCTTCTATTGCACCTTCTCATTCTTCTATCTCTAATGCATAATAGTGCACTGGTCATCTAGTTGTATTGGTTTCTTAATGTGCTCTTCCATATCTTGTTCATTGAATAATCCACCTGTGTATGAAATACATAGGGATGGTGAAAAAAAATCCACTGGTAGCACTTCCTTAGTAACAAACAAAAACTAAAAGGGTGTGGCCTTATTCAACCTTTTGTACATTGTTCTATAAGCCCAAATTATAGGTGAAACTTTATCACCCTAATCCTTTCTTTAAAAATCACAAATATTCCTTAAATTTTGTCCCAAGATCTTGTTGAAAGATTCTGCAGTACCATCAGCTTGAGGGTGATAAGGGGTAGTCTTATGGTATGTGACCATAAACTCTGCCAACAAAATTCTGATTATATCATTCAAGAAATGAATTCCTATATCATTGGTCAAGCTTAATGGATAGTCGTACATGTTAATGATATTTTTCCATAGGTACCTCACTGTTATAACTACAATACAGTCCTTTGTAGGAACAACCTCTGCTCACCTTCTTAGAAAATTTATGCATGTAATTATATAGTGCGCTTCAGTCCTATGTAGAGGTGGGGAAATAGGTCCTATAAAGTTGATATCCCATGTCTCAAAAGGTTTCATGCTTGCTATGGATCACAAGGGAATTTCATTACTACTTCCTAGTTTTCCAAGGCCCTGACAATGATCACATGATTTAACATATTACTTGGTATCTTTATACAATGTCTCCCACCATAAGCCATCTATAAGGATCTTGCATAAAGTTGCATCACCTGCATAATATCATATTACTATACCACTATGAGCCTCTTCCATAATGGATTCACCCTCATGCTTCGAGACACACTTGTGCATGACCTCATCTCTGCCCATTTTGTATAAATATCCTCCAATTAAATGATAAGGAGTGGCTTGAATAAAAATATTCTTATTTTCTAATGTCTTCATTCCCTCTTGTGTCATGCCAGTATGCATAAAATTTTTCTATTTCCTCCAAATCTGTGGTAGAGTGGTTCAACTTGAAAAACTTTGCATCAGGAATTTTTTCCTCGATAATCTATGAGTCTTCGCCAAAATTGATTCTTGATAGATCTTTCCTAGCTTGATAAGAAATGTAAAGTAAAACTCCTAAAAAATAAGTATCCATTTGTAGATGCACCCTTGCAAAACAAGCTTATTGACCAGGTACTTCAATTCCATATGATCTGTATAGAAGATAAATAGTGTAGCCAACAAGTATTGTCAAAACTTGTGAAGTGCATGGATAATAGAAAATTTCTCGCGCTCCTCGGTAGCATAATTCTACTCTGCGGGTGTCAACTTCCTTCTTACAAAGCAATTGAGATGATCCACATTTCCTTCTCTTGGTTGCACCAATCGCTATGCCAAAGGCATCCACATGTACATGAAATAGTTTGTCCTATGAAGGAAATCACAAAATTAGTGTAGTGGTAAGCTTCTTCTTCAATGTTTCAAATGCCTAGTGTTGTGTGTCACCCATATGAAAATGTCCTTTAGCTTTGAGTGGTTCTTCAAGTGGGTAAAAATATTTGCACATCCTTTTATCAATTTTCTATAATAACCCGTATGCCCCAAAAATTTGCACACTTCACTTTGATTGGTATGTTCTTCTAAACCCAAACTCCCAATGATCTTGGTAGGGCCTACCAGTGATCCTTCCTTGATAATGATGTGTTCAAATAAGGTTCCAAAGGGTGTAGTAAATATACACTTCTTAATGTTAAGAGAGATTCTTAACTAACTACACCTCTCAAACATGATCCTTAGGTTATCAGAATGATCCTTAACCAACCCATAAATAGTCCAGTCATCTAGATAAACATGTAATAATTTGTGAATGAAGTCATGTAAATCTTGCACAACAATGTGTGAGAATGTTGCTAACACATTCTTCAACCCAAAATACATAATAGTGCACACAAAACTTCCCCACTCGGTGGTGAAAGTTTTCTTTTCCTTGTCCTTTTGCACAATGCACACCTAATGATAGCCTGATAACCCATTTGTAAAAAGAATAAATATCATGCCCTACAACTCCTTCCAGGATTTCCTTGGTAAATGGTGTGGGAAAAGGATCTATGACACATGAATCATTCATTTCTTTATATTTCATACAAATCCTAATCCACCCATCCTTCTTGATGCTAATAACCATTGGGAAAACCCACTCAGACTCTTTGATTTACTTGATAATTCTAGAAATAAGAATCTTATCAATTTCCTCCTTCACCTTCACATGAAAATTTGGATTCATCCTATAAGGCCTCTTCCTAACAAGTCATGTGCCTTCTTTTAGATTAATCTTCATCTCCCCCAATGAAGGGTGTAATCCTTTCAAATCATGTTAACCTCATGGAAATAAATCTTGGAAGTTGCGTAAAATCTCAATGATCATTTCTACCTCCTACTCTAACTAGTAATCTCCAATGATGGCCTCCTTAGGTGCATCCTTAGTACAAATGATAACATTCATATTTTTCATGGGAGCATGGTGTTGGTGCTCGATTTGATCTCACCCAATTTGTTTAAAGAACTCTTTAACCTTCCTGGTTCGTCATATTTTCTATCTCTCTGAATGGATGCGTACAAGTTTTATCTTTACTAGGGTGTTATTGTAAATCCTTCTCTATGGTCGTGGATTTCTGTCGAGCCATGAATTATCTACAAATTCTTTGTCCTTGAAGAAAAATTCAATTCTAGGTGTAAATGGTGAAGTTCCCTCAGATCTTATTGTTCGACGAGCATGTTTTACCTGTCAAAATTTATCTCTAACGTCTGCAGATACATTTTCATTCTTAATTGGTTGCAGCATGGCGGGTTTATTTTATAAACTTGTCACTTTTGGTTATGTTTTCAAAAAGGTTTAATTGGACCCGTTTCTCCATTGATTTTTTATTGGCCAGTCAAATTTATGAAGTGGCAGAGAAAATTCTTACTTTTTGCCCCAAAGGAGTACACATGTCATCAGTTGAGCAGTTGCATAGAGGTGGGCCCTTTTTATGTTTCAAGGCATTATGACAAAAGGGGTAAAAATGTGAAAGAAATGCCTAAGGCCTGCAAAAGGACCAGAGGAGGACACGTGGTAGTTTGAAAAGTCAAAAGGCAGAGTGGTGGATTGTCTGGTTTCTTTGAAATTTTTAGCTTTATTTTGTAAAAGGAGTAAAGTTTTAAAGTGAACCGTGACTCTGTTGGGGACTAAAGAAGGACACGTGGCCATTTGAAAAGTCAGAGCAGAGTGGCAGGTTATCAGAGAAATTTGGAAATTTTTGCTTTATTATGAAAAAGGGATAAAGTATAAAAGTGAAGCAAGGCCCCGCCAGGAAACAAATGAATTCTGCATTGAAAATTCAGAGGAGGAGAAGTGGGTCATCGAAGGAAAATTGGAAATTTTTCCTTTTTGTAAAAAAAGGTAAAAATTATAGAAATGAGCCGCGACTCCATCAAATGCCCAGATTAAGCCACGTTTCGAGCCAGTATTTCAAAGGTAGAGGGGCGAGGGAAAATGTGAAAATTGTGCATTTTCTCCAAAAGTCATAAAATGCAAAAGGTGCCCCTAGGCCCATTTCGTCTCTAATATTCCACGTGGACGGATCTAATTTAAAGTTGTGAAAGGGCAGAATTAATGGTTATGGTGTGATGCATCTAGTTTTGCTACCATTAACATTCCACGACTTCAGGGGATGCAAATATGCATCATTTTTCATGGTGAATATGAATTATTTCTTGTCGTTTCTATCAGAAAAGTGTAATTGAAGTGTTGTGGAGCTCAAATTTGTGAATATGAGGAAGTGCAAGAGTTGATATTTTGAAACAGAGTTGCTCGGGCACCTGTAGAAAACAAATTTCCAGATCCAGCAGGGAAAAATACAGAGGAAATAATGAGGGAAAGAAAGTTATAGGCACAAAGGATGAAAAATGTGTTGCTAGAGGAGATGACTAGATGCCCTAGTTAAAACAATGATGGAAATATCTGAAATGATTCATCTTTTGAACACCTAGCAACTTTTTGTTGTAAATATGTTAAAAATCACTTTCTAGAACAAATATGTAACAAGCAAAGTATTCCTCGAATATTCTTCTTTTGGGGGGAAAATTTGGGATAATTGAGTCAGTGAAATTTTATAAATGTAATGAGAATACTCTTGCAAAAGCTTGGGTGTTAATTTTTACGAGAAAATTTGAGAAAGCCCATCTTCCTGAGATACCATCTAAGAAACCTGTTAATTTCTTGTGTTTTAGATTTCAATAATCTCAAGATGGTTGCAAGTGTATAGCCATTGACAAGCTCTGAGATTGTTCAAGAAACTTTCCCCTACTGATGAATCTGATAAATCTCAAATTAATCTGTGTTGATCTTGGGGAAAATTGTGTCTGGTTTTATTTCAGACTGTCTTTAAAATATTTTTTCTTGTTCCTGTTGCAATCTTATATTAAAATATCTCTAAATCACACAAGATCTCATCCATGTGTTAGTATTTTGGCATTTGCAATTTCATTATGAGAAGATATTTCATTTGGTAATGAAATAAACAATTTAAAATCATTTTACTTCCACTACGTTGATAAAGATTGTTTGTAATCCTATGAGTGTATCTTAGGCATGATGAACCAGGGGTTGTTAATGTTTAATTGAGTCTTTAGCTCGAGCCTTCATGTTGAATTCTTAAAGATTGTGTGAAACCGTGCAGATCTGGGCCTCCATTGATGCACACCTTCTAGTTGAAGGAATATTTTGGCTATTTTGAAGCATTATGTATGTTAGTTTTCCAATTGTTGTAAAGGTTCTCAAAGATTTGGTGAAATCAACTTCATTTTTCTTAAGTCCCCACCAAAAAATTCAAATAACCATGAATCCTACCTAAAGTACCCCTATTTGTGTTGTATATCCACAAATGAACAAATTCTACTGCCAAAATATACAGAAGCAAGTGGGTTTTAAGTGTCTTTAGTAACCTGAACCTTGTTCAGAAAATATCTCCATTCTTTAAAGTGACAACTCGTGAGAGTTAAATTGTGGTGTATTAATCATATTTTCTCAAGGTTTTCTTTAAAAAATTATGCAAAGAAGGATCTTTTGATGTCCTTCACTAACAGAGGTTACAAAACATGTCCTCTTGTTATGATCCTCATGTGCGGATTTCACTAATGCCTCAAGGTTTTGGTGTAACGGTTCATTACATTTGGTATCAGAACGACCACCTAGGTTTGAGTCCTGGCATGGGTAGCTATGCTGGAATTGCAGTGTTCACCCAAGGCTTGTATAGGGCAGGGTATGGTCCCACTATACGGGCACAAATCTAGCCCGGGGTCTGGGCTATGGAAGTGTGGTAGGATGTTATGATCCTCATGTGTAGATTTCACTAACGCCTCGAGGTTTTGGTGTAACGGTTTGTAAACCTCTCACCCTAGTTGAAAGGCACAACCTAAAGTAGTGAGGATAAATCAAATCCTTTTATATGGTGTTATTCATTTCTCCAATACCCGAGTGATAAAGAGCCAGCTGAATGCCTTCCTCGGCTACAAAACGACTTATTATTTGTTTGTCTCTGAGTATCTTGTTAAATCTGTGATGTTTCTCAGCTTCAAAGGGAGAATCAATTTGGATACCAACACATGGTATGTGTGTTCCTTTTCATCCACAGAGTTCATGTCACACACACCCTCTGTATTGATAACATTGAGGTTTTCCACTTCTTCATCATCAATCATGTATACCAGCTTTCCTTTTTCTTTTTCTTTCCATGCGCAACCCAACTACATTTCCTATCTTTCAACCATGTCTTCATACACCTCAGGATTAGGTTCCTCAAGTAATTCAAGCATAAGATCTTCTATTTTTGAGTTATCCCCCAAATTGATGCACTTCATAATATGTAGAGATTCATGTATAGGTGGTTTATTAGAAAAATAGTCAAAGGTATGGAAAATACTTGCAGTCATCTCATGCTAGCTCACACTCTCCCTTTTTAGTTCATCATGGATGTACCATGTGTGTGCACATCCATGCAATGTGGAGTAGAAATTATGTACCCACATGGAAGGCAGTAAAGCCTCCTATCCTTGCGCCCATAGTCTATCACAATTATGGATGTGTGCCAAAGTAGGAGTCTTCCCATGATATTCACATGTGAGCATAGGTACATTTCTTTGAGTAAACCTTATGGAAAAGGAAATTCTCACTTCTCGCCAACCCAATAGGTTATCTCTATGTGTTTCCCACTAGTGCACTATTGTCTTGCACAAAGTATAAACCAACATGTTTCTTTGATCACCTTTGTTATGCCACTAGTATTCCATGGCGCGTAAAAATGTTTTGGGTTTCCCTTCACTAGTGTACCTTGGTACCTAAGCTAAACCTAACTGCCTCACCATGCACGATCTGATAATATTTGTGACTCATCCCTTAACATCATGCCCTATCATATCATACATTTCATGAGCCCATTTATCACAAGCAACATTAGTGGTGTCACTTATAGACTATGTGTCTTCCCACTGAAGCACACCTTCTTTCGATGGTTCTACATTTTCTAGATCATGGACCATCTATGCATAAATTCTATTAATCTCTTCTTCACTCAAGGGCTCAACATAGGGCTCTACCTTTACATCATTTATAGGTATGATCACTTGCTCATATTTGTTCTCAAAATTGATGTATCTCTTGTTAAAACATAGATCAACATTGTTTTCATAGCACCACGGGCATCCATATAATTTTGGGAAATTATTTTCTTCAACAAGCTCCAAAAATTCAAAATCCCCAGTGAACTTGACTCCCTAAATTATTATGGAAGCATCCTTCAAAACCCTAATAGGCATAACTATTGTTTTTTTTTTCATATACAATACATTGGAATATGGTTTCAATGTTGGTCTTCCCATCTAATTCCATACATCCAAAGTTAACACATTTACCTCAGTGTATATATCTATCAAAATATTTCTTACCAACTAGCCATCAATCACTACATCAAGTGTGATCTCCTTGTCAAATTCATGGTTCTGTGGTGGCAGGTTTTCATGGAGTATTTGACGTACGTGCTCAAAAATAGCGCACAATACATTTTCATGCAACCATTCCCCTAGTAATGGGATGATATTCTCATGGCACATCAACTTACATACCTCCTTCAAATAATCCACATCTTTCTGCAAGAGGTCAACATTCTTCACACGTTCTCTCTCATACACTTATTCTTTCAAGTAATGCATCTCACCCTGCATATCTCTGATGAATCTGATAGTCTCTTGATAAACATCCTTCTGATTTAAAGCATCTAGATACTTAGCATGAATCACTTCTTCTTGTCTGATGAGTGGCTTGGCATTAATAGGTTTATGTGCACATGCTAATTTTGTGCGTGTAGTAACGAATACAAGTTGTAACTTAGAATCAAACATATTCTTAAGCATCCAGTAATCATTCTTCATGTGCTATACCTTGATCATCCCCGCACCTTTGATATTCTTCTTGTTCTTGCACATGTACTCATACAGGTTCAGGAAATCCTCAAGCTTATGTTGCTTTCCAAAATATCCACATACTATATTATTGGGAAAATCACACTGGTGATGATCAAGGGACCCACAATTATAAAAATTCTGGCGCAGTAATCTAATTTTTCTACTGTGACCTCTACTCCTATATCGTCCATGGAATCCACCTCCTCATGTGTTGTGTTCTTCATAAGGCTGAGTGTTCTATGCCTAAGAGTTACTTTCCACCATGGCCTATTGTAATCTAGTCTCGCATGCCTCATGAATTTGATATATTAGCCAAAAATACTTTGTATCATAAGTGCGCACATCACAAATCTTATAGTACATGGACACATTATTCATAGTCGCACACTTTAAGAGAGGACAATTTCAGACATCATGGTCCTTGTGGAAAATCTCGTAATACTATAACAACAAACGCACTGTCCTATGTGGGAAACAATCCTTGGTATTTCCTTCAACCTCATAATTAGTGCACTATATACCATTGCACATCTTATGTGTCGAATTGGTACAGAGATTCTCTAATTTCTTAGCCATAGTTGATATCTGTGCCTCCAAAAATGAACTCACTCTAGTATCAGCACTCCCAACTACTTCAACGGAAAAATATACTTCCAATGCATCACACAGATCTATATATGTATTATAGATAAGGATCTTTGGAACAGAGTCAACAATCCCCCAATGAACCACTATGTATGATAAATTAGATGGGTATCATAAGATAACTTAGACAATAAAGTCTTAAAACGTGCATCATACTCTCTCACAATTTCTGAAAAACCCTACTTGATATCCTTGAGTGTGTTGATGCTTTGCTACTCAATCTCTAGAATGGTAAACTCCGCCAGAAATGTTGTGCACAAAACATCATAATCCATTGTAGTCTAGTGGGGCTCATACTTTCTGTACCAACTATACGCGTGCCCTTGGAGTGTAGTGGAAAATTGGCTTGCCTTTCTATCTAAAGTTATAATATCTTTATCATTCCATAGTAATTCACACTTGTGATCTTGTTCTACTACATCTTCCACACCTCTATACTCTAGAAAGTGGAGAGATGTCTCAAAATAGACCTGAGGTGTCTACTGTGGTTATTTAGGTAGTGTTTGTTGAGGATGATGTGGTGGTGGTTGTCGGCCCTATCCACCAAATCTAGATCCTGAACTTCCACTAGGATTCTCTCCATGTGGTGGTTGTCCTGATACTCCCGAGACTCCTGCACCCCCTGCTACGGGTTGCGGTCCAATTGATGAGATCCCTTATGTCCTAGTTATAGTAATAAATTGGAAACCCACTGTCTACACAATCACATCACCTACAGAAGTTCTTCTGATAGGCTGTGTGCTAATACTCTACCTTTTTTATGCTTTAGAAAACAACACTATAGGATTACTTCAAAAAAATGGTGCCTATTGTGCTTCCATGGGCACGTTACTAGTCTGATGCACTTCTTAATTCAACACAAAATGATATCTACCCATATCTACCTAATTACTTTCACTACCCTATCCTTCAACTACCTTTGGATCTGGAACACCTAACATAGGGGACAAGTATCCACGCTAAGTCAAATGTGTGCCCACAGTTCTCATTCTCTCCTCTAACATGCTCTCATCAAAATATGATGGGGAATCTCTACTATGCTTTCCCAAATTAAGGAGGACCTGATGCTATGGATCCTATGAGAGCTTAAAAACCTTCATGAGCCATCATTCTTCTCAACTACAGTGTTGCTTCAATTTCCTTCTCCCGTGCTTCATTATATTTGATCTATCTTTACTCTATCTATCGATATTCCTCCAGGGCCTTCATCCTTCTCCACACCTTCTACTTCCCTTGAGTGCAATGGGGATTTATCTAGCCATAGGAAATTTCTCCAAATCCAATTCTACTATGAAGATCTTGATCATTAAAGGTAATACACATAAGTAAGATCCTCTGGGAAACAATTCATGGTAATTGTGTATTTCAACGTGTAATTACGTAACACACCAGTAATATACAACTCTAGTCCTCTCATCTATATCAAAGAGAGTTTGGTAATATTCCTATGTCCAAATCCTTGGCTTAGAACCCCAAGATTTCTTTAATGTGTATGTTGCCAACCAATGGTATAATTCTATTGGGAAAAATCTAAAGAACATCTCATACATCTTGTGATAAATATTATCTCCCACCCACTTTTAAGCATTGAAATTAGGTCCAGTGATATACCTCTATGTAAATTTATCTTGTCCGTCTTCTACTCGGCTTTAAATTCTCTCCAAATATAATCGATATGACATCTGTATGCAACATCCTAGAAGACAGTAGAAAAGAGGTCCCGGAAATGGAAACAAAATGTAATCTTTTATTTCACTTAACCACTAGGCATGCTGACACCTCATTCAATCAGAATAGAATGCTCACCCGAAGAATGCACAACTATCATGTCCCTCCTTTGAGATGCATGAAGAGAAGTTATCATGAATGTTTATAATCATACTTAACCATGAAACTAATTAATCATAAATAGCCATTACATTCAAATCTCTTTGGACACACATATAATAAGAAAACATGATAGTTCAAACAATAACCAAGATCAATTACACCATTAGATCACTATATTTAGACATGTTGACAATTAAAATCCATCCACATTTATCCATCATAAATTAGGATTCATTTCATTACTAAAGATGAATACATATCAAAGTCATTACATAGTTGCGTTGGACCATGCATGCAAGTTTCAAACCCTAGATCTATATGAAAACAACATAACTCTACTAGAAATAAAGAACTACTTGCACTAATGGCATACAACAAGTATATATATATAGGGGTGGGGACACTACCCATGCACTCTCCTAATAATAGGTGTGCTCACAAAAATAACTTGCATGCTTTATTTCCTAAAAATAGCCATGCGTATAAAGCTTGCATGATTTTACAACAATTGCTAATAATAGATTAATCTTAAAGTTAATACTTTCTTTAATCCTATTATTAGCCTCCTCAATGCGTGTTTTGCATCTACTTTTTCCACTTGCTTGATCCGCACTTCAAGTCTATTTTTAGCCTAATCTGGGAAATCAGCTAAGTCCCCCGCGTCATTCCTTGTGTGTGCACAGTCCCACATGTGCCCTTTTGCGTGCTACCCTTGTTATTATACTTGCACACGTTTATGCAAAATAAGCCTTTATTCATTTTTGGGTACTTAGTCAAATTCCCCACTCAACAAGGGGACATAGACTAGATTCCCTCAATTCCTACTAATGGTTGTAGAGTGCAACCAACTTAGAATTATAACTTTAGAATCATAAATTATACACTTCTATAAAATGAACACCTAGAGCTAAAGAGATTAAAAACCAACTCTCCAAAAAACAACCCCCTTTAGAATGAGGACATGCCCTCATTCTTATACCAAAATTCCATGAATAAAATACCCAAATTCCCCCCAAAGCTAACTGGAGAAAGAAAATATACGTAGTAAAGGATCTTTGGCCCACCAAAATGGAAGATAAGCCTTTCTAGTTGAAAATATTCCACCTTTATCCACACAACTACAACAATTATGTCTCGTGATCATGTCCGTGGAGATCAAATAATATTCCTTAGTGTGAAAAAATTATTTTTTCATTTAGAGTCCAATCACCACCTAATGTGTGCTCTATAAGAAAAGCTTCTACGTTTATCTAATCATCCCTTTTGTCTTTTCCCATTACTCATGTAATCATTGGGAAGATTTTATTTCCCTTGCGAGAGTACATATACTAGAGTAAATAAAGAATTAAAAAAATAAAAACGGAGTGAATGATTATGCGGGATCCAATTTAATTGGCTCCCCTTATTTTGTTCTTCAAATTTTTCTGTGTAGGCATCCAATATCTTAAACATATTAATGAGGGAATCCTCATTCGGACCAGCATGGTAAAGAAAAACAAGTTCTTTTTCTAAAAAAACATTATTGAACTCAATAGAAATGTCCTTTCTTATATTTACCCTATTAGGCAATTTATTTATACTTCCTTCTAAATGAATGAATTTATAAATTGAAGTATAATTGAAAATTGAAGAAGTAGAGTCCAACTCCCCCCCCCCCCCCCATGATGCTAAAGAATTTATATCAGCTTCTCAACATCTATAGATCCTAGGGTGTAGGTATATTATATAGGAAACATATTTTCAAGCTGAGAATCCATATCATCAATATACTTTCAAGATTTATCTTTCATACAATGGAGTTTGCTAGTGCATCCTCCCAAACTATTTATCCTTAGTGTGATGGAATTTACATATTGATGCTTCCTACCTCTATAATCTAGGGCTACAATACCCTCATCTTTAACTAATTGATCATCAAGAGTAGTTATGGCCTCAATATTGGGTAGTAACCCATCCCAATACTCCACCTCATCATGCCACTTTTCAATTTTCTCCTTGGCAGCTTCCATTTCATCAGACACTTTCTTATAGCACTCCACAGTGCTTCTTATGTCCTTGTTTCCCTTCCTTACTAACTCCTCCTACCACTTTTTGGTTGCATCTATTCTACTCTTTAAATCATCTACAACTATTAATACTTCTGGGGTTATAGCTTCAGTGATCTCTTGGTTCTCAATAGAGGGTTTTAGACACTTCTATGCATAGGTTGATAAAATATCAACCTTCTTCTTCAATTACTTCTTAGTCTCTTTATCTTTATCAATCTTTCAGAAGATACCTCTCATGGCTACTGAGGCTTCGTGTTTCATGATTTCCTTAGTAGTATTCCCCAAAGGTACTTGTGTAACTTGGTAGTCAGTAAGGGTGTCCTCATTTCTTAAGATGTCTCCCTTAGGAATTGTAATTTATAAGGACCTTTCCCCTTGACGACCCATAATACTATTAATAGTACTCTAAATTTATTTGGGGACCTTGGTTGTCTTGATGACATGACACTTTCAAGGTTAATAGCCTCTAATTGAATATTTATATTTTCCCTCTTTAGGAGGGCTTCTCCCAACCACCCTGCAGTTAGAGAGTTTCCTTCCCTATGATTTTGTGGTAGTTTATGGGAAGTGCTTGGGGAAACTATAATCTCTTTTGAGACAAAGGTGGTAACATCAAGAATCAAAACCTATGATTGAGAAACGTCCATATATTTATCTACTTTCTCAAGGTCTACTTGTTTTATACTTATGTTAATTGGACTAGCTCCTTCATCATTAGTCTTAGGATCCTCAGATAAAGGTGCTTCATGAGCCCACCCTTCATGTTTTTCTTGAGATTTATCCTCTTATTGTTCCTTGGAAACTTCATTGGTTGTAAATTCCCTCTCAACTACTTCTAATGCTTTATCAAGAGGATCACCTAGAGTAACCTTCCCTTCATGACTAGCAATTATTGCTTCAATATAAGAATGTTCCATGTCAGATAAAATTAACTCTTTTGGGGGTACCTCCACTAAACTTACTTCAATTGAAAACACCTCAACTACATGTTTTTGAGTCGTGTTTTTCAATTTTAAAGACCAGCCAATTGAATCTTCATCTTGGTATTTCTAATTGAAAAACATGACCTTGATATACAAGGGACTTATAACCAGTATGAAGGAAAGAGGAAATGTAATTAAAACCATTTAAAACACTCGAAATAATGAGAACATATAAGTATTAGGATGTGGAACTTACTCATGTATATGTAGTTTTAAATTCTGATTTACAACTCATTCTAAAATTTAATTTCCTTGGCTTGCTTCCTAGGGCTCTGAAAATGCTTGATATATTTGAAATTTGAGACTAGAATGGGGGAATTAATTTATTTCTTCAACATATAGTTCTTCATACAAATTCCATTGATGGTGGAAGCTTTAAATTCTCTTGCAAAATTTTAGCCATCAATTTATAATTCAATTTTAAATATGGTATGTCCACATGTGCAGATTTGGCAGGTATCAGGGATGAGGAATTATTTTTCATATTTGTAGTAATGATAAAAATGAAAATTGTAAAGCTTTGGAGGATTCCCAATATCAAGACGTATTGATAAGATTTCACATGTCTTTTTTATGTTTCAGACCTCAGGAAAAACTTTAATTTTTACATCAATTGCAAAATACAAAGTGTAAAGATGCATAACATTCCCAATCCCAAAGTACATTGATAAGATTCCATGTTTCTTCTATTGGATTCAAGTCTTGCATGTTTTCAAAACATGCGGACTTGAAAAATACAAACATATTCCTTTCGTCGGGCTCCAGATATTGAATTGCACCTTGCATAAGTTTAGAAGGCCCAAATACTCTTTTTGATCAAGTGAAAAAGATGGATTTACACTTTTCACATGTGCACCAAATGCAAACCTACAAATTTGCATAAGAAAAATTTCCAAAGATGAGAAGTATTTCTTCATATCATTAGAACCACCATGAGCTCCTCTACTTCCTTAGAAACCTGTGAATAGCAAATACTTCATAAAACATGTAAAATGTCAAGATATTAGTACAAAACAATATGACAGATTTGTAGATGACATAATTTTCTATAGATATGAATCTCGAGGCTATGGAGAACACTTCAAGAATTAGTACATTATACAAGGAATGCACAGGGAGAGCTTGAATTATTCAAAGGGTCCAAAATAGGCACCAACAACCTCCCTTACAGAAAATGATATGGAGTGTGAAATAAAGAAAATATGGGTTCATATACTAGGCCTGATTAAATACCCATGCAAAATCATTTAAAATATAAGGACTCAACCAGAATCCCCCAAGTACAAATTCCTTCACCCCATACAAAAATCACTATAGAGTATATTTCATAGATAAAAAAGGTGTAACTATCTTCATATGTAGTGAGATAGTCCTAAAAATAAATTTTTCTCTCCATAGGAAGAAGTTCCAAATGTATTTGGTGATCATTCAAAAATTAATAATATTAATCTATTAAATATATGTCATATTTTGGATTGCATTATGCTACAGAAAAGAAAACTAGAGTATGAAATTATGTTGCATAAAAGAGAAGAACCAAGAGGAATAATAAAGCCACCAAAAAGAGAATAAATAGCACAGATTATGTGTTTCTCTAAGTCCACTCAAAGAGTATAACATATCAATATGGAATTTTTGTGATCAATATGTTCCAAAGTTACAACACCTAAATAATATCCAATTCCTTAGAAATACTACCAAAGAATAGGTTGTATGGAAGATAATATACCTTGTAAGTGTTTTCCAAGACCTATGCCAGTGTAACCCATAGAGTGAAGTATGTGAAACTCAAATTTAAGAGAATGCTTCTCAAAGGAAAAAGGTACATAAGTAGGTAGGTATGATGTGGGATTAATAAGAAATGTAGCAAAGGGAGAACCAATAAGCTCTAAATAAAAATATGAAACAACAAAAAGAACATGAGGTGGAGGTACTTCTTCTATATCATGAACAAGAGATGGTGAAAATGACTCATCTATAACAATCAATTACCTATTAAAAAATAAAGAAGGATAAATTGGAGGAGAGTAAAAGGTGAAATTTCCTCATCAATATCAACATAAAGAAGTAATACCTCACTAAATGAAGAAGAATCCTTATTTGCATCACCAAAAACATCCTCACAAGAAGGAGAAGAGGTAAGTTCAATTTTTTTTATCCATGTCATAGTTAAGAAGGAAATAATCACTAACAAGAGGATGATACGGAATTAGAGTCAGAGGAGGTGGAGTAAATAATGCTTCAATATATTTAAAATGCTCATAAGACTCATATACCTCCCCAAATAGTTGTGAAAAAGTGTTCCAAACTTCCTATGATAACATGATATATGTTACATAGGACTATAAATTATCTATAACATAGAGGAAAATAAAGATAAAAATCTCATATTTTAAGCATACAATCCAAGACACATATTTCAATTTTGTAAAAACTAGAAAGTCTCTTAGAAAAAATTTCATAAAGCTTTGCAC
The DNA here is from genome assembly GCA_019776745.2 of Taxus chinensis. Taxonomy (NCBI): domain Eukaryota; kingdom Viridiplantae; phylum Streptophyta; class Pinopsida; order Cupressales; family Taxaceae; genus Taxus; species Taxus chinensis. The sequence continues at coordinate 601,127,264 of CM034150.1, forward strand.
TATAGAAACTACCATATTTTTTACTTCTAAATGTCATAATTAGAGGTGTTGAGGGGCTCGACAAAGAAGTTTTTTTCTTGTCATGGATGAGTAAGAAGTAAAGTAGAATAATGAAATACCCCATAAAATGAATAACTTCCTCTTTACAAAAAATGACAAAAATTATAAAAACTCACAAAAGTTGTGTTGCGACAAAAAATCATAATTGATTTTCTATCCAAGATATGTTTCTCTCTTTAAAAATTAATACTCCAAAAAATCTAATTGCTTAATTGATCTCAATAAACCACATACACTATAAAACACTTAAAATATATAAGGAACCCACTCTCTATTGCTTAAAATTGAATATTCTACTTTAAAAATGTATTCCTTAAGGGTTTCCAACCCATGACTATTTTAAAATCAATGTATTCTAAAATCTCAAACAACCAATTGATTTGCTGATCACTTAAAATATTGTTATCACCAAATTACAACACCCTCTAATTTTCTTGCAAGTGAGTTGTCTGGGAAATTAGTGGAACATGGAAACATGGAGTTATCTCAAGGTGTGGGACCTTGCAATTTGAGATAACTCTCTAGAGAAGTTTGGTTCCTCTTCCTACTCTAATGCAAAGACTACTTCTAATGAAGGGAAAAAAATTATCTACTCCTAAGCTATAGTTTCCAAGGGACCAGAGAGGGAGAGATCATAAAAATAAATAAATCCTACACTAAAGTGGTGATAGAACCAAGAGAAGGGTGTTGGGAATCTCCCCAATGAGTGAAAATGGAAGAAAATGAAGGGCAGAGAGTATGAAATAACCACCACTGTGCAACAACAACATTTAAATCACCATTTTCATAAAGTCACAACAAGCATAGACCCTGTAAGATGAGTGAAATAGACAAAATACATCCACAAATGAAATGAAGAGGCAAGAGAATGCAAAAAACACAAGATAGGGAAGAAGAATATCCACAAAACTCAAGTTTATTACTTCATTGATTGACACAATTCATTACAATGCAAACGAAAGGATAAGATCATCATGTAAGAAGTATTAAATTGAGGCCTGTGGCACATTGGTATTATGAAACCAATTTGGCAGATTTTCACTATTATGAGAATCCCCCCTTCAAATGAGAGGTTTTTAAAATTTTATAGAAATGAGAGGAGATATGATTATAGCCTTAGAAGTTTTTAATATTTTATAAAGATGAGATTATAGCCTTAGCTCCATATCTTGTTCTGAAAATCATGTGTGACCAATCAGTAGACAAGTATCTGCCAATTTTAGTAGTGAAGTCTCGAGACAAGCATAGAGAAAAATAGTGGTGGTAAGTAAATCACTGACATGTCTTGTTGGACTGTGACATTTGGGAATGCATGCAATATAAGGTTCAATAATTTTATCACTCTCAAAATTCATTACTATTGTTCCATCCAATTGCACCACTCCTTTAGATATGGTTTCATATATTGAAACCCTAGCTGATCTGTAATTTGTTTCGGCATCATTGAGCTACTTGCACCAGATTCTATAATGAAATTGTGTACAAGGTCGTTTCCAATGATAAAGTGATATGTAAAATGGTGGAGATTTGACATGTTTCCCTTTGGATGACCTCTTTCTTGCTGAGCTGCATTAGTTAGCACCTTTTCTTGATCCTTGGATGCATGATTTGGAACAGATAAATTTTCCATGGTTGTTTGCAATAAATACCTTTGCCCATGAATTTTTGAGTGACTCCCACATTTAGATACTTATGTTCGTTTTATCTTCATTTTATCAATGATGTTAAAGGGAGAATGGATTGTCCTTTTTCTTCCCTTTTCTTGAAACAAATTTCTCTTGCACATGAGCTATGCTACATCAGGCACTCTAGGATGAATTTGTGGGCTTAGAACTATGCATTTGAACTGACCAACTCCTTAAAGTGAGATAGGAGGTTGATAAGCAGTTGCATTTGATGAATTTACCTTGATCTATATTCCTCTTCTTTTGGAACTTCTATTTTGGATACCACACCCTAAGAATGAGATCTTAATTTACTCCTATAAAAATCCTCTAGCTTGCTCAGTTAACAAGTGAAGTATCACTTGAAGTTGCTTCTTGAGTGCCTTGTTTGATGCTGATTTTCTTCTTGACTTATTTCTTGAGACACACCAATAGTTTTCACCATTAAAGCTTGATTCAGAGTAGCATTTTGAAGTCACATGTTGCTTGATTATAAGGTTTCCCAAAAGGGAAACACTAATTCATATTCTTATGCCAAGTTGTTTTGGACTGGAACCAAAGCTTTAGATGTTAGAGGAAACATTAGGATTGTAAGGTTGAAATGACCTAGAAACTGGGATGTTTTCCTTTAGTTTTGGTTAGTAGCTTTACATAGGTGGTATGTTTGACTAATATGGAGGTCTATTGGTTTGGGTTTGAGGCTGATATGGTCTAAATTTTTGAGCCAACTGTACCTCTTAATTGTCACCAACTTATTTCCTAGGATCATTCAATTGTTTCATGACTTCCTAGATCTCATTTGAGGTATTAGAAGAAGAGGTATAATCTTCACTAGAATTCTAATTTTTAGGGGTTAGGGATAGAAGCACTACTGTAGGTGCTTGAATAGAACTTACAATTCCCCATTTCTAGATAAATAGGCATAGGTGGCATAGGTGCAAGTTTACCGAACTTGAATTAAGAAATTATCAGCTCTAATGGATATGTTATAGGCTCTTGAAAATGTTGTCCCTCCCATAGACTGTATCATCATAGCTATATCATAATTCAGATATTTTAGGAAATAGAGGAATGCACCTTTAGCAGATTGGTCTTATGAGAAATTGGAATCATGTCCCATGTCCTTTGAAATCTGAAATTAAAGTTCACCATTTTCTTGTTTGGTGCTCTCTTGATTGTGATCAATTTTTCCAATAAAGACATAGATTATCTACCCTTTCTCTGAATTGGTTACAAAGAGCTTATGCACAATTGATCCCAATTATGAATCGATTCTACATTACTAAGCTTCTGAACCATTGTAAAGATTTTCCTTTGAAAGAAGAAGCTAACAGTTTCACTGCCACATCCATCTCTAGCAACCTCATGTATGGAACATGCATTTGTCAATGTATTGAATGTGATAAATTAGAGATTGTGTGGTTCTCCCCAGGTAACATATGGAATATTCTTTAGTGCTGCCACGGGGATTGGATTATAAGCCTTAAGATTGAGCGGACTACTTCCCATGAAACTTTCAACAAATGGGTTTGGAAGTGGTTGTTGAGCCATTCTGATTAGTCTAAGAAATTTAGTTGATTAAATAAATGGCCTACCCAGTGCAGAGGTGTTGAAAGAGTCTTGTTCAGGTGGAGATGGAGATCTCTGGACTTTTCTTTCTCTTCTTCCTTTACCTAGAGATAGTTACAAGTATTCAAATATACCTTCTTCTATAGTTCTTTACCATGGTTTGGATCCTTCTCACGAATTTGAGGTATCAAGGATGCTAGAACCAATAAATTATAATCATGGGAGTCATTACATGATGTTGCTAATACAAAGCCTCCAAAAGGCTAGCAATTTTACCAAGACACACATACAATCCTGATAAACATGGAAACATTGACTTTTTGTCCCACCGGGCATGCCTATAACTGTATAATAACCGAATTACAACACTCTATGATTTGCTACTAGCATGTAATTTTACTAGGAAATCAGGTGTAACTAGGTAACATTGGAGTTATCTCCCAAGTTATGGGACCTTGCTACTTGAGATAGACTCTCTAGAGAAGACTGGTTCCTCTTCCTAATTTAAAGAAACAACTAATTCTAATGAAGGGAAAGTACTGCTATCTACTCCTCACCTATAATTTTCAAGGGACTAGGGAGAGGGAGAGCAGCATAAAAATAAAGAAATCCTACACTAATAGTGGTGATAACACACAAGAGAAGGGTGTTGGGAAACATCTTTTTTGAGGGAGAAAATGGAAGTGAAATGACAATTAAGAGAGGCTAGGCAAGATAACCAGCATAGTCCATCAACAACATTGCACCCACTACTAAATATCTAATGAAGGCATAATAAGAATAAACCCATGAAATGTAAGAGTTAAATTCACATAAAAGAACTAAAACTGAATATGAAGAGGCATGAGAATTACAAGAAAATTGACAAGCTAGGGTTAAAGAGGAATATCCACAAAACACAAGTTTGTTACTTCATTGATTTCCACTATCTCATGTAAAATGTAGAGGAAATTTCAGGATACACTAATGCAATAAGGTATTATATTGAGCATGGTATACAACATTAATGAAGTTCTAGAAAACTAATTTTGTACAGTCTCCCTAAGCTCCTAGAGATATCTCCCCTTCTCAAATGAGAAGTTTGTTACATTTTATAGAGATGAGAGGACGAGAGAGAGAGAGAGAGAGACAGAGAGAGAGAGAGAGATGGAATTCCCGAAATCCTCCTTTTCACCCACTTACAAAGTACAATAAATGGCTGTAAAATCATGATGGATATCTTGTAAAATCCATTCCTTGCTATCATGTAACTTGCATACAGAAGAAAAATGGCTGCCCATGCTTCATTAAAATGCATTTACAACTCCCTGAAAGTCATCATATGGGTCTAAGCTTGTTTTTCTACACTTTTCATCCACCAAAACTCTACTAAATGTACTGGTTTCTTGATTGATGAGTGTAAAGGAAGGAATCATGATTCCAAAATTAGTCCAATTTTACTCTAATTTGGTGAAAAATTGAGGGAGATATGGCCATTTGAATGTGCAAGTCTGCTCTTCATCCCATTTTATAACTTATTCACTGTTTCACGAGACTAGGCATTAAATTAGGTTGCTGGAAGTTATAATTATTTCCACTTTTTCCCTCCTTCATTAATTTTTTTGAATGTTTTCATAGTCCTATGGAAGTATTTTTAAAAATTTCTAGTGGGGGTCACACAACTTGAAGTCCTAAATTTGAGGGAGGTAATAGTGATGATTGGGCTTGACCTTCAATCTAGCTCACCAGCCAACTCATCCAGATGGATTGTAGTAGCTAGCTGCATTGTAATGTCTCCAATTCAAGCTATTTGCATACTCACCATGCTAGTTCGCAACCCCCTTGCTTGCACTATGCATCTCCCTTAACCGACCTAGCTACTGCCTTAGTGGGTTTCCTTCATTTCATTGTCACATGGGTTTCTAGCTTGACACCCCACATTATCCCTGCAGTCTCAGTGGCTCCGTTACTCACTTCTTGTCATGGCGGGCTACCTGACTCTAGGTCAACCCTCACACTATTGAAGAGTCCTATCCTTGTGTGGGGAATAATGTTCCATGAGGAACATTGTTCCTCTAAAAACCACTCACATCCTACATCAGGTGTGAATCACACCAACTGTACCCTTGTACCCTATAGGCCCTCATGGGCCTTGCATTCCACAAATGCTTTGGCCACATTACTCTGCACTCAACACTATCTCTAATTCGACAATCTAGGAGAGCTCACCGAGCTATCCTCGTAGCTGCAACTTGGTGATTTGTGGTCCCATTCATCCCTGGGAATGTAACTCAGTCTCTTCTCAGAGCCAGTAAATCCAATTGGGATCCTTCATTCTACGAGAATATAACTCTTTTTAGGGAACTTGTGACAATGAGATTCACCCTGGGTATGTATTGTGGTGACTCGGCAAAAATGCGGGCATCAGACATAACATCCAATTCAAATCCCCTAGACCAATGGACTCAATGAAATGACCTTGCGTCCACCTTTCACCAAGCTATTCCTTAGATCAATGCTGAGGATTGTTAAGCTGACTCCACAGATTCTAACTCAACCCGCATCCTAAGCTTGTCTTAGCTACGCCAACTTGACTTGAGCTGCATCCAAGACCCATCTCAAGGCCCCAAACCTGTATCTCGACCACCAGTTGAAAAAAAACTCAGCTCGTCAATACATCTCAGCAGAGATGATTCTATCAATCCTTAGCCATTTCTCATGAATTTTTCCCATTTCTTGGAAATTTCTTGAGGATTTTTTGGACCTTTTTCTAGCATTACAGGGACCAGTAAAGATGAAGTAAAATGCTCCTAGAGCCCCTCATCCAATTTTTTTCCATTTTTAAACCAAAAGTGGGCCTTGGATCTAGCCTTCTCATACCTAGACATGAGCTCTTGAGACCTCTTGAAACCTAGAAGAGGAAAAAAATGTCTCCTTTGATGCCAAATCTTCCTTGAAACACTACAATTGTTCCTGAAACATATTATTCTTCCTAGAACTCCAAATTCATCCTTGAGGGCCTTGTAACTACCCAAATCCTAGACTTTCCAGTTGTTCATTTTCACCAAGGAAGGTGAAAATGGGTAACAATAAAAAAAGTGGGAAAATATTTATTTTTAACTTTAAATAATTTACAATTCCTTTTAAAGGCAAAAAGTATTAATTTTTAGTGTTGGCAATGGGTTAGGTTACAGCTAAGGCACAAATGAAGAGTTTATATTATTTTATTTGGCTTCCCACAAAAATATTTACAATTAATTTCCATTACCAATTAGGAGGACGAGACCCACATATATAAGGGTTTGTTTACCCAAAGAGAAGACTCGTCACCTTGAGAAAGTGGATATTGTTATTGTTCACTGCTTACAAAATCTAGACAAAGAAGGAGATGATACCAAGCTCCCATAGAGAACTCATGCCAACAAGGGTAATTTAGAAGGTGGATTCACTAAACTCCATAGAGGGTGTGTAAAACACATCATGACTATTGAATTAGCCATATAAACTCACCATATAAAGGGATACCCTTCTAAGAAGGCTGAGACTGTATCGTTGGGCCACATATGTTTATATTTCATGAGAAAACAATGATTCATTCTCTTTGGGTAAAAAATGAATTTCCAAGAAAAGGAATGATCTCGCCCCTATGTTAGAGAGAAGGATGAGCTTCTTCAGAAGAGGAAATAAAGTTTATGTAAATGGTGGTCTGAGGACTATTTTCACATCAACATCAAATAATCACTGTTTAGATATAAACTAGATTGGTATATCACACACACACACACACACACACACACACACACACACACACACACACACACACACACACACACACCAAAATATCCTTAAACACAATTTTATCATCACACCAACAATAATAGGATTTTATTATTATTGTCTACTCAGCATTGTTTAGAAGTTATATTGAAGCCTAATATATAGTCCTAATTAGTTTGTTACTAATAACAAACCAATATCTAGAAAATTATGCACCAAAAAATTCGTAAAAACATGTCGTTAGGAAATAATATATTAACAAATAATATCCTAACCAATGCACTATGTGCATATAATCTCCCTAAATGAAACTTAACAAACCAAGTGTAAATACTACTTAACCAAGCTATATAGATATCATCTATCTAAACTATATGTAGTGTGAACTTATTAGACCAACACACTCCCTTGAGTTAAGGCTAAGGAGTGTGAAAAGAAATAAAATATGGGTCTCAACTACTAGGCCTTATATGGTAACCATGTATACTCAAAAAAAGGAAGGAATCAACCAACGTCCCTCCAAGTACAATTTCCTTCATGCCATAAAAGGATCATTACAGGAATATCTTACATGGAGAAAAATGATGTAAGGATCCTTCTTCATATTGTGGTTAAAAACTCCCAATAATCAAATGTTCTTCCCCTAGGAATAATTTCCAAATACATTGGGTGATCCTTCATAAATGAGGAATATTCCTATTTCTGATTTTTTTAATCTTGGATTTCCTAATGGTATAAAAAAACACTATAATACTTGAAACACCAGTGCATAAAATAGCATAACCCTGAGGAATGTGAGAATTGTCAATAAGATAATATTTAACACAAATCACGTGTTTATCTAAGTCCTCTCAGAGATTAGATAATACAAATACGTGGCTCTATGATAAATATTTCTAGAGGATACAACACCTCAAAAATATCCAATTCCTTGGTGAGATTACCGAATAATAGGACGAATGGGAGAGATTTTACCTCGTAAGTGTCTTCCAAGATATCCAAGAGTGCAATCCATAAACTGGTGTATACAAGACCAAAATCTAAGATTATTTTTCTCAAAGAAACCAAGTACATAATTAGGTGTATTTTATGTGGGACTAAAAAATGTGTTAGTAAAGTCACTAATAAGCTCCAAATTAAAAATTAAATCAATAATAGGAGAAATAGGTGGATGTACTTCTTCCATATCAATAACAAGAGATGGTGAAAATGCCTTGTCTATAACAATATAGCCCTCATTAAAAAATTAAGGAGGAAGAGTTATATGAGTTTTTAATAGGCGAAAGTGTGTCATATTTATCACCATCAAGAAGTAAGACTCTATTAACTAAAGAATATTTTAATCCATGTAACCAAAAACATCCTCACTAGAAGGAGAAGAGGGAATTTCCAAATTTAACTCTTCCATGTTGTCGTAAAAATGAAAATCATTATTAACAAGAGGGGGTTAAGTAAGTGGAGTAGGAGGAGGTAGAGTAAATAATGGATAAAAAGGATTTAAAGGGCCTAAATGACTCATGTACATCCCCAAATAAATATGTAAAAGTGTCACAAACTTACTTTGTTGATGTGGTATTTGTTACATAGGACTCTATATTGTCTGAAACATAAAGGTGAATCAAGATGAGAGACTTATCTTTCAAGAATGTAATCTAATAAATGTCTTTCTCGTTAGCTAAAATTTTAAGTTCCCATAGAATAGATTTATACAATGCTTTACAGTATATAACCCCCAACATTTTATGCTTCCAGAAATCGTAATTATAGGGCTCGAGAAAGAAGGTTTCCATTTTCATGGAAAAGGAAGAAGTTAAGGAGAGCAATGAAAGAACCCCCAAAAATGAATTTCCTCTTTACAAAATATGACAAAAATTACAACCACTCATAAAAATTGTCTTTCAACAAAAAAATCTTATTGATTTTCTCTCTCTAAAATATTTTCCTCTTTAAACTTTTCTTTCTCTAAAAAATCCAATACCTTAACTAATATCAATCATCCACATGCCTTACACATCCCTTTGAATATATAAGGGATTCACTTTCTATTTAATCACTTAAAATATCATATTATCTTGAAATAAAAATCCTCCTCTATGGTTTCGAACCCATGACAATTGAAAACACAATGAATTCTCAAAGCTCAAACAACCAATCCGTTCACAAATATATTGGCATGTGTGAGTTGGAGTGTTTTCATTGATGTAAAAGCTTATTAATGAAATAGAGGATAATATATGAGTTCTAGAAGATGCATGGTATTATGGTGACATGGGAAATCAAGGTGTATCATGATGACAAGAGTGGATACAGTGAGAATGACTTGACCTAGTAGGCCTATTAAGGAGATCCAGCTAGCCAAGGTGATAAAGACTGATGGTTTGAGTTGTATGGTGGCTTGAGGATATTGGTATAGGAATGAAGATAATTATTTGAGATTTTTGAGACACTCATGTGAGTCTTAGAGTGCATGTATAGGTTTGTACATGGTCTACCGTTGCTCGTTTAGACCTAGTCTAGGTGCTTAGAGGCCAAATGGAGCATGAGAGTGAGGTGCAGAGGTATATGAGATTATGGAGGCATGTATAGGTGTGAGAAATGTTTTCTCAAGTGTGTTAGGTTATTTTTGATAACTTTTAAGTATATTTATGGTGGTTACCTACTTTATCTAGGTCTCAACTAGACCTAATCCTAGTGCATATAGGCCTAATAAGGCATGTTAGTCACTTGCAGATGTGTGTGATCCCTTGGAGACACTCAGAAAGGTGAGTCACATTAGTTTCAATATCTAAATGCATTTATAAGATGTGTCATCATTTGTTTTAGTGATAGATCACTTGGTTATGGCCTAAACTACGTAAAACCCTAAGGCCTAGTTATGAAATTCATGGTGGTTGAGAAGATGAAGACCTATTTAAGACTAAGTGATCATTGGATATGTTAGCAAAGGGAGTCCTAGAGGTGTGAACGAAATTTCATGCCTGCATGATGATAATATTGTAAGATATGGTGTTTTGAGGAAATCGGTGTTCAAGAGAACATGTTTTCTGGATCGATATGAGACAAATCTACTTGGATGACACATGTAACATTTGCATGGTAACCTAACCCATTTATTTATTATGGAGCATGGATCTAATAAGGTCTTGTAGTTTAAATGAGGTTAAATTTGTGCATATTCTTTATGAATGATTGTTAAGAAGGTAAGAAGGTCAAAACCCTTTTTAAACCCTAGTTTGATAACGATGGAGGAAATATTTATTTGGGCCCATAACGGATTTGATCATAAAATTTTATGATTGGATGGTGGAGAATAATCTTCCACATTTCAAATGGTGGTGGTTTCAGGTCATGACACTTAGTGGAGGTACTTCAAATATGTTAGTTTTCAAGAAAGAAGGTTTTACTCTTAGGTTTTCCATTAGAACATATGACTAAATTAGTTTTATGAGGAGTATGGGAGATATGATACATGTTTGAATTAATTTCATATCTTGGTGAGGCCATTTGATGACCTACATAGATCAAAATAGGATGAGTGGTTTTTAGGCCTAAAAGGGTAGTTTTACAGTCTTGGTGAATGAAAGTGCTTAGCATTTTTGGGCATGGTGATGAAGTTTGATGGGATTAGAGTTCTTGTAGACATCCCCTGTGATGTGTTGGATGCATGTTTGTATCTCTAGAATTCAGATGAGGTGACATGAAGAAGGTCACAAGTTGACCTAGTTTGATTGGTTCAAGACAACATGGGTTTACTTTGAAGATTGGTCTGAAAGACCAAAATCTTGGATTAGTTGGTGATGGATATAAATTTGAGTGTTCAATGTTGAAAGGATTTTTCATTGAATTTTGGTATAAAATGCAAAGTGATAGAGATATCTGTGAAGTAATAAAGTTATCCGTGAAGAGAACAAAGAAGCCGCAGACAAAGGATAAAAACCACTAAATGCCACAAAGTCGTGATACACAGGAGAATGTTGTGATAAATGATAGAAGCAAAAATACACATAAATAGTTGCGTAAGAATAAGAAAATCCATGAAATATAATGGAAGCTGCATAACACTGGGGAGAACCACGGAAGCTAACTAAAATCCATGTAATGAAGATGAATCACTCCAGTACAATATTGAAGCTGACATAGACACGAGTCAAAGGAAGTGTCTTTTAAAACATATTGAATTTTGTATATCTATTGTAATTAATGTATTGTATAGTGTGCATCACGAAATACATATGTGAATTCCATTTTAAGAGACTATGTATAAGAGTAGAAGATAGAATGAGAAGAACATACATGTAATGAAAACTGATGTAATCATTATTGATAAATAAATAAAGAATGGAGTTTAGGGCATAATTTGTTATGTGTCTTTATTTACATTTTTGTTCTTAGTGTAGTGGTGGTGTATTTCCCATGTACATCCTTAACAAATATAAATATTTCCTAAGCCTTACAATCTTGTTGGGGTTTTAGGTCAACATTTGGTGTCTGAGCCTAGGTTTCTTTCATTAAGTGGATGTCAGGAAAGATCTCACCACCAGGGTATTGGAAACCCATGCTATTAGAGATTGAAAATTGGTGGGAAAAACATATCGATATATTTGTTAAAGGAGAATTAAAAATACATAACATAACTTATAGAGTAGCAGAAAATGACGTATTTGGAGAATATGGAGAGGAATTTTGGGTAGAATTTCTACAAATTTTGTGGCCCTGCTTATTGGCACATGCAAAAAGAATTGAATGCAAGCAGATGTACCTAAGACAACCTTTTGAGTGGACTGCAGAAAAATGACAATAACAATATCTACGAGCCGTGGACCATACAATTGACTACTAGTACGAAACCACTTTGGATTCTTATTATATAACATGGGAAATACAGGGTTGGACAAGTTTCGACAATAAGAAATAAGAAGTTTTAAGCAGATCCTGCAATCATTTTCTTCAATCAGTTCCATTCTTAATCAAGGTGTTAATGATTGAGAAAAGGATTAATTAGAGAAGCAAACAAATTCCTTTAGGGTGACAAGAACCATGAGATGGTAGAATAAAAGGAGGGTGATCCAGGAGTCATGACTTATTAGTATTAATAGGGCATTGGTTGGGGTGGCAGAAATAGGCCAACATGAGAAAAAGAAAAAGATAGAAAAATTAGAAAGTTAGGAGAAGATAACTAAAGAGGATTAAGCAGGATTATCAATTTGTGGGGAATCAATTAAAATGAGGAGAATGGAAGAAAGAGAAAAGTTAGTTGCATAAAATAAGGAATTAGAAAAGAAGGTAGAGAAAACAAATTTGGAAAGAGAAGAAAGAGTAAAGTAAGAAGAAGGAAAGAAAGGAGAAACTGAATAAATTTAAGAAAGAAAGAAGAGAAGAAAGTAGGAAAGAAAGTAGAAAAGGTAGAAGATTCACCCACGTCATGTGGAGGCCAAAACTTGGCTCACCCAAAAATGGAGGTGGACACTTCAAGTCTTGTTATAATACACACATATTGCGGAGACCAGTTAGGATTTGTTACTCTGTGGAATCTTGTAATACAGTATACCGTAGAGAGTCCAATTCAGTAATCAATGACAAGACAAGCAATATTAGTGAGGGATCTACATCAATTAGTAGGAAGTTTAGACCCAACATTCAAAAGATTTTTAGAAGAAGAAAAATGGAAAGAAGAGGAGATAAGAACACTATTAATGATTAAAGAGAAAGGAGAAGAAGAAGAGGAGGTTAGTGTTACAAGGAATTTAATAGAGGAATTTGAAGAGAAAGTAGAAATAGTGGATGAAAGAAATAAAGGAAAAGGAAATGTAGATGAATAAGAAGAGGAAAGGATAGAATTGATAGAAGATAATATTGAAGAAAGTGATAGAGAATAGGACCATTAGAGGAAAGAAGAAAATAATAAGAAGAGAAGAAGTGATGAAGAGTTAGAGATAATTCATAGGCTAAGGAATATTAAAGATAGAAAAGTAGTTATTGAAAATGTTAGTTATGAAAAGACACCAAATGAAGAGATTCCCCCCAACTGATGTGAAGGCCCAAAGGAGATGACCCCCTGGAGCGGATGTTATTCCATGTGTCACTTGATACACCAATTGAGAACTTAGATAAAGGAAGAAGCCTGGAGGAAAGATATCAAATCTTAAGAGAAGAGAGTAAGAGGAGACAAGAAATAGTAAGAGAATTTTAGGAAATACTAGGTGAACTTTACTTTGATATTGAAATAGGAAAAGATAAAGGAAGGAAGATAAATTCAAAACCAGTACATAATCAAACCAAGAAAGTAAAGCAAATTAAACAATAACCTGTTGTGCAGTATAGAACAAATACTTAGGCCCATGATGGCTCGGAAGATTAAAATTCCAATATTTGATAAGGATTTAACCAATGCATTGGAACATTTATTCCTATTGGAACAATACTGGAAGATTAACAATACCACAAATGAAGCTATTAAAACCCAAGAATTCACATGTTCATTACGAGATGATGCACTACGGTGGTATATGAAATTATCATCACAAGGTACAAAACCATGGGTGGATATTGAGAAAGAATTCAAAACAGATTTCCATTTTCCAGAAGCACCAGCAGAAGGTGTGAGCAAGATGAGGGATCTAGTTCAGAGAGAAGGAGAATCTAGTAAAAGAGTTTAGTCAAATATTTAATATTATTACTAGAAAATTAGAAGATCCCCTAACGGATAAACAGAGGTTTGAGTGGTTTACTTCTGGCATGTTTCCTTATCTCCGAGCCACACTAGATACACAATAGTTTAAGGAATTTTCAGAATTAATTGAGATGGCGATCAAATTGGAGGCTTGCACCTAGAGAAGAGAAGGGGCGACATCAATAAAAATTGAACTAGAAAGGGTATAATTGGAACTTGTGAAATTAAAACTACAGCAAGAAATACAGAGGACTGAAGGATTGAAGGAATAGTTCTCCTCCTAAAAATAATTTGAGGCCAAAAAATGTGGTGTATAGTTTGTTGTAATGAAGGCCATATTAGAATTGAATGCCCATACACTGAAAATGCAAAGAGAGTAGCTATGGAAAGAGTAAATTCCTCACAAAAATCATCATCCAGGAATATATCCCCAACAGAAAGGATATGGTGTGGAATTTGTAGACTCTGGTACCAACATACTCAAGATACTTGTCCCTTATTAGAAGTAGCACCACCAAACAAACCAATTAATGTATTGTATGACGTGTGGATCATATAACTATTATCACCATACTTGTTCTGTGGTGGATGCATTAGATGACTTAAAAGATTATGCCAGCAAGAGAGCTATGGCTGCAAGAAAAAACATACATCTAACCCTCCTCCTAACCAACCACAGATGATAATAACACCTCCGCCACCTACACAACCATCATATCAAATGATAACTACACCACAATTCCCAAATCAACAAGGTGGCCAACCACAATTTGGAGGTGGATATTAGGGAAATAATTATAACCCAATTTTTCAATGTTACAATGATGGAGGTTATTGTGGGGGTTTCAGAGGAGGGTATAGAGCATGTTATGACAACTATCAAGGAGGTAAAGGTTACCAAGGATATCAAGGATATAATGCTGGGGGTTTTCGTGGGGGATACAATCAAGGAGGTGGTTACCAAGACATAAGACCAATGAATTTCTACAAATGTGGGCAAGGTGGGCACCTTGCTAGAAATTACACAGAACCTGATCCATGTGGATTTTTCCATAAGAAGGGACATGATGCATTCCATTTTCTGAAAGCTGCACAGTTCTATAGAAGTGGATCAACAAGATCAGAGGTGTTAGCTCAGAAGAAACTTAGAGAAAAGTACATCATATAACTAGAATTCCTTGGGATGAAGCCACCTTGGAAAAAGATAAGGCCGTGAGGGTTGCTACTTCAAGGACCACTACTTCAGAAACTACTACTTCAGGAAGTAGAACCATGGAAGAAGATAGAAAAGAAGATGAAAAAGAAAGCTACCTGAGAAGAAGGGAAACAAAAGTGGGAAAAAGCATTAAAGAACCGTGGTACAAGGTAGCAGTCACAACTAGAAGTGTCGCTAAAACCAAGGTAGTCCCAAAGAAGAATAAATAATACAGATGCCCCAAGAACAACACTCTTCAGATGAAGAAGAATGGAATCCTAAAGAAATTAGACCTAGGTTTCACCTAAAAGAAGTGGAAAGAAGTAGAGCACTGGTATAAGAAACACAAGCTAATGAAGAAAGGGAGCAGTATTGTTTTGTTGAACAAGAAGTGACGCCACTAAAGGAATTGGAAAGGTTGACTATCAACCATGGTTTAGTGGATAAGTTGAAACAATTCAGCAAAATTTGGAACAAGGAGGAGAGAACTCATCATGTCCATCGAATTGAAAGAGGACCCAATAGGAAAAGAAACACATTTTGACACTCAGAAAACATGGCACAAGTCAGCCATCTATCTAGATGTGGATATTTTTGACACCACTATCACCAAGGTATTATTGGATCTTGGCATGGATATGAACATGATGTTTAGGACCACTTGGGAAATGCTTGGAAGACCCCCTCTAGATCCTGCAAAGTATTTTATTGGATTGGCAGATGGATCCTCTCAACAACAATTAGGGGTGTTGAAGAACGTAGAGGTAAATTTTATGGGAATAAAGAAATTGGTGAACTTCGAGGTGGTGGAGAATGTTGCTGAGAACCCCTCATATAACACCATTTTAGATTTAGAATGGTTTGTTTATTGTAATGGAACTTTAATTTTTGAAGAAGAAGAGGTTACTCTAAATTCAGATGGGGTATGTGTTCATGTACCATTACATACAGGAATGAGCATTGCATGGACAAAATAAATATGGCATGATCCCGAAGAAGATGACTTTGAAAAAATACAAGGAGTATATGCATTAAACCACTTCTCCAGCATTAACAAGGAATTTGAACCAAATTCAGATGGTGAGATTTCGATCAAATCAGAGGATACCATGGAAGGATCAGATAATGTGGTGGAAGCATGGATTCATGGGTTCCCAGAGTTAAGAACTCAGAAATTACACTTGGAAAGAAGAATACCACCAAAGGTTATCACATTAGAAGATAACTAGAATACCGTGGGTGACATTTTTGCACCCGCTAGAGACATATTTGAAGAAGAAGAGGAATAATTTTCAACACAAGAAGAAGAAGATGAATTCTTGTTAGCACAAGAAGAAGAAGATGATATCTTTATATCAGCACAAAATAGGTTTTACCGTGGAAGAAGAAAATATGAAGGACCTTCCGATCAAGAGGGTATATAGATTGATCGTGCAAAGCATCTCATCAGACACTACCAAAATATTTTGGCTTTGGAGATATAGAAGGATACATCAAGATCATGGAGAGAATATTTCTAAATGAAAAATAAAGGATGGAAGCATTGGATGAAACCTTGATGATAAATGTCATGAGTTGGTGGGCAGTGCATAAAACTAACATATCTCATTGGAAATCAGTCACTATACTGTTGAAGGCTAGATTTTTAGAAAGTGAAGGTTACTATGCCACTATCCCTGAATATTCTAGAGAAAGATACCCATGGAAACATATTCACACATGTAAGTAGCATTGGAAGTTATGCGGGGAAACCTCCCCCTATTATGGACTCAATTGTTTGTATGGACCCTTGGGCCCATACCGCGGTCATGGTACACACACCAGGAGATTAGGTGGGAAACAAAAGACTGGGATCACATAGTGAAATATTTCTGCCATACTTTTTCCTTTTGGGATACAGATTTGAACATTTGGAGGGCGTTACAGAAGATTAGAACATTCTTGTTTCTAACTCCCGAAGAAGCTATAAGACAATATTTTGAAGATAAAGAAAATCCAGAATGGGAAATCATAAAACTGCAGGAAAGTCCAATAAAATTACAAGAGATGACAAGATGTTATAATGTGGAAAAACAAGAAAAGGAAGAAAAGCCAAAAAAATCTAAGATACAAAGTGATAGAGGATGAGATACAAGTAGTAGAAAATAAGGATGCAGGAGAAAAATACTACTACCAGCCATTGAAGATCAAAAATGAAAATATTGGACCAGAAGGAACTGAAAAATTGGCTAAAATTGGAGATTACTGGACATAGGAGGAAGTAGCAAAAGTAGTGGAGTTACTTCAAGAATTTCAAGACATTTTTCCAAAATATTTCAAAGAATTGAAAGGGATAAAAGAGGAGGCTAGAACGATGAAAATTCAGATCAAAGAAGGGTTCAAACCATTAAAGAAAATGCCATACATACTGAACCCAAACTTAAAGGTAAAGGTGAAATCTGAGTTGGATAAAATGTTGAGTGTAGGGATCATTAAACCAGTTGATGATATGGAATGGATCAGTCCCATGGTGATCCAAAATAAAAATACGGGAGAAATCCACCTATGTGTAGACTATCGAGAGTTGAACAAAGCTTGTATACATGATCCTTTTCCAACCCCCTTTACAGAAGAAGTACTAGAGAATGTAGCGGGTAGAGAAGTGTATTCCTTCACAAATGGTTTCTTTGGGTACCAAGAAGTCAAAATTACTCTAGAGGACCAACCAAAAACCACTTTTTCCACATTGAATGGGGTTCTTTCATGTATACAGTTATGCCATTTGGCCTAAAAAATTCACCAGTAATATTTAGTAGGATTATGATAAATGCCTTTAAAGATTTCATTCATGATTTTCTAGAGGTCTATCTTGATGATTGGACTATTTATGGCCTGTTAAAAAATCATATACAAGTATTGAGACTGATGTTTCAGCAGTGTAGGGTGTTACAAATTTCTTTAAATTTGAAAAAATGTATCTTTTTGACCCCCTTTGGTACTCTATTGGGGCATATAATATGTAAGGAAGGTTTTCTGATTGATCCTTTGAAGACTTCAGTGATTGTAAATTTACCACCTCCAAAAACTCAAAAAGAGGTGAGGACAATTCTAGGCTACACTGGTTATCACAGGAAGTTCATAAGGAATTACGCATAGAAATAAACACCCCTCTAGAAGAATTATTGAATAAATGAACAAATAAGAAAATTCCTTGGTCGAAAGAATGTGTCGATGCCTTTAAAATTCTAAAAGACAAAATTCTCCATGCCCCAATTTTGATTTTTCCTGATTGGAAGATACCATTCCATGTCCATGTGGATGCCATCTAGAATAGTGATCAGAAGCTATTTTAACACAGCCTAGGGAGAAGATGGACCATCTAGTAGCATTTGCTAGCAGAAAATTGGCAAAAATAGAAAAAAAAATTACACTACAACAGAAAGAGAAGCCCTAAGTATGGTGTATGCTCTAATGAAATACATGTAATATTTATTAGCCACGTCCTTTACATTCTACACTGATCATGAACCATTAAAGTATCTTATAAACAGACCAATGTTGCAAGGAAGAATTTGTAGGTGGTTAATTTTGTTTCAAGAATTTGATTTTACAGTAGTTGTCAAACCAGGAAATCTCAACAATGGTCAAGACTAATTGTCAAGAATTGAGAATGGAGAGGATGAAGGCCCTATCGATGATGATTTCCCTAGAGCACACTTATTCTGAATTGAATTCATACCAAAATATTTTGATGATATTTCTCAAAACTGTTGCATACATGATAATTTCCAAGTGATTATACTCAGCAAGCAGAAGAAGAACTTGTTGAGTAAAGCATTCCCTTATACCTTGATTCAGGGACAATTGTATAAAAAGGGTCAAGATGATGTCTTGAGGAGAATAGAATTAGAACATGAAAGGAAGAATGTTTTGAAAGAAGCACATGAAGGCATTGTGGGAGGACATAACGGAGGAGAGCAGACATCAAGGAAAGTAATGATGATCAGACTATGGTGGTCTACATTGTTTAGAGATGCTCACAAACATGCTAGATCTTGTGACATATGCCAAAGAGCAGGGTTCATTTTAAGACACCCCTATAAAATTGAAGGTGGAAAATACCTGGCGAATATCCCCGTAACCACTTTCAGCGAAAGGCGAATTTGACAGTATTGAAAAAAAAAAATTTCACCTGGTTTTACAAGGTACCATGAGTGACGCGCGACAACACTAGTTCGTAACGACGCACGACATTTGCGCGACAATAGTTAGTACTGACGCGCGACACTGGCGCGACAATAGATAATATTGACGCGTGACTTTTTCACCACTGTAGTCAGACGCGCGTCAGTGCAGACAATTGTCGCGCGACATTGTTTTACACCGACGCGCGACATCGCCAACTATTGACGCGCGACATCAACTTCTATTGACGGGCGACAGCGGCCACTATTGACGCACGACATCATCTAAGACTGACGCGTGGCACTGGAATTAAATGACGCGCGACACTGTATTTAAATGACGTGCGACACTAAATTAAATGACGCGCGACACTGTAATTAAATGACGTGCGACAATGTAATTAAATGACGCGCGACATTATAATTAAATTGACGCGCGACAACATTCCTTATTGACGCGCGACACCGTGATTAAATGACGTGCGACACTACATTCAATTGACGCGCGACAAAGGGAATAGATGACGCGCGACACTACATTCAATTGACGCGCGACAAAGGGAATAGATGACGCGCGACAATACATTCAATTGACGCACGACAAAGGTACTACATGACGCGCGACACTAAATCCAATTGACGCGCGACAAAGGGACTAGATGACGCGCGACAACAGAATGAGATGACGCGCGTCAATTGAGGACATTGACGCCCTATTTAGGTTATAAGTAGCCATGTGCCGCTCATTTTCTCGTTTTCGTTTTCCCGTTCTCGAATTTTTGCAAGTCTAAATCTTTGACAAAGACGCTATTGCAACTACAATGTCGACTTCACGTGCTTCCCAATTGCAAGTTCAGGAAGAAATTCAGGCCAATCCAACTCAATCTCTTTCGAAGATAACCTACAGGAATCCCTTATGCCCTCACATCCATACGGCTTTAAAGATGTCTTCAGAATATTCAGCTATAATGGAAGCGTGTGAATTTACAAGGCTCGTTAATATGCCACATTTCGAAACAGATCCGGATATTTTGAATTACCTTCTGTCATGCTACAATTCAGAGGACGGTATATTTTATGTTACTCTGAACGATGGCCAAATGTTCCAATTCACTATTGAACCAAATGACATACATCGGTTTACGGGCCTTCCTAACAAAAATTTACCAACTGTGACAACCAAGGCAACACTCACGGAAGATGACAAGAAATTTCTCGAATCATCGTACGGTTTCCATTTTGATTGTAAGTATAATTCATTTTAATTCATATTTTTTAATCTGTTTTTTAGTCTGATACAATTCTGTTATAAATTTATACTAATTTTCACTGTTTCGTATTTGCAGCCCATGTCAATAAATCCAGGCGTGGTGTAGATACACAATCAATTGCACATCACTTTTTGGCTGCACTTATTTTGTTTTTTCAAGCCAGAATTGTTTTGCAGGGTCGCCAAATAGATATACCAAATTGGGCCATTGCATACATTTGTGCCACTATCACAAAACGAAAATTCGATTGGTGCACATTTCTATCGAAAAAAATAAGAACTGACATAGCAAATTCAAGAGTCTCAGATAAACCCTACATTTATTCAACAAACTATCTCCTCGGCTTCTACTATGAGGCACTTTTAAATTTAAAACATAAACAAATTCCTACTTGCTCTGATGAGGCTTTGAAGAAATTCTCAGTTCCATTTGCAGAACAGCAGGTATAAACTATTTAGTTTGTAATTGTATTACTATTTTCTACATTACAGTGCACATTTATTAAATCTTAAATTTTAATGTTTTGCAGAGAAGATATCTTGAAGCCATTCCCAAAAAAAAAAAGATGTCAAGAGGAAGAGGCCAACTACACGCAAAGGCTTCGGGGGACTCCCAATCTGAAATGGAAGCTCACTCCTCTCCAAACCCTCAACAGTTTGAACTCGTTAAACGCCAGAGAAGTAATACATTCTCATATATTATTTACAAATTCCAAAGTTGCAGATTTTTGTTCAATTTAAATTTTAACCAAATGATTTAACATTTGATATTGATGAATTGCAGGGATTTTGGAACCTTCTTCCCCAACTCACTCCATACATTCGCATGCATTGATATCTTCTGAACAGCCACAGAATACAACTCCTACAAGGCCACCCGTAGCACCGAGAAAAACACCCCCTCGACAACAAGGTACAACTTTTCTATAGGACATTTAGTTTCTTGTACTTTTGAATTGTTCTAACATTTTTCTTTTTTTCTTGTACTTTACAGCGCATGTCATTCATGATCAAACGACTGCCGCGACACCAACTCAACCATTAATTTTTAAAATGCCAACCAGAGGAACAGTGAAAAAGACCATTGGTAAACGCATGACTTTTGCTCCGGCCCCCAGTGGGACACTAAACCTTGACTCCTCATTTCGTATACCAACTCTCTCACTTGGTGGCTTGCCCAGTGCAACGGGCATATCTGTTTTGAACAATATAAATTTAGATGAAGATTATTTGGGCATTGATAGCAATGACCCAACTGGTTTTTTCGATACCCGCGAGATGATTCAAGGCCAGCAGGTATACTTAAAATTTCAATTTTAATATGCTTTACAATTTTAAATTACATTCTGATTTAAATTTTTTTATCTAAATCTTGATTTATTTTTTCGGAAACAGGATCAGCCCACCCAAAGACAGAAAATAGCAGTTGATCTTGGTCAAAGCCCCCACACTTCTCCAGCAAGATCGTCTGCATCAAAATCAGATAGTGAAGAGTTTCCACCTTATCCTTTGGAGAACTTAATTGGTAATGATTGTCAATCCCATGTCAGTGAGTTTATTGTTCCTCATATCAAAGAGCTTATAGAATGGGAGAAAAGGGCCAAAGTTCTTATCAATGAGATTATTAGTCGTTATGAAAATTATTGGCAACGGGATAGTTTATACGCTGCAGTCCAAAATCAACCTGCGAAGATGGATTCCTTACTTACCCAAGCAAGAAGTGGGACTGTCACGTTTAACAACAAATATAAAGACGACATTTTAGATAAGGTACTAAACAGATTGGAAAATATTAGTGCCGAGGCCCAGGCATATTTTAACAAATGGTCAAAGGACAAGGATTTGGTATCAATCGCAAATGCCGAAAGAGATAGAGCGGTTGTAAGTACTATTACATTCAAACAATCGTTTTTGTTAATTTGAAATTTTGAATTTACATTAATATTTTGAATTGACATTACTCTTTTGGTGCAGTTGAAATATGAAAATTTGAAGAGTCAGGCGAAGGTTTTGCAAGTTCACTTGGAAACAGCAAAGAACAGCTTATCCGCTGTAAAAAACATGAAGCAAAATATTGTTTTGGTTAACAAACAAAACAATACACTAAAGCGGATAATTAAAGAGCATGGTCTTGACCCTGACATCTTGTTCAAAGAAAAAGCAGCTGCTGATCCAAATTTGTTATCGCACGGAGATGCAACAAATCAAGAGGAAAGAATTTTAAAAAATCTGGACAGTGCTGCAGAAGATCTCATATGTTCAGGGGTTATTTCTGGTGTTGGGGAAAGAGGTGCAGCTAGAGTGGTAGAAGCCGTTGGGGAAGAGAGTACAGTAGAAGTTTCTAAAGAAAAAGAGGCTTCTCAAAATTAGAAACTGTTATTATTGACTAAACTCCCACTATTGCGTATGTAATATGTTATTTGAATTTAATTATATGGTGATTAGATGGTGATTATCATGAATTATATGTATGTTTCTTGTTTACTTGCATTGTCATGAATTGTATGTGGACATAGATGATGAATGATGATAATGATAGATGATGATGAAAGATGATGAATGATGAGAATTGATAATCAATGATAGATGCTGATGAAATATGATGATCAATTTAATTTCTTTAATTATCTTGAAAATTATGTCTTTGGGAAAAAATAGCAACTAAGTTTTGAAACAGATCTTTACTGTTTAAAGAGATTCACCTCTATATTAGTGCATAATCTTAAACTGGAGAGGTTGTTTGATGTAGAGGCTGTACAGAATTAGAGCTTGGGAAATAATCAAGACAATAGTTTAAAAGATATGGTTTTGTTATCATGGATATTGTTTTGTGTAGAGGCTATGGAGGCTAGATTAATCAAAGATGGAATAACCATGTGATTAAAAGATAGGTCAAGCTCGATACAGAACTTTGAAGTTTAATGTAAAACATATAAGGTTTTTATCATGAAGATTAGTCTGTCTTTGAGTCTATAAGTTGATATAATTTTGAGTGTATATATTTCTTATAATTTAGATAGAGGTTTTTTTAATGAATGATTGATGAAATGCAATCAATCTATTTGAATCTCTATTCTTCTAGCTACAATATTTTTTATCTTCTGAATAATCCCATTACGTGGACACCATTTGAGATGAAGTATGCATCTATAATTCACTCAACTTAATAGTTTAATATTTAATAAATTAAATATAATTCTAAGAAATAAAGAGAGAATCATCACTGGAAAGAAATTAAACATAATTGCAAATAAGATAGGGTTTAACTTACCTCTTGCAGTGAAATAATCAAGGGTAATTTGCTAGATCTTTGTTTTACCTGACATTGTAGACAGAGGGGTGAGTTGTCTGACATTGTCAGTCCTGAGAAGTCCCAGTAACATCTTTAAATATATAGATCAACAATATCTTTAAACAATAAGATGATGTTGTAGAATATACCTATTTAAAATTGAAATCATCACCGGTAATATGCCAGATATTTGTCTTAATAAAATTCAACACAAAAATAGATTAGTAGATAGATGGGTGAGTTGCCTGACATTGTCAGTCCCGGAGAAATAACAGCTTCCTCGGACGGATGTCAACCCAAGTTTTCAAAAAATAATATATTGTATTTAACCATTTGTAACAAACAATAAAATTATCACTGCCACTAGTAATGAGTTATATCTGTGTTTAAAAAAAAAACAAAACGAGAAATGGATTAGATTATAGATGGATGAATTGCCATGGTTTACAATGCCAAATTTAATAAGATTTAACAACCTTTCTGTTTAGCATCTAAGAAAAAATACAGTGCCGTCTCCAGATAAATTATAGAAGTTAAATTTGTATAGGATTCTCTTCGGGACTGCTCTTGAAGTGTTTGAATTAAAATATGCCTTTTTTTTCAAATTTTTCAATAAGGTTGTTTACATATCGTATTAGTTACAAGAATGAACTTGAAATATATGATCCTTTAGTAGATTCCTGCTACCATCATGTTTTGTTTTCCTTTTCTGAAGATACAATGTTCAACTGTATGTTTGAAGACAATTTTCTTGAAGCTTCGCCATTTCTATGCCTTGAATTGATTAATCATGATCTTCTTGAAGTACAATTCATAAAATCAAGTGTCTCAAATATTGAAAAAAAAAATTTACAGCTCAAGTATACATCAAGCTCAACAAGTAACATGTCTAAAATCAAGTGTCTCAGACATCAAGTACACACCAATCAGTGTCTCAATTGGCTGCATTGCAAACATGAAGGCTTCATCACTCCTTACGCGCGTCAGAGGAACGTCAATTGTTTCAATCGACGCACGACACTGGTATCTTTTGACGCGCGTCACTGGTATCTATAGACGCGCGTCACTGGGATCTACTGACGCGCGTCACTGGGATCTATTGACGCGCGTCACTGGCTTCTATTGACGCGCGTCAATGGCAGCTATTGACACGCGTCAATTGCTTTTATTGATGCGCGTCAATGGCTTCTATTGACGCGTGTCAATGGCCTCATTGACGCGCGTCAGTGGCCTCTATTGACGCGCGTCAGTTTCTTCTATTGACGCGCGTCAGTGTCTTCTATTGACGCGCGTCAGTGTCTTCTATTGACGCGCGTCAATGGCTTCTATTGACGCGCGTCAATGGCTTCTATTGACGCGCGTCAATTGCTTCTATTGACGCGCGTCAATAGAAGCCATTGACACACGTCAGTACTTAGTAATGTCGCGCGTCATCTTGGACATTTGACGCGCGTCTATTGATGCGTTTGACGCCCGATTTAGCCTATAAATACCCTTCTACCGGTCATTTTGTCGTTTTCACCTTCGGCTCTTGAATTTTTGCAGGTCTCAATGCTTCCCAACTGCTTCCCAATTCAATCGATGTTTCTTATGCCCTCACATCCATACTGTTTTAAAGATGTCTTTGACTCTTCAGTAGATAAATATTTAATGGATGCGTGTGATTTTACAGGGCTCGTTAATATGTCCCATTTCGAAACAGAACCGGATATTTTGATTTACCTTCTGTCATCCTATAGTTCAGAGGACGGCATTTTTTATGTGACTCTGAACCGCTGCCGAATTTTTCGATTCAGTATAGAAGAAAATGAAATTCATCGGTTTACAGGCCTTCCGTTCAAAAATTTACCAATTGTTACAACTAAGGCAACACTCGTGGAAGAAAAGAATTTTCTCGAATCAACGTTTGGTTTCCATGTTGATTGTAAGTATAATTCGTTTTAATTCGTATTTTTTATTCTGATACAATTTGCTGTTATATATTTATAGTAATTTTCACTGTTTCGCATATATCCAGGCGTGATGTCTAATATGTAGCATTTCTGAGTACATGTAATTTTTGCAATGCTAGTGTCTAAGATTAGCTTTGTAACTTTGTTTGACCTGATGAGTGCAGTGGAAAAGTTTAAACAAAAAAAAGATCTTAAGAAAACTGATGGAACCAAGAAGGGGAAATTAAATGATGTTCCCAAACTTGATGCAAATCAAGCAGGAGGGAAGAATTCTGATCAATGTACTTTAATATTAACGGAGGGTGACTCAGCCAAGGTACTTGTAGTCGCTGTAAGTGTTTGTGCCATGAATTAGGGAAATGTGAATATTGAATTTGGTAGTACTGTGACATGTTTCGACATCACTTTCCAATTTAATTTTTTGTTATTTTAGTTATCTTTATGCTATCAGGTGGCAGGAATATCTATTTTTTGGGAAGCTACCACTCACCAACAAATGGAGAATAAAGAGATAGTAAATAGAAAAAAAATCCTTGGTCTACAGGAAGATAAAATATATGACAGCATTAAATTTTTAAGATATGGCCATCTGATGATAATGACAGACCAGGTACATGATCTTTGTATAGCAGTGTTTAGTTTCTTTAAATGTTCCCCCTGTATATTTGGTTGTGTTTTGAGACTTTTTATATTTGTTTTCCAAGCCTCCAGATGTTTTGTATCTCCATGTCTAATGTCGGCACATGTTAATGTATTATGTAGGCAACTCACAAAAATGGAAATGTGTTATCTTTCTACACAATTCCTGAGTATGAAGCTTGGAGAGACTCATTGAGTGGATCGATAACCAGCTGGACCATATAGTACAAAGTAATGCTACCTCTAAAGAGTGCAAGGGGTATTTCATAGATCTGGACAAGCACAAAAAAGATTGTGTGGGTTGATGAGAAAGATGGAGATGCTTCCTCATATCAATAGTTTGTTTTCCTCTTTATATGTTTTCGAGTTCTGGTTTTGTTCGCTTGCTGATTAGGTATCACTTGTTGCTTGGACCATACAGGGTTTGGGCACAAGTACCTCTAAAGAGTGCAAGGAGTATTTCATAGATCTGGACAAGCACAAAAAAGATTGTGTGGGTTGATGAGAAAGATGGAGATGCTTCCTCATATCAATCAGCTTCTCCAATCAATCAGCTTCTCCAATCAATCAGGTTCTCCAATCAATTAGGTATCACTTGTTGCTTGGACCATACAGGGTTTGGGGCACAAGTACCTCTAAAGAGGGCAAGGAGTATTTCATAGATCTGGACAAGCACAAAAAAGATTGTGTGGGTTGATGAGAAAGATGGGAGATGCTTCCTCATATCAATCTGGTTCTTATCAATGAGATTATTAGTCGTTATGAAAATTATTGGCAACGGGATAGTTTATACACTGCAGCTGATCCAAATTTGCTGTCGCATGGAGATTTCTGGTGTTGGGGAAAGAGGTACAGCCACAGTGGAAGAAGCCGTTGGGAAATAGTGCAGAGTAGAATTGGATAAAGAAAAAGAGGGTTTTGAAAACTAGAAACTTCTACTATTGAATATGTACTATGGTTTTTGAATATAATTATATGGATTTACATACAATCTTTAATTTTAATTGCATTAGATTGTGATTATCATGTATTATATATATGTTTCTTGTTTATTTGCATTGTCATGAATTGTATGTGGACGTAGATGATGAATGATGATAATTGATAAGTGCCAGCAACATCTTTAAATATATAGACCAACAATATCTTTAAATAAATGTTAATATAAGGTAACGATAACAAGAGCTGAAAAAATATAAGGTAACAAACAATAAGATTATGTTGAAGAAGATACCTATTTAAAATTGAAATCATCACCTGTAACGTGCTAGATCTTTGTCTTAAAAAATTCAACACAAAAAAATTGATTAGTAGATAGATGGGTGAGTTGCCTGACATTGTCAGTCCCGAGAAGTAACAGCTTCCTCGGACGGATGTCAACCCACGTTTTCAAAAAATAAAAATATTGTATTTATCTAAATGTAAATACATACACCTATAACATCTTTAATTATAACCAGAGCTGAAAAAATGAATAGTAACAAACAATAAGATTAAAGGGAAAAGGATACCTGCTTAAAGTTGAAATCATCACTGCCACTGGTAATGAGATATATCTTTGTTTTAAAAATATCCAACACGGGAAATGGATTAGTAGAAAGATGGGTGAATTGCCTGACATTTTTAGTATATAGACCTGTAAACATCTTTAATGGAGATAAAGATAAAGATAAAAGATACCTACTTAAAGTTGAAACACTCCATTATCAATAGCTTTATCAAAGTCGATGTTGTCTTCTGTAGAATGTGACGAAGAGACAATTACACTCTCAAGGTTGGGAATATTTGTACCTGTAACTGTATTATTTACACCTCTTTTTTCGCAAAGGGAATTCCAGTGAGCAATTGCTCTGTCAAAATTTAAAAAGTAACAAACAAATTAACAATAAGATTAAGGGGAAAAAGATACCTGCTTAAAGTTGAAATCATCACTGCCACTGGTAATGAGCTAGATCTGTGTTTTAAAAAAATCCAACACGAGAAATGGATTAGTAGATAGATGGGTGAATTGCCTGACATTTTTAGTATATAGACCTGTAACATCTTTAATGATAAAGATAAAAGATAAAGAAGATACCTACTTAAAGTTGAAACAGTCCATTATCAATAGCTTCATCAAAGTCGATGTTGTCTTCTGTAGAATGTGACGCAGAGCCAATTACACTCTCAAGGTTGGGAATATTTGTACTTGTAGCTGTATTATTTACACCTCTTCTTTCGCAAAGGGAATTCCAGTGCGCAATTGCTCTGTCAAACGGAAAGGTTTCGAGGGAGTATCGAGAAACGTAACACCTCATGCAACTTTCCAGATTTTTGTCCAACCTGTTTCTCAGTTTTGATTTTATAAATGACAATGCACTGAAAACCCTTTCATCCTCCACAGACCCCAAAATCATTGTCTGGCATAACTCATATAGTCTGAAATACTCACTGATATCTTCTTGTAAGATAGAACTTTGAAGATTCCTCGCCACAGCCTTGTAATAGCACCACTTTCAGAAGGTTGATCTAAATTCTTATATTGGTTCCTCATTGTTGTTGCAAAATTGGTTGACTGAAACTTCAATAAATCGGCATTCAGTATACCTTTGATTTCTGTACCCTTAAGCTCTGAAGTCTTTGTAAATTGTTCCATTATTGTACCCATTGACTTATGGAAATGCTTACTGACAAAGTCTGCACGGCCACCTTCTGTATTCCAAAAATTCGGATTCATTACACCCATTGCTTCAAGAATTTTATCTTTGCAAAAACGTTCTCTAATTTCTGATGATAAGGATTTCTGAAAATGTTCTAAGTTTTATTCTTCTTTCAACTATAATATAACTCAAATAGATTGCATGTCACGGGAACTTATTCTCTGTTCTGATCCTATAATATCTTGACCTCTTTGCAAAATGTGAAGTGGTATGTCCCTCCCATTAACAGATTGACACAAAGGTGATCATGGATATTAAATCTCAAATAGTTATTAGGATTCTTAAGATATAATAAATATTTCCAATCGTTCAAAAATAGGTGTATCAAAACTATCTTGGGAAGTGTACAAGACATCAAGATTTTGACATACCATTTTTCTCATCTTTATAAAATAAACAATATAGACTCAATCTACTCTGTGCATGCTTCATCAATGTATTGATCTCCTACAACATTGGAAGAATTCCAACCAATGTAAGCATAATGTATCCAAATCAGTTAGAGCGAAACAACAAGTCCCTTGCACTATCAATTTCATGACAATATTTGTGCATGAAACCAACCAGACAAAGGATACTCCTCACGACACTCTGTATGCAGGATCATACAAAGAAATCCACCTTGTCTCAACATCCTTCATAAGTTTTTTGCCATCTGTAATTCCAATTGTAAATTTTTGGAACTCAAGAAATCTCTTTGGGATGATTTCCATATAGGCATGAAGTTATCTTATAAGGTCTTCTAATTTAGCAACATTTTCATTATTGCTAACCATTTTATATGCTAAATTCATTATGTGTGCCATACAGTGAATTGCTAGCATATAATGGGGCCACTGTTGATGGCAATCTAACACACAGTCTAGTTTGGTGACCCTACATGACTGTTGCACCATCTGCTTCAATGCATACCAACTTTGTAGCAATTTTATAATTATTCATGCCAACAATATCTTTCAAATGAGAAATAACTATTTTATGTAGGTTTTTGAGCATTGTAATTTTCAACCATTTTCATAACACGCACAGCAGATGTGGTGTCCTTATATGATTCTCTAATGTATAGACATGGATACATACCCATGCAATGTTGTCTACTGCTGTCACTTCATCAATTTATAGAGAGATAAAAATTGCTTTTTTTTACACTCTCCTTCAAATATTCTTTCTCTATCATTGAAAGGCATTTGGCCATTTCCCATGCACTATTGTCTGACCAATGAGACTGAGGTACATGTTGTGAATTCCGTTATATTGATACAAAAATTTGTAATCAATGAAATTTAAAATTGGTCTTCCTTTCTTAAGTATGTGAAATAAAGTAGATATTTGTATGAGTTTAGCATGCAAATTTGATTAATTCATTTTACCAAATATGAGATGTGATCATTCCTCCCTTTTGCATGAGATGTCTACATTTTTTCTGATTTGCTTCATAATCTGCTACATATTTGACATGTATGTAATCCTTTTTTTTTTTCCACCTGTGTCGTTTTGATTTTCTAGCCATCCGCCCATGTTACAGTCAAATATTGTTTTCCATAGTGTTTTTCTAATTGTGTCCAGCTTCAGTTGCATTTTTTGCTTGCTTTCCCAATTTCCACGTACATATTGTACAAGTACATTCAGATGGGATATCTTTTGAATTAGCTAGATTGTATAGGTTTGATAAAAGGAAATTTGGCAGCCCAATCAAACTTGTATGTCCTGCCGAATTGTCCACATATTCTTGTTAGTTTTCAAAGTTTTACTTTTTTGAGTAGAATTTTGTAGCAATTATCAAAATCACCTAGTTTCCTCTTTCTATGAACCAGATATTTGAATTTGATAATTCTTTGTTCCATTTTGCTGAGTATTTGTATGTGTGATATCTTGATGTACTCTCTGGTTATACCCCAAAAGGAAGAATATCTTTAGGATCTAACATCTCAACAGAAATATCTATCAAGCTTTGACATGGTATCATCATAAGTGTCATTTGAACTGTGATACTATGTAGAATGGATGTCCACTTCATTAATACCTTCAACATAGTAAATAATCTGATTGATTCCAATGGTAGCATGTATATGGGTGCTGGTATGTTTCAGTATATTTTGTACCCGTGGGGTTTCCAAAATACTTGAACAAGTGACTTTCTGAGATTTTTTTGTTACTTTTTGGTTATTCGTATTCTTTGAGCACTAGCAGATTCCATTATTCTGAAACGAGTCCTGAGTCAGCAAATTGAACCAAGAAGCGACTCTGTCCAGTCACTAAAAACTATCACACGTCAGTAATACTGTGTCGTACGTCAACAAACAAAAATTGTCACCCGTCAAATGTTTTACCCTTGTCACGCATCAACTAAATCTCTTAGTTGCGCGTCAACAACAATCCTTTGTCACACATCAGAAAATAGTATCAGTCATGTGTCAACAAACAAAAATTGTCACCCGTTAACTGTATCTCCCATTTACGCATCAACAATCCTTTTTCGTGCATCAAAAAATAGTATTAGTCGCATGTCAACAAATACAATTGTCACCCGACTACAAAATTCCAATCCTTTGTCATGCGTTAATATGATAAAGTGACCTTTTTCATGCATCAACAGAGAGAATCTTGTCACATGTCAGTTTTATCTTTCTTGTCACGCTGTCAACATAATTCCTTTGTCACAGTCAACAAATTTCCAAATAGTATCAGTTGCGCATTAACAAACAACGATTGTTGCTTGTCAACCATATCTCCCTTGTCACGCGTCAACTTAATCTCATCCATACGTAAAAAAAAATCCTTTGTTGTGCATTAGCAAATAGTATCATTTGTGCATCAAAAAACAATAACTGTCACCCAACTGGAAACTTCCAAACCTTTTTCATGCGTCAATATGAATAGAGTGACCTTTTTCGTGCATCAATAGAGTGACCCTTGTTGTGCGTTAGCTGTATATTTCTTATCATGCATCAGCTTAAGAAACCTTTTTTCACACATCAATAAATAGTAATGGTCATGCGTCAACAAATAACAAGTGTCACCCGACTGTAAATTTCAAACTAGATCTACAATGTACTGGTGTTTAGACTTCACAAGTTTGTTGTACCTGATATGTCGATACCTTAACTAGTAGTTTGTTAGTAGTATCCTACCCGACAAATCACCTAGGTTTTTATAGGTTATGTTTTCAAATGTAGGTGAAGTTGACCCCTAAAAGAATACACAAAATATTAGGCGAACAGGGCACTGAATCGGTCCAAAAAATTCACCTTTTTCAAATTTTCTTAAAATGGAATATTCACCAAATTATGAATATTCGCCACTAAAAATATCCTTGCTTGTAATGTGGGTGCTTCACTAAATTAGGGGTTGGTGCTCCTTGTAGGGTTGATGCTCTTCTAAACTAGGGGTTGGTGGTCCTTGTAAAGTTGGTGCTTCACTAAATTGACTTTTTTTTGTAATATAAGCAGAGTTTTAGTGGGTTTTCTTCCCCATGAGGGTTTCCCACTTGATTTTTCTATCTTGTGTACTCTCTTGGTCTTGATTTTGTTTATGGCTGCTTATATAGTTAACTCGACATATATATGATACATGTATGAATGAATGGATGCATAACTGATAACACTTAATGAATGGTAAATGAATTAATTTTTTTGTAGGACTGATTCACCCCTCCTTCTCAGTCCCTTATGCTTCTAACAATTGGTATCCGAGTGAGTCCTTGTAAAGAAAGATTAGAAACTTGAAGGAAATCCTTTAAAGCAAAAGAAATGGGTAAGTCTTTAGATCTTGTAGAAGCATTGGGGATGAAGAATGAAGTATCTCAGTAATGTATTGAGGGCTATGAATATCAGGTTAAAATAATAGAGGAAGAACATGATCAAGCCATCAAGGATTTGAAATCTCAAGTGGAACATTTGACTAAAACCCTATTTTACTCCAAGCATATTTTTTCTTAACATATATATGTTGTATCAATATCTCTATGAATGGATCTAAGGAGTATATTGTATGGTCACCAAAAGTTGTCTTTTCTATCCCTGTGCCAATATGTGTCTTAGTCTGTGTTAGCTTGTTATCCAAAGATCTTGACAAAATGTTGGTGTTAAGTGAGGTAATACCAAGGTCTACTTGAATATGAATGATCAAAGTCAAAATAATGTTAAGTACTTTGTCATCATAGTGAAAGGACTATTTCTTACTTTAAAGTCTATCATAAGTTGTAAATATCTTCATGAAGCTTTGTCAAGTCTTATAGGTGTCACATTCCACAAAGATAAGTCCTGATGCATATAGGTCATTATATACAATAAAGATTTCATGAATCAAGGAGTTATAATATGAAGGCTTATGAGAAGTGTCAATGTGTCGATATTATAGTCTGTGAGTTCTTGTGAGTGGTATCTATAAGTTGGTTCCCCTCAAAGTGCTAAGCTATTAATTTAAAGATACAAAATGCATAAGATCCTTAAAAGCCTATCAAACATGCCATCAATTGAAACAATAGATTTGGAAGGGTTTGAGAAAGTGGATCTATTGTTTCTAATTTTTAATGCACAATGTCAAGCGTTTTAGTGATAAAGTCTACTTGTGTAAGGATGTTACTTTATGAATGAATGCATGGTTTCTCTAAGAGGATATTACATTACTACATTAAAAGGTTAAGATATGATTGAGAGTGTGATTCAAGTAAAATAAGGCTATGATAATAAGTGAAGTAAATCACTATTTTGTTATTTAAGATGAGATCATCTCCAAATCTTTGTGATCACTGGTAAGAATTGTTCTTCAGATCAGTCAAGACTTATATCCTGGGACAATGTTGATAAAAGTATGTCAAGAAAAATGACTGAGCCCTCATAGACAGTGAATGGAGTGGATACATAACTTTTTATACAAGATTAGTGGGTGTGGAAATAAAGTACATGAAAAGTATGATATTTTTATAGAGTTTGTAGGTGAGGTCTAGTGAGTGCTTCTATAGACAGAGGAAGATAATTTGGATCCCAACCAGGCTGATACGAAGATATTTAATGGAACATGATCTAAGTTTGAATTTTTTTTAGGCCTATGATAACCTACAAGTATGTTTATACTATTTAAGGAGGTCAAGATATCTAAATTCTATGGTTACCTCAAAAGTATCAGGGTATGTAACTGAGATTTTTGAAGATATGAAGAAGGTTTGTAGGTCTATTTTATGAAAAATAAATTGTGCATATCATCAATGATGGATTTGAATTCAATAGTGCATAGGTATGCATCTATGAAAATAGCTAAAGGGTATGATGTGTGCTAGGTAATTTTGCTAATGTGTAACAAAACTTGTAAAATGATCCTTTAAGATTTGAGACAAATTTGTTCAACTACTGGTATAAGATTTGTTTTAAATTTTTCTTGATGAATACAAGCCACATGAAGCATGTATTATCACAAGTGAAATGACCTTTATGATGTGTGCTAGATGATTCTTCTCAAGAGTGAAAGAATATTGTGAGGGGGTCATTCATATTTTGAGATAAATTTTCTATCTACAAGTACAAAGTATATGAGAGGTAGAGTTGTGACATCTTAATAGGAATAATATTATGACTAAATGCTCTAAGTTTCAAGGAGCTTGATCTATACATATGAAAAGTTTTTATATGCCAGAAACTAGGGTAAGAGGATAACTCACAGACTTGGATAGATTAAATTGACTCATCTAATCATCCAAACATAGAGAACCTACTACAAGTGTAGGGCATGCCAATGAGACAGTGTATGATGTTTCCTACATGATTGACACGTTTGGTAAAAGGGATAGACCATGATTCTCTTCACAGATATCTTAATACATTTATGCACTATAAGAGTAAGCTTATTGACAAATATTGGTCACAGTGGTCTAAGACTGAAGAGTGAGTCCCTACAGATATGTATAGATGACAGAGAAATTAAAATGGTGTCTTGAAGTCATCATTTTTTTCACTATTATTCACTATTATGCTAGGCTTGTGTCTCAAAAATGGTTTATTAGGGATGAAGAATTCTATGTGAGTTACAAGAGACTTGGATATTTCTCCTCTCTAATGCAAAGGATAGGGGTAGTTTTAGTGTATTTTGGACTGTGAAAGGTAACTTAAGTAGGGGGGAGTGCTATTTTGTGTACAGAAATTGTTTGAATCATGTGTTACCATGCTCAGTGAGTGTCTCAAAGAACAAGATATAGAAAAATAATGTTTTGAGCTTAAATCAGTGGTTCTCATTATTGTACAGTGACAAAATATGCTTCAATCATCTTCCAAGCTAAAACAAATATTTTGATTTATGATTTTGAAGATCAAAAATATGTAACTAGGGTACAATTATTAATTGATATGAGTTTGGGTTTCCATAACTATGCATGGTACTCTTGATAGTGGCATGAAGCTAATGACATTGCAAGCACACAAAATCTATGAAAAGGTTGAGATATGGGATTGCGTTGTATCTAATTACTGATCAGTTAAACAAAAACATGATAGAC
Source organism: Taxus chinensis (assembly GCA_019776745.2). Taxonomy (NCBI): domain Eukaryota; kingdom Viridiplantae; phylum Streptophyta; class Pinopsida; order Cupressales; family Taxaceae; genus Taxus; species Taxus chinensis. The sequence goes on from CM034150.1 coordinate 601,162,680, forward strand.
CTACATGACAATATTTGATGTTGTGGACAGGACCAGAGCCCACTTGTTACCAAGCACGACGAAAATGAAAGTATCTTTGAAGAAAACAAAAAAAAAACTTACCAAAAAGGTGTCTAAGAAGGGAGTTAGGATAGGTCGACTGCGTTGTGTTGGCAGTTACAGGAGAAGAAGTAGGGATGTAATATTAGGAGTATAATGCATTGATCACACAGGTGTCAAATAAAGAACTCTGAAGTTCTAAAAATCAAAAATTTTAAAATCTAAGACTACTCCTTTTTGAAGTTGAGTCTCTGATCTATCTACGGGTGAAAATTGAACTATTTTTTATGAATAAAAACACACAAAAAATCATTTCAAAATTCTTCCTATGAGGTGAAAAGTCTAAAATTTAAAATAATAGTTTCTAGTCTATATTTCTTAAAAAATGCCTTCAATTCCATGATAATTACTTCTGTCCCCACTAGCCATGCAATAAACTGTTTAAGCAAAATCCAACCCCCCCAAAAAATCCCGAGTTTTTGGAATTGGGATTGGGTTGTGATTGCCACCAGGAGCTTTTCCCAAGAGTGGGAATTTGTGATTGTTAAATCCTCTAGAGAAGGTTGGCTTCCTATTCCAAAATCATATACACCATCACCATTTCAGATAACTAACCTAATCGCTACCTAATGTTCTAAAGAGATGGGATAAAAGGATTACAAGAGTAAACCTAATCTCCCTGGAGGTGATGTACCATAAGGAGTTGTCTGATCTTTGCTGTAACCTGGAATAAACGAGAGGAATTTGAAGTAGGGAAATTTAAACAACCACATGAAAAGTAACACTTACTTCAAACCATTTAAACTGAACATAATCCATTAATATCTACATAACATTAAACAATGCCCTATCACCAAACTCTAATGAGAGATATGAGAGAACACAATAACCAAAAAAGTGTTGTTGAATATCAACCAATCTATGTTTTATTGCCCAATAGTAGATCATGCATTACAAGGGGTCAAAAGACATGATATTTGCATTTATAGTTCAATAGAGTCTTGAGCTCCATAAAATTCTCATATAAGAAAGAAGGGGGGCAAAGGAAAAACATCCAATCCTTTTAACTGTGCCCATCCTTACAATTTATAGAAGGTATTTAGCAAGGATAGAGAAATTGAGTTTCCAAGGGTAGCTGGAACACCATCATTTCTTGCAATCATCTCCTTGTGCTACCATGTCTTAGGGTACCTGATCTCCATGATTGAAAACATCGAGCACCATACTCCAACAATAACTCTCCCACATACCCAGTACTATCCACTGTTCCTGATTTTTGAATGTGTAAAACCCTTGAAATTGAATTTTTGATGATTTCATACTGTAGATACTTCACCTCTTTCCACTGAATATAAGGTCGTAAAAAATTGAAGAGTATAGGAGAAGTATCATCATTTGGGTACTGATTTCTTGTATGGATTCAAAATAACTTACCCACCAGGGTCACTAAACATTTCCCTCACTATTGAATTCTACTCTGAGTATCCTTTCTAACAAGTACAATTTTCCAATTTTTTAAAAAAATGCTCAAGTTATGGAGGTTTGAAGTTGGGTCATGATTTGATTTAATCCAAACTCTATGGAGCTCACTACACAACCACCGAGCTGGTTTTCCTTCGATGCAACTCCCTTTATTTCATGCCACCTTTCCAAAGTTATCACTTCACCTACCATTTGACATATCATTCAACTAGCTCGATGACCCAGCATTGAAGGGTTTCTCGTTTGAAATTTTTGTCAGGAGTTACATTCATTTTGGGGTTTCGGTCCTTATGTCTTTCAGAGTTCTCTCGCCCTCCATTATTGGGACATTGTCACCTGCAACCGTGGAACAAACCCCCGAAGCCTATGAACCCTGAAATATGAAGCTTCCAACCCCCGAACCTCACCTCATCATGCCACATACCCACAATTTTTTGGCTTTTATGGATTCTACTTCACCACCACTTCAGAGTTTTTTTCCCTGCAAGTTCCACAAAAGGAGGACCCCTAAGTCAATTAAACTTTGTACTGTGGGAGCTCTTGTGCCTCCTCTGATTGGCTGATGGGCAAGATAATTTTTTATTCGCTCACTCTATACTCACTAAGGTGATCTCAATGGGGCCTCCTTCATTATTTCACTCTCATGTGAGACAATTCCAAATGGCTCACCCAATTATATTATGTTTGGTGCCCCATTAAAAATTTATTTGTATCACCTCCATTGCGATGTTGTTTTCAATCTTAGATACATCAAGCCACTCCACATTGATCTAGAGAACTCAAACTTGAATAACTCTGATCGAGATCCCATTTAAGATGTTGAGCTCATCATTTGCTCAATACATTAAGCTCCCCACCCATTCATTAGGTCATCCAACACTGGGCCATGCTGCCATCCCGAGCTACTCCTCTTTTTGTGATCCGACCACTTCAGAGATCGCTATTGAGTTATCAATCATCATGCGACCTCCCTTTGTTTTCCATGTGTTCCCCCAAGATATTAGCTTTCTGCAAACTATCGATCGCCTCTGACACCCCCTCACCATGACGCCTTCCCTAGCCGTTCTACTTCCTTTAGAGCCCAACTGGCTCGACGGAGGCATCTTGTAACAGCTCACCGAGTAGCTTGTCAGCTGCTTGAAAAGTCATTCTTTCTCACCTCCCCCAATGCAACCTCCCAGCTCGCCAAGAAACTCAGTGAGCTAATTTTAGTTCAGTTGCCTGATCCATGCACAAAGGGCGTTTTTGTCCCTAAACCCCATCCTTTTTATTTTTTTGGAATTTTCACATGTTAGGATCCTGATTGGAGTACATGTAGGGGTTTTAGATCGTCACCACTGCTTCCCTTTTCTGTTTTGTGAATTTGGGCCTTGTTTCCGGAGTTCATCATTTGCCTAGGGATTATCCAAAGGGGTCAAAACCAAGAGAGGAAAAATTCATTAATGTCATATTCAACTATAAACTCACTCAAATTCTCTCGGACCCTAGAAACCACATGTACTTGTTTATACCCTTAGGTTCTCCCCTGCTGAAGACTCTCTAATCATATCGAGGATCCATTTAGAAATTTTTTCAATGGAGGGGAAAAATTGTCAACATTTTGGGGTTGATGATAGAATGTCATGTGATTAATTATATTGGGTGGTGGTTGAGGTAAATGAATGAGGGAATATGTTGTTACAAGGTTGAATTGTTGAGGAGGTGGATTAACACGACCAATGAAATAACTCTTAAAGGAGGTGGGAAGTGATGACCTTTGGCATGCATGTATTATATTATGGTAAAATAATGATTATGTTGTTTTTCGATATGGTAGGAAATGTTTGGGGTTTCATTAAAATATGGATGTGGACACTAGGACTGATAGTGGCCGAAGGGTGATAAATTTAATTGGTGATATTTGTTGACCAATTTTCTCTTTCTTGTTCAATTAGTAAACGAGATACTAAAAAATTGACAACTCCAAAATGCAAGGGTTTAAGGTAACTTTATTTAAGAGTAATGCAAATGGACGAGATCAAGTAGATGACCCGTTCCAAATTGATAACCGTAAAACCACACTCCCTACAAAGAAATGATTAAGATTGTTTATGAATGGGGTTTCCTAATGAAGTCAGTTCGGAGAAGTGTTGATTCCTTATATGGATGTGAACCGTCAATCTTCGATAATTAATGGGTAAATCATTGATGAGAAAACTAGATGGGCATGGAAAAAATGAAACTGAACAAAATATGAAATTTCAGAAATGTAGTCAAGTTGCAGTTTTTCTAATCTAAATCACAAAAAATAATAATTTATTCATGAAATGACTAAATTTTCTATCCTCTCTACACTTGCACATAAGCCCATTTTGTTTTAGTATCTGATTTGGGGGGCAAAATATTAAATAATTGATATTGCAGGTAATTAAATCTAGGAATACCCCTCCTTTAAGCTCAATGTGCTCATTATATAATGCAAATCCCATTTTATACAAGTGTTTCCTTATAAATGATCTAATCTTGAGGGTGTTGAGGGAACCTAATCGCTATCGTGAAAGCTACATAAACACTAATCATAAATGCGTATGAATTATAATGTTCTAATACCCAAAACATGTAAGATCAATTTATATACAACAATTAGTGACATTGCAAAAATTGATTGACCACTTATACATTCTTAGAATCTCAAATACATTACCTCAAGAATTACACCTGCCATCCTTTTTCCTTCACGATTGAAAAAAAAGACGGTTTTTTATAAGAAGAGTTTCACAATTTCTCCTCCTAGTGCTTTCTTCTACAGCCTTTTGACATATCCTCCTTCAAACCCCTTCTCTTTGTCCCGTCTTCCATTTAACCTTTGTTTTATCTCTCTAGTTGACTTCTTTGATGCTCTCTTTAACATTATTGTTATCGCTATTTCATCCCCCGCGCTAAATATTGATCGATCACGACCCACATGGAGGAACCAAAGAAAACTCATTCAAATCCGTAAAATTAGTGTTGAAGGATTCAACAAGAATTCCAAGGATGAAGAAATAGCCAAAGGGATCAATGCACAAAAACAACTTTGTCGGGTTATTTTTATGCCTTAAATCCCATTCTCCTAGTTACGTAGGCAGAACTTCAGATAACAGTGTCAGACAAAAAAAGAGGAATTGCTACAAGGACCATAAATGACGAAGATTCGAAGTCCCGCGCTCGAACGGTTTCAGGGAACAAAGGTCAAGAATAACTGACGTTATGAAGGAGGCACAAGAGACCACGTGTCCTAAAAGCGCTTCTCCCAGAAAGGAAAGTGACTCAAGGAGGAAGTAAGCCTTGCCCCACCCTCCATGGTAGGCAAATGGTCAAACAGAGTCAAGGAGTGGGAGAAATCTTTAAAATTTTGGATATATGAAAGTAATAAGTTGAGAGCGCCAAGTGTTTAGTGTGGTGCATCTTCAAACGTTGGTCCCAAGATGGACGCCCAAATGAGCTCTAGCTCACCAATTCACCCAAAGTCAAAAAAAAAGTAGAGGGACTGTTCAATAATTTTCCACAAGCAGCGGAGGCCGACAGTGTCAGCTCGACGCTCCTCAAAGCAACTTTGGGTCAGGTTTACAACAAACAATCCCTGTGCCTCACATGTCCCTAAAAGGAGGGGCAAATAGTTGAATAGTTAATGCATAATCCCAGGCCGGTAGAGGTTGCTAATTGTTTTAAGGGAACTTTTCAGGTTAATGGAGAGAAGGTTCCCGAGCGAGAGCCGATGACACTTATCCCAGGGTAAAGTGGGTAGTCGGGGAAAAATTTGATTCTTTCCCCTTGTTTATCTCAAAAGGGGTAGAAGTTATAAAAGGACCCTTACTACGCCCCAAGAAAAGTCAACATTTAGACCTCGAGTCAAAGCCAGGCGGGGCATCAGAGAGAACGTTGAAAATTTCCCTTTCATTTAGAGCATAAAGGTAAAAATGGAAGCGCATTTCCCAGCCAACCAAAATGGAAGCCATTGTCCCAGGCAAGTTTCAGGGTTTATGGGAGTTTCTTAATTTGTACATTTTTGTGTAAAAGGGAAAAAGATAAATTGTGGCCCGTGAACTAGAATTTTGGTTCCAATCTCGCTGCCACATGCCACTCCAAGAAGGGGACTATTTTTCAAAAAACTTCCCGCCGCATTATACAGAATCGATGTCAACTTCAAAAGGGAATATCTTTCGACCCAGTCCTGAAATATTGCAATCTGACACCATTTGAAAGATTTGATTCATCTACGCCATGGGAAGTCCTGAAACTATATTTTGAGGAGGTTAGGTGGGTGGGGGGAGAAAAATTGTGAAACATCTTCAGCCTTCCATACAGATCATTAGTATCAACACCGATCGATTTTATCTATTTCTACATTTCCTCTTCCTTGCAAGGTGCCAAGCAAGGATCGATGCATGAAAATATGTATTTTAGGCGAATTTAGTGGAAGCATAATAGCAGTGGTTTAGCGTCGACTTGCATTTTCCACTTATCTCTCTCTCTTCTTCTCTCTGATCGAATCTATAAATATGGGGGCAGAATTCCATTTTAAAGGGATGACCATTCTTTGTTTTTCAGCTCCCTGTCTCGTCTAGCAAGAGGATTTGAGGTTTGTCAAGTATTCCTTAAAATGTAAAATGTTTAATGCCTTTTGGCTATTTTGTACTTAACTATATCAATTCATAGAGCAATAAATACGTCTGTGATCGATTTTGATGAATTTTTCTTGTTTCTTGCTTCCATCGTATCTCTCATTACAGATCTGCTATCGTTTTTGTTTATTGTATGTATTTTTTTGGTTTTGTGTAGAAGGAAAACAAGTGTCCATCATTACTTTGGTGGCTCACCTGTAGTTTAGCTACTTCTTATTTCTCATACTCTTTTTAATCCATGTCTCCATGGGGGGGGGCGTTTTTTTGTTTTTTTTTTTTTTAAAATTTTTTTTTAGAAGGAATAGGGTTGGGTTACAAGCGTAAAGCGAACAGAAGAGAAGAGGGTAAAAGAAAATGACAGGGTGCAAGTAAAGAAGAGAGGATAAAGAGGAGCGACCGGGCGTGAGGAGCTTCGTAGGAAGAAAGCAGTAGGGAGAAGGAGAATGAGGCGAAAGAGAGGAGGGAGAGGGAGGAGGGGTAGGGGGGAAAATGGGGAAGTGTTATGCAGTAACTTGCTGATAGGGGGAGGAGTGAGCGAAAAGAAGGAGTGGAAATGACAAACAGATGAAAAATGGGTACAAGAATAATGACGAGGGTAAGGTGAGTGAAGGTGTGTGTTGTGGTGGTGAGGAAAGAACAGGAAAACGGGAGGACTAGAGAAAAATAGAGGAGGGTAGAAGGGAGGATTAAGAAAGATGAGAAGAAGGGAGAAGGAGGAGAGATAACGGTCAGAGGACGCAACCAGGAAAGAAATCGATAGAGGGGGAAAAAGGAAGAAGGAGCATGGAAAAAGGGAGGATAAGGAAAAAAAGATATAGAGTAAAAAGGGCAGATGCGACAAGAGTAGATAGCCAGGGGGCGTGTGGACAGGGGCTGGTGGAGAGAGAGGACAGAGAGAGAGGTGATGAATGTGGGTGAGAGAGGGGGGAAGGGACTAACGATAGGAGTAGAGAGGAACAAATAGGACAATGAGCAAAGAAGAAAAAGGGGGAAGACCGCGTATTTAAGTAAACTTTTAGATTAGGTATAGATATAGATCCTCTACAAATCCTCACGTATGCACCTAAACAGAGGAATAGGAACAAACCTTTAATCTGGAGAGCTTTTCCAATTTACAGTCCCACACCTTAGGAAAATTTCCATGTTCTATAATCACACCAGATATTCTTCTTAGAAAAGATGATCTTTAGAAGCATTTGGTGTTTGTGATTTTGAACTAATAGTTTTGGGATGCCCGGTGATACCAAGAATCTCCATCTTATTACATAGGATTGATGTCACTGTCTATGATCTGCCTTTAAGAAGCCCTAAATTGTACCTCTGTGTGACTCCAAAAGAAACAAATCTCTTGTTTCACATTCTAAGCCAGTTCATGAGAAGAAACAAACACGTCAGAACCGAGAAGAGGGACTGTTTGTCTATCTGACTTAATCCCAAACAAAGGAAGAAGAATAAGAGAGTCCAGAGGTCTCTGTCTCCACCAAGCATAGATTTATCAACACTCCTCATGGTAGACTGTTCATTCAATCAAGAGGGGTGCTCAGCATATCGAAGGGCTTAGCCAAATCCTTAACGTTAACTTCACGGTAGGTAGTCCACTTGCCCTTGAATGCACAAAATGGTAGTTCTTATTCAAAATTAAAGAGCCTCCCATATTGCACTATGTAAAATCAAATTTCTCCTGGTGACCATGTCCAAGATAGATTCAAATGTCTGTAGAATCCATGAGATTCATGAGATAGCATTCAGTCAACGTGTTCACCTCTTCACTCAAAGGGAGGCTTCGGAATGGTTTAGAAGTCATCGAGGTAGGCTCTATCAAAATTGGAACTCAGCTATGCACAACACCCACAACTAGTTGGAGAGATGAGTGATAACTTATCTTTGTTGGAGTAAACTAACAACTATCAAGATATCCCCAAAGAGCAGCTGACCGCTTCAACCTCAAATTCCAACGGACCTGGACAGTAGTCCAGTAGTAGTAAAGCCCACTATGAAGGTGTCTTCTTATACTTTCTCAGATTTAAATTCTGATATTTCTTTGATGATCCAGTCAATGGGGGCACTACATTGCCAACAGCCTAGAGCCTTTTCCATAGGGATGAGAACTGTTTGATTCAACTAGTAAATTTTTTTCTCCTAGGCCATGCTGCCCTCTATACCCTACGTTAGGAAACACAGATACTCTCCAATCGCCTACATTTAACTCTATACCCACCCCCAGGAGTCAAGTTCACTGAAGCTTCCAATTTCATCAATAACCCCCGCACCTCTAAAAAGCTTCAGGAAGTGATGAAGCAACTACAAAACTGGGAATGAACTAGTAACCATTAAAAGGTTAGAAGACACAGAGATCTACGGCATATCATCCTCATGCTCATATCAGGCTAACCCCAATATCACAGCAAATAGACTACCATCTCAAAATATAAATCAAGCTAGAACTAAGGACACTCAATGCTGCTAGGACTTTCAGGTTCTTATGATCTGAATATAGCCTCAACATCAAAAGCATTGGTTCCTGCACAAAACAATATGGCACAAGAATATGATGGGTGTTTTCCATGCATCAACCCATAACCAATCAATGTGTTTTATGGTGCTCTAATCAGGCTCTACTGGTCAAACTAGTATGTGTGCCCAGACCTGCCAGGAAAGGAGATCCGCAGTAAGTAGCTCAATAAGGGAACACTCCAAGAGAGACTATGCGTGTTAATTGGTAGGCTGAAGACTTTCTGTGGGATGAATCAACCCCGCTCAGGGTGTGGCTGCCAATACAAGGTCCAAAAAGAGAAGTATTGGAGAAGGCCAACCATTGAATTCGATAATCCTCAACCCTCCATCACTCCACACGTCTGTTTTTCTAAGTACAAACCCCCACATGTCAAACCAATCCAAGCCAGCCCCCAACCCCCCCCCCCCCCCCCCCGCCCAAAAACCCTCCTCCAACCCACTAGGCATCGGTTGTACAGCTCAGTGCAAGAAAGAAATGTGTCTGGGTAAGGTGTGTCTCCCATATTAATACTAGCTCAAATATTCAGATTAAAAATTTATATAGTGAGAGAGGCTCACACTGATAACCCTGAAAAAGAACATACTGCATGGACTCGATAGCTACTATATTTTGCAGTTCGGACTTGGGGGATATAATGCGCTTCTCTCGAGGCAATTTTCTTAGTACACGAGTGTATTATATGCTCGTTTCTTAAATAGAACTAAGCGAGTGCCAAATTTGTTCTCAACTGTTTACTCTCTGCAAAATCGTCCTTCCGACTCTGCGCCTAATAATTAAGGGATGCTAATATGTTTAGACCTTTGTCATATTGTATGTGTGAACCTGTATTACAACAGCCGAGAGTTGAGTCACTAATTTATTAGCAATGCTACTCTCGAGACCATTCCTTCAGTATACTATTTCTTCATTAATCATTTGAGACAAAACTTAGTGCTACAGTTTTTGCATGATTGACATTTTGGGGGTAGTAGTTCTGTGATTGCCCAAGAATAACAAGACGTGGGCTAAGGCAATCAAATTTTGTGGTCCCTTTCGTACTACAACCCAAGGCTTTTATTCCCTCGGTGATGAGGCAGGTGTCAGCTTCTGGCTTCAATCTGCTATGACTGTTGAGGACCCTTCTGCTACGATTTGATCATCACTTGTGGGAAATAGCTCCCTTATAAGAACAGCATCCTAGAGCAATCTCCTATACCGGCCCTTCTACTTGCACCTATATAATTAGTATCATTGTCCTATGTTACAACGTTCTCATCCATCATTGATTTTCTACCTACAGTATGTGACATTGTGTGAGTGCTCACCTTGTGCGTGAGGTGGAATGTTCTATGCTTGCCAAATATTTGAGTGTATAAACACCTGATCTGCCCAATAGTGTGGCATTGGTTTGGAGGAGCTGTCGAGTTGACTACTTCAGCATATTTGTCCGGTCTTCTCTTCACGAAATGGCTTGTTATGAGGAATTATTAGAGACAACCGATCACTCCAGTATCTTCTAAACTCTATTGCTGATTAAGACTCTAGTAGTTACTTGGTGAGCTCGCGCTTCATTGATATATTATGTGAGCTTCCTCAGGCCATCATTGCGAACGCAACAAGTGTTCATGTGTTTAAGTATCAAGCAAGCGAACAACTAATACATATGGACTCGTAGATGAAGTCAGATTACCAAGTTGGGATGTATGTCCTGACTTGACTCTAGATGACGGTGGGCCCAACAAAATACATTTTTATAACCCCAAAAGGAGATTGAAGAGATACTGAGACTCGGGGTGTGCGTTACTAATTCGAGAGAGTGAAGAGAATTATCCTCTTCCAACCCTATTAGCCAGAGCGCAAGATTACAATGGATTATGGCAATTATTTCTTTGACGGTTTCAAGGAGCGACCCAAAGGATTCTAGTAGGAGGAGCATGATTGTGTCTCCCGAGGTATGAGCATATTATGTACCTTTACTTTCAGTTTTATTGGCTCAAACACTGTTGAATATAGGCTTATCCAAGGCCTTCATTGGGCAGAAAGCTAGGAATCAAGAACTTGCAATGTTTGGTGACATTGAATTGGTTGTCAAGCAATCAGAGACTAAATGCTGTCAAAATGACCTGCTCCAGAACTATGAGAGTATAGTATGGTATCGCATGGACTATTTCAAGCCTTCAACTTGTGTCGATACCCAGGAAGAAATGAAGCTATTGAGATACTTTTCATAGTTGAAGCATCATTTTGATTGGTGGACACCATCAAAGATACAAAGAATATCCCATAAAAAAAAAAAAAAAATAAAAATAACATATCCATGTGGTTGTGAGGCTAGCAGTGCCAGATATCATACATCTACCAGGTGTTTTGAAAGGAAAAAAATGATTCAGAAGATCATTAACTTTTTGTAAGAAGAAGTGAATTCTCACTAGACACCAGAGAAAATTAGAGCAGTAGTATGGGAAATCAATATCGTACAGCTGCATATAACAAGGCTTCCAAATGCTTAGTGCCCTGTAACCCATTTTCAATCTTAATGATCATTTTCAAAAGGGAGAAGGCTAACATGTAGATCAAAGGAGAAGATTAACAAGCCCAGTTGGAGAAGACAAACCACTTCAACTGTGGCTAGGGTGTCACCGAGGACGAAAGGTATGACTTCATACAACTTTGGCCAAGATTTTCCCTAATGTGTTTTCTTGGATCTATGAAGACCTAAGGGGGTTCAATCCAAAAATAGCACAACACACAGTGGATTGGATTTGGCTACTCCTGCCAATCAAGAGAAGTAGAGACCAGTCAACACATATAGAGCTCTGATGAGACGGAGCTAATCAACTAGTAGAGGCAGCATCATATTTTCAAATCAAACACTCAAGTTGTGGTTGAAAATATGGTCCTAGTCACAAGAACAATGGAGAAATAGGTTGTGTGTATGACTTCCAGATTTGATAGAGCCTCTCTAAAAGATCACGACCCAACTCCCTTTCATGGAACATTCTGCAAGTGTGTCTAGGTCAGAGAGATTCTCTCTCTTAGATGGCTACTCGGGATACCATAAGATCATGGGAAAGACGAATGACTAATTCAAAACTGCTTTCACCACCAAATGGGCACCTATTCATCAAAAAATTCATTTGGACTGTCTAATGCTGGTGCTAATTTCACAAAGATCCATGGATATGGCATTAAGGGCTAATCAAAAAAGAGTGTTGATCTATCTGGATGATATCACTGTGTTTCCAAGAAGCAGCATACCATGTTTTTTCATCTAAGGAAAGTGTTTCAAAGATGTAAAATATTTGGGGTACTTTGAACCCCCAAAAAGCATATTATTGGTCCAATGAGGAAGCTTTTAGGCCATATTGTTGTCTAGGGACACATACACGGAAATTGACCCAGAAAGAGTTTGAGCCATAAAGACGTCATTGCAAGTTACAAAGAATGCTCTTTAAAGCTTCTTTGGGGAATCAACTTGTCCGAGGTTTTTTCCCCACATTTGTTGATCGGTTTAAGCCAATAAACTGATGTTGAAAAGAGCTTAGAATCAGATGACACAAGGAAAGGAAATCTTTGAGCTATCCAAGAACTATATACAATCCCAATGCTTGTAAATCTCGATTTCTCCAAGGATTTCATAGTGTAGGCCTTTGGTGGCAGTGCACTTCTCTACAATCTTAGTTTAGCAAAACAAATAACGCTCACATAGGCCATTGCATTTTTCACTAGAGTCTGGAAGACTATGAGGTGAGGTACCCTGCATTAAGAAGCAAGTTTCTAGTTGTGATCAGGGGATTGACTAAGTTTAGAATTTGGTTTTTCAACAACACAATCCAACTATTGGTCTCCCAGCAGATTCAAATAATTCCTTCTCATGTAAGGACTTGAATGAAAAAAGAGTAGGATGGATCACTCATGTCCTGGAATAAGACATTGAGATGACGGTCACTAAGCTGTCCGTGGGAGGCTTGTGTGAGCAACTAGCCTTTGCTCTCACAAGATGAAACAATAGTGAAAGAGGTTTTTGGTTCTTATCTTACAAAGTGATCAAGAAGAAGGGAAGATGAGTACTTGTTCTTGTTGACCCAAGACATGGGTGCACTTCGACAGGCAGGTATCCTTCCTCATGGGATGAGTAAAATAAAAAGGATACATTTTAGGCTACGAGGCCATCCATATTCCTTCATTGATGTATCCTTATTCAAAAGAGACAATCAATTGCATTTTTGGTAATTGCATTGGGACAGATCAGTGGAAACCGAAAATAACAATCACTATATAATTCCTGTTAGACCACTGAGGAAGTGAACGGAACTCAAATCATGAAAGCAGTTATTACTAGCCCAGAGTGTTGTTTCCTGCTCCACATGGATTCAAAAGGTCTAGAGTTTTGCATTATAAAGGCAAGGAAAAGCAGCAGCACTTCCATTTCAACCCATTCTTGTTTACCAACCTTCATGTAATGGGATTGGCCTCTTAGATTCATCATCCAAATTCAATCCAATGTCACAAATGGATCCTAACAACAACAAATATATTTTACAAATGACTGAGGCAGTGGCAACGCAAGGAAGCCAATGAGTCTATATCCTAGATTTCTATGAATGATCGTGACGCAGATTTGGAGTACCACCACCATCATCTCAGAAATGCATTAGCATTTATAGGTTCCAAAATCACAGGATCGAATGTTAATACTGGACTTATTTGAGTCACTTCATCAAACGATTACCCTTAATGTAATGTGGTCAGGCTGAGTCCACAAATACGAACCTACTGAATATCATTAGCGAATCTCAATGCGCACTCAAGACCTAGCACACAAAGATCAACTGACCTTATGGTAGATGATAACACCCAAGAGATCCACAGGCATCTCTCTTATTCAGCTTGTCTATGGGAAAGAGGCAGTGTTGCCTATATCACTTGATTTACCAACCTTAGAGCTTGTGAACAATTAGAGATGTCCTGAATTTGGACCACTGGAGACTAGGTACCTAAGCTAATTAACTTAGAAGAGAAGAGAGAAATATCTCCATAATTGGATCAGATCAGGCTTCAATACAATAATGCTTTGATAGATTTAAAAGATAGGACCTTCCAAGAAGGATACCTGGTTTTTTGAAATGTATGCATATCTAGTAAATCAGGGAGACATTCTAAGTTTGATGCATCTCGAGTGGCCCCCGATATGATCACAATGTGTAAAAGTAGCAATGCTTTTCCACATTGTCTACATTGATGGTGAGAGTTGCATATTCCGCAATGGGATCTATCTTCAGCACTGCTACTGGAAAAGGAGTCTCACTCAGTACATATTAGTTTTAGTTTCTTTTTCCTAGTGCTTGCTACACATTGTCTTCCTATAGTGTATATTTATTTTCTCCTAAGTGCTTGTGCCACTTTGCATGTCCATTTGGATCATGTATGATTTATTTTGTATTATAGTCCCGTGGTGTTGTTTGTTTTCCTTAATGTAGTTCATTCATTGAGAGACAGATGAAGACGTAAGAATAAAACATTTCTACTCTCAGAATCTTCATTTTGAGATTTTCTTATAAATTTGAGAGTGCAAGTAGCTAGGTCTCATGAAAAAAAGGTGAATTATATCAGACGGTCAAGTCTTGTTTCCCCCCAACATGTACAAGGCAACTGATCTTTCCATCTAGCAGGTATATACCCCTGTTAGCTGCCATTGTTAGACTATTTCACCCCCAGGTAAATTTGGATCACATCACGACCCCGCATGGAAGAACCTGAGAAAATTCA
>CM034150.1:601177606-601193510 GCA_019776745.2 Taxus chinensis
AAGTAACGCCTCTGACCACTCCTCCTCAGTGAAAGAAATGATATTGTCGGGTAAGGATGACAATCCTACTTTCAAGTCCTGCATCCGTTTCAGCAAAACTCTGCAGATTTTCAAACGGAAAGATACTGCAAATTCTAACTGCTTCCCCTTCTCAGACTGATCCATCCGATACAATATGCTCCGCAATCAATACATCTCCCGGCAGCTTGTTGATCTCAGCCAAAATTACTCAGGTTACGCTCTGCAACTGTATTCATGCCTTATTAGTTTGCCATCAATTGCTTTAGTTGATTGCTGCATCGTTCATAACCTTTAGGCGGGCTGGCACTTCCCCAAGTTGTACAGAAGCTTGACTAATAATCAAATCCTCCATTCGTCAATAGCCTTTACTTGATTGCTTGCGTCTTCCATTTCCTGCATAAGATGATCACTCAACCTGTTCTGAAATGGGCTGAATGGAATGGTTTAGCAACCTTGGCTATGATCTCACATAATTGGAGATACTTGCTTCTGCAGCTCTTCTTCTCTTCGCCTTTCACACTGTCAAGCCTAAGGAATAAAGCATCTATCAATGTTTGTGTGTCCTGCTTCAATCCTTCAGTGGTGGCTTGACCAAGTGGTACTTTGGTCACTGTCACATCTTCTGTCGTGAGCTCCTCCTCTATCTTTCCTTCTGCCGGAATTGATATCTCACAGCAAACTTCTTCTCTCCCGAATTCTCGATGATCAACCTAGAAGTTGCTTTAGGCAACTTTAGGCCTTCTGTCTCTTCTGCTCAGATCCTGGAGTAGCTGCAAGTCGTGCTCCTCTAAGTTCATCTCCATTCTTGCTTCTGGAACAAACTGCAAAAGCTAACCATTCCGAGAATTACTTCTCGGAGAGTGAGAAGTCGCTGAATGCACGACCATCTCCCGCTCTGCATCCTCTCACATCAGAAAGTGCCACAGTGTTATGGCTGCCATCATCTGAATCATCCAAGGACAAAGCCCTTTCAAAATTCTGTCATCTGCAACTTCAACGTATCCTCTGGAACAGGCGCTGAACGAAGTGGCTGAGGGGAGAAGATGAATGTCGCTAGATTCAGTGGAGGCATGGAAGCATCCTGCTGCTGTGGTGCGATAGTTGGTGAAGCATTGGGTACTGGAGAAACTGGAGTTAAAGTCATGGTCGTAGAAGTGATCCTCTCCTTGGATGAGATCTTCTATGTACTTTCAACTTCTCGACTTTCCTGTTGCTTTCTCCTCCATGCTTTCGCTTGACGGAATCTCCTGCGCCGAAGTTGCCCGTGACTTGATTCATCATGTTTCATCAAAGCAGTATCCCTTCATCAGCAACCAGTTTGAAGTATTCACCAACATAGCTCTCGACCTTTCTTCAATTGTGTTGCAGCCTCCTATGTTATTCTGCAGTATGGTTTTATCTCCTCCCATTTGATGGTAAGTATCAAGTACCACATTCCCATCATCTTTAAGATCCGCAGGTATCCGTGCTAGTCCAAAGTCGAACACCTTGCTTTGCTGATAGCCTATTGAAATCTTTCTTTCTAACTTCGTACTCACTTTTGCACTTCATCCAGAAATCTTCTAATGAAGGCAGATGTGCGTACTGCTGGGAGATTGTCTTCCTGGCTACTCCAAATAAATCGAAGTTCAGCCGTGCAGGGAAGAACTCTTGCTCATACTCAGATAACATTTGCGCTTCCCATCCCTCGAGCTTTGTGAACGCTAATGCAGCTGTAATATCCCACAGTGATTGGGAAGAAGCCCGTAGACTTGTGCCGCTTTGACTGAAGGTCGTGTACTCCACCAGTTGCCTGCTCAGCTCCATGGCGATCAATCTATCATTCAGATACATGGGCATCTTTGTTGGTTCTCCAGAAAAGCCCGTAACCCTGAGGCATGTGAAATCTACAAATTGAATGAATAGACTTCCAATCTTGGACACGACTTCCCACGCTGCCTTGCTTACCTTGTTGGCCTTCAAGTCTTTGTCTAGCCTGCAGATGAAATCGTAGAAGAAGACATCATTGATCACTTTGAAGTCTTTCTCGCCTGTAGGTGCAGTAAGCTGCGGGTAGCACTCGAAAATGAGGTCCTTGGAAAGAACACCACATCTATCCAGCTTGGAAAAGACGTCTTGTGACGCTGCAGCATACACCAAGTATGAAGTCATCTTGAAGCTGAAAGTACGCTTCACGTTCCAGAGTTGCTCACCGATGTTGTTGCTAATAATTTCTGACCAATTGATTATGGAATCAACCTGGTTGATTTCAATGGTCCTGATGAAAGCATACATCCATGTATGGAAAGTGTAGGCATTCGCTTCGCCATTCATCCTACGTAGCAATTTGACGACATCATCTGTCTCCTGCACCAAATTGGACCGTGGAAGAGTTCTCGGGAAATTTGAAGGAGATCTAGGTTTTTTCATGTATCGGCTATTCATGATGCTAATGCAATAAGCTCTATGCTTCTCCCATCTATTGTCAACATCCTAAATGCTAATAGAAGTCACCACCTTTCGCACTGGAATCTTCAAACAATAATTGATGAACTCTGTGTCCAAACGAATTATTGTCTTTCCCGAAGCATCACGCACTGATCTGGATGAAGGATGATAAGATCTAGCGCACTCCATCACGAACTCTGGCAATTGGGTTGTACATGGAAAAGTTGCAGCTCGAATAATTCCACTGCTTTTGACCGCACGCATGAGTGAAGTCTTTCCCGCTCTGGATCTATCTATCAAATCGGCAAGAGGTTCCAGGCCTAGATCTGTGTCTCATATGTCTGCAAGTTTGGAAGCAATGCATGACTCCATCGTGCTTTCTTTTTCATCTCTTTTCACCATAGCTTTGTCTATCTTCGTCTGAATAATGCTTTTTCTTCTTACTTGGCCAGATTTCTTCAATATTGATGCAATTCTGGACAATTCTTTAGATTCGGAGGATATTTGCAATGTGTTGGACATTGATAAAAACTTCTTTTCTTTTGTAAAGCACCTGTAATGAATTCCTACAATTTATTCAGACAAAAATGGCCACCGGAGCATGAATAGTGAATTTAAATTGTAAAAATCTGCACTTTTCAAGTCTGTTGCCCCAAAAAATGGTGTTTAATTTACACATAAAGAGAGCATGAATCCTTTCAATCAACACCTGAGCTCCTGTAACACCGGTGGAAACAATTATGCAGACAAAGATCAACTTCCTCTAAAGCATGCGCCAAATCTGGAAGCTTTTAGCCTTGTTGTCACCTTGTCTGAGCAAAATCCTTCCTCTAATGGGGGCGCACTTTTCCACTTGGCTGCAATTCTTTACCTGTGATTTGAATAATTCACCCATATGGCTGCCCATGCTTATATAACCTTCATAATTCTATAATTAATAATTGCCCTAACAATTAAAGGCAATTAATTAATTAAAAATCATGCTTTTCTCTTTTAAAAATAGCATGTTTAAGGACAGTTATCCAATAAATTAAATTAATCCAATTTAATCCTTCACACATCACTTCACTTAAGCTTCACAGTGTGCTTTGACCATAGCCACTGAAAATAGAAATTAATTTAATGTTTTAATGCCTTAAAAAACATTAAATAATACCCAAATGGGGCGCACTTTTTGAGAGGAAGAGGGCAGCCATTAAATAAATTACTTTTAATGTTTTTAAATCCTTTCTTTTATTTCATCTTTGACTTGTTGACTTCCTCCAAGCTTGGGCGCACTTTTTGAGAGAATAGATTAATTAAAATAATCAATTTAAGGTTGCCATTCTTTCACCAAAGGGGGTGCACTTTTTTGCACATGTAATTCTATTTTTAAGAATTTTTCCACAATGGGATTCTTTACCCTGTAAGGCAGGCACCAAAATCCCGTGATCCACTTAAGTGATTTGACTTTGACAATGGGATTATTTACCCTGCAAGGCAGGTACTAAAATCCCATGATTTCACTTAAGTCACTTTCCTTTTATTTTATCATGGGAATTTTTACCCTGCAAGGCAGACAATAAATTCCCGCCTGCCTACAACCTCTATTTTTCCCACTACAGTTTAAGTGACTTTTATAACACAGGAAAAAGTACCCTACTAGGCAGGTATAAAATTCCCACCTTGCCTGCGGCTTATATTTTTCCCATTGCAGCTTAAATCCTTTGTTTCTAAAAATGTGCCCATCCCCGCAAGGGCTTTTCTGTGCACGACTTCACTTTTTCCCAGTGATCCAGACCTCCGATGGCGACTTCCTCTGGGCATAATGTGCGTATATATTTTCTAGTTGCTCCAGGCCAAAAATCGGGCTTACCTGGCAAAGGAATTGTTCTAGAGAAATTTCACAGAAAACGAAACGAGACACCACAAAAACACGAAAAATTGCCAAAAGTTACAAATAAAGCCCAAAACTTAAAACAAGTTAAAACCCTTCTGGCACATAGGAATAATAACATATTCACTCATAATAGAGTTAAAACAGAGCGCAAATAGCCTCATACGGGGCTCAAAATAATTAAATACAAATTTCCGGCAGACAAATCCTGACGACAGAATAAAACAATTTTGGGCATCTGGGTATTTGGCGAAAAAGGTTAATATGGCTCTTTGAGATTATCTTGACGCAATATAAGAACTTTCAGGCAATAAAAACACAAAACGACCCATTATTTTAAAAGTACAAAAAATTGTCGAATAGGGTAATCGCAGATTTCAGGGTGAAATCTGAGTAACACCAGGTTGGAAGAAATAGTTTGGAATTTTTGTCTGCCAATGATCTTTTTGCAAGTTCCAGAGGCTAGGGGCTCGAACATGGTGGTTCATGAATATATGACTGAATTGGAGAATAGGAATAGGGCTCTATGGAACTTTTTTGTAATTGTCCATCAGAAATGTCGCATGAAGGGTTCCGCTTCAGCATTCATTTCCCCCTTGGCTTTGGAATCCCTTTTCACGCCTATTGGTCATGTGCCTCCTCGCATTGTCCAGCTTAGAAAAAGGGGTAAAGCATCTTACAACTTTCTGTTGAAGGTCGTCAGGGCTGGTGAGGGGGTCGTCAGTTCAGTGCTCGTAAGAGAGGCGCAGAGGCTACAACACTCTTCTTCTATTTCTTATTCAAGCCACACTACATCTTTCAATATAGAAATATACTACGTAATGTAAGGGAGGGGACCCAAGAACCCCATGGTTCATAGCTCTGGTATAAAGTGTTTTCTTATTAAAAAATAACATTAAAATTGGATTTACAAAATAAAAGTATATTTTTAAATTTAAAAAGGTGCGGAAAACAAAGCACCAAAACAACACAAAAAAAGAGAATTATGCAATTGCAATAAAAATGGTAGCTAGCAGGGCAAAGGTGGAGGAATGTCCGGCTCATCCCCTCAATTGTTAGTAGTAGAGGGGTGGGTTGTGCTCGGGAAGGGCTCCCATATGTCATTTTGTTGGTGCTCGTCTTCTTCTTCATTCTGGCAATGAGGAGAAATAATCAAAGCCACTTGTGGGAATTTCCCCTTGTGAGGACGTAGGCCAGTTGCTATCGCCACCACCATCAAGATGGTCAAACACACCCCCATTGAGATTGGGTGAAGGATGTCGAGATCTGGGTGGAAAGTGGTGACAATGGGGAGAGAAGCTCTGTTGGTCATTAGAATGGTGTTTGTGAAACCCTTGGCCACGACCCTGAGTAGGAGAATGGCGACGCTCCAAGTCTGGATGCACCCGATGAATAGTACTAGGGCATTACCCCAATATGTGAGCAGATATTGTAAATGTTTTACCTTTAGGCAGACTTTCTACGCTTGGACCTGGATCTTAATCAACACATTGGAGATCACAATAACTTTATTAGTCATAGAGAAGTCTCTATCCACAGATGTGTTGTTAAAAATAGTAAAATTTGTCTTTCTATCTATGAAAAAGAATATTAGCTTGAAAATTTTTCCAATAATAATTATTTTTTGTAGGACGCATAGTCGAATTCCCCACCAAAACCATTTTCTAAATGAAATTTTTTGGGATGAAAGGTTGGAAAATTATATAGATCCATTTTCACGTGGATTGAGCATGCAGACAAAACCAGAAAATGTGTTTATCAGATTTAGGTTGTTGGCAAGCCAGATAGGTAGGGTTTGAAACCCTCGTGTGCCCAAGCCTGTCTCCAATAAGGAGACTTTGATAAATGAGACACCAAAGGAAATGGTTTTTGGAGGCTCGATGCAAGCTTTCCAAAATTCATCAAACCTTTTGGACCAAACTGCATCCTAAGATCTAATGTTCCAATGACAATTTAGAGATTCACCTAGAACATGTTGTGGGACAAGGAGATGGTAGCCACTATGGGGTTTGTAGCGGTAAAAAAGTGTGGTCATTAGAAAATGACAATCTTTCCACCACATGACCCTAGATGGAATTCCAATTTTATGCAGGCAATCATCAAGTATGGAGTTTTTAATTTCAGAAATGGACTTTGCATCATCATTCTTGAGTTGAAACTTAGCTTTAAGAAAATCACATGCCAACAACATATAAGAAACTCTGCAAAATAAGTCATCGATAACTTTGCAAAATAAGCCTTATATTTTTTACCCAGGGAACCATAGCAAATGAGACATTGTGAAAACTAAGAATGAGACATCACCATAGGGGGAGAGAGAGTTGATTGAAAGTCACGATTTGAAACTATCCACTACCCAAACGAGGTTGGGTTTGAGAAGTTCCCAAGCTTTCTAAATGCTTTGAGCAAGAAAGGTTGTTAGGAAATAAGAGATAAAATATGCGTAATAATCCCTTATAGAATCGCAACAGTAGAAACTAATATGCAAAAAATATTACAGTTCTTAAATAAAAGAGCAAAATAAATAACACAACACAGAGAGACAATATTTAACATGGTTCACCCAATATGGGCTACGTCCACCAAGAATCACTTGCTCAGATTTTATTACAAGCCTCCACTCTCTCAATATAATACCAAAATCTGTTTGGAGCTATACTCAACAAACTCTACAGAACTTACACCTGAATTCAAAGCACATCTGTAATACATTTTCTTGTTTATCTATCATATGCATTAGGCCATATAAATAGACAATTGCTTAAGTAGTTTGATACAAAACCGTGGGTATCAAAACCATGGGCAAACACTGTGAGTATCAAAACAATGGCAAAAAACCATGGGTATCAAAAACAATGGGTCACCAAAAAACCATGGGTCCAAAAATAGCCCATAACGGTTACCCATTACCCATGGGTTAATAAACCACCCATAAAAATTTTGCTTCGGGGGCTTCACCCCTGAACCCCCCTGACCCGCTCACTGCCGAGTGGGACCATCATAAAAATACCCGAGTGTAACACATAGAAAGTGTACCACAATCTAACATGAAAATAGGCCTCCATAAGCATAACAATCTCCCACATGGAAACTAATTTCCACTTAGCAAGATTCTTAACCCTTCAATGTCATCTGCGAAGGCCAACCAAAGTTGAACATAGGTTTAGTTTATCCCTTGTGACCACCTTGGTCATCATGTCTATAAGATTTTGACTGGTATGAATCTTCTCCAACTTCAACTTATCTTCTTCTAAAGTTGTTCTGATGAAGTGATATCTCAACTATATATGCTTCATCCTGGAGTGGAAAGTAGAGTTCTTAGCTAGGTTTATAGCACTCTAACTATCACTATGTATCTTACATTCCTTCTACTTATGCCCCAAATCCTCAAGAAATTTATGTAACCAAATCATCTCTTTGCTTGCCTCTGTGGCAGTAAGATACTCATCCTTCGTGGTTGATAAAGTCACTAGCTTCTGTATTCATGAAATCCAACTTATTGTTGTCCCACCTACAATGTAAATACAACCTGTCGTGTTCCTCATGATGTCAACATCTCTATCCATGTCTGAATCTGCATAACCACGTAAAGTGATGTCTGGGCCACTGTAGCACAAAATTGTCCCCATGGTCCCTCTCAAATACTGAAGGATCCACTTTACTGCTTGCCAATGCTCTTTCCCTAGATCACTCATAAATCTACTCACATCTCCCACTACATGAGCAATATCAGGTCTAGTGCATACCAAAACATACATCAAACTTCCAACCACTGATGAGTAAGGTACCATGGACATATGGTTTCTTTCATGCTCTATCTTTGAACATTTCTCCTTTGATAACTTAAAATGGCCTGTCAAAGGAGACCTAGCTAGTTTAGCATCCTGCATGTTAAACCTATCCAATACCTTCTTAATGTACTCTTCGTGAGATAAATTCAGCTTTCATTCCTTCCTATCCCAAGTTATCCTCATACCAAGGATTTGTCTGGCTACCCCCAAATCCTTCATATCAAAGGATTCACTTAGCTGTTTCTTGAGTACTTTTATTTCCTGTATGTTTTTACCTGCAACCAACATGTTATCAACATACAAACACATGGGATAATATAACTTCCATCCTCAAATTTCTTTGTATACACGCAATAGTTAGAATTGACATCTAATATAACCTTGCTCCATCATGAAGCTATAAAAATTCTTGTACCATTGATGTGGAGCTTGTTTTAGGCCATATAAGCTCTTTCTTTAGTTTGCACACCATCTCCTCTTAAGCTTTGACTTCATATCCTTCTGGCTACTGCATATATAGCTCCTCCTCCAAATCACCATGGAGAAGTGCAATCTTTACATCTAAGTTGTTCTAAGTGCAAATTTTCTACTGCAACTATTCCTAGAACAATTCTAATAGAAGTCATTTTTACTACAGGAGAAAAAAATCTCATCAAAATCTATACCTTGTTTCTATGCAAACCCCTTAACTACCAATTGGGCCTTATATATTTTATTTCCTCCTTCTTCATCTTTGACTCTGTAAACACTCTTGATATGTAATACTCTTTTACCTTCAGATAGCTTTACCAAATCCCATGTTTGGTTCTCCATGAGAGCACTGATGCTCCTCATCGATGACTTGCTCCCACTTCTTCCTAGCATCTACCTGCATTGCTTCATACAAATCTCTTTAGATCTCCACTATCAGTGAGTAATAAATAATAAAGAGAAGGAGAAAAACGTTTAGGTTCTCTTCTTACCCTAGAAGATCTCCTCAATATAGGAGTTTGGGGTTCCTATTGAGGAGGTTCCTGAACTGATTCATGTGTCACTTTCCCATCCAAAAGATCCTATACCACTGTATATTCTTTCTTGGATTCTTTCCCTGTTTTCCTTGTAACTGACTGCTTAGACATGACTTTGTCATTAAAGACCACATCCCTAGATCAAATGATTTTCTTGTCCTTAATACTCCAATATTTATATCCAAAGTCATCACCACCATAACCAATGAAAGTAGATTTTTTTAATTTAGCCTCTAGCTTGGTCCTATAATCCTTGTCTATATGAACAAAAACCTCACATCCAAAGACTCTAAGAAATCAATAATCAAATTTATTACCATACCAAGCCTCCTTAGGTATGCCTCCATCCGAGGCAATTGAGGGTCCTCTATTTATCAAGTACACAGCTTGTTCTCACTGATTCTACTAAAAAATAAAGAGGTAGTCCTGCATGTATCCTCGTACTCCTAGCATGTTCCATTATTATTTTGTTCATCCTTTCTAACACCCAATTTTTCTGTGGAGTTCCTGGAACCGTCTTTTTCCTGTGGATTCCATTCTTAGAACAATAATCACCAAATTCATTGCTGCAATACTCCCCTCCATTATCTAACGTAATAAATTTTAACTTAAGACCTATTTCATTCTCTACCAAGGCTTTCCATTTAAAAAAAGTATCAAATACATTAGATTTGTTTCTAATACAATAAACCCAAACTTTCCTTGTTGCATCATCAATAAAAGTAACATAATAACTTGAACCCCCAAGATATGATACCTGAGCCGACCCCCACACATCAAAATGTACCAGCTCTAACTTACTCCCTTTCCTCGTAGGTCCAACCTTAAGAAACCTTACGCACTTTTGTTTCCCATATATTCAGTTCTCACATAAATCCAAACTTGTTTCTGTATATCCAGGTAAATTCTTATTTATGATGTCCATGCCCTTATGGCTCATATGATTGACCGAGCCTATAGCACCATAATGTTTTATTTACATCTAAAGACACAAGATTACAATCATTGGTACTATTAGTGGTTAAATAAAAGGTTCCAACCTTCTTACCTCTTGCCACCCACAAGAGCACCCTTGGTAACATTTCAAGAGTTATCTATAAATATCACAGTACAGCCATCACTTCCCAATTGTCGTGCCGATATCAAATTTCTCCTTAATGTAGGCACATGTTTGACATCCTTCAATAGCCATGTATTCCCATTCTACATCTTAACCTGAATAAAACCTTTTCCAAATATACTGTAAGGCTCGTCATCACCAAGAAAAACATTCCCAAAATCCCCTTGAACATAATCAACAAAATAATGCCTATGTGGAGTAGCATAAAAAGAAGCCCCTGAATCTAAAACACAAGATTCAGTAATATTACGCAAAGAAATAATCAAAGCATCCTGACATACATTACCCGATACCACATTTTCCTCCTTGTTTTCTTCTTGTCATCCCGAAGCTCCCAATAATCCTTCTCTGCATGCCCAAACTTTCCACAATTCCAGCATACAATCTTGTTCTTAGACTTTGACCTTGCTCGATCTTTTGATTTTCCATGGTTTCCTCTATTATTTTGTCTCCCTCTAGTTTCCATTGTCAAAGCATTTCTTGAAGTAGAAGATTCCCTGAAGCTTTTTCTTCACATTTCCTCACTTAGAATCACCCCTACAAAATCCTCAAACTTCAACTTCAAGTTAGTTAGAACCGAGTTGCTTACCGCCATTACTAGGCTATTCCAACTTTTAAGTAAAGAGCACAAAACTAATGAATCCCTAACTACTTCATCAAATTATATTGTAACCAAAGCTATCATATCCGCAACCGTATTGAAATAATTGAAATGATCTCCTACTGAACTATTCTTAGACATCTTCATATTAAACAACTTTTTCATTAAAAAAATCTTGTTAGAGGCAGGGGGTTTTTCATACAACTTCACTAATGCATCCATTAGATCTTTTTTCTTCTTTTCCTTTGAAGCATTAAATAATACTGAAGATGCAAGACACAGCCAGATCGTTCCCAGTGCCTTCTGATCCAACAAATCTCATTTCACATCTATCATACTCGAGAGTTTTTTCACCTTCTTAGATAGCGGATTATAAAGATCCTTCTTATAAAGCTAATCTTCCATCTGCATCTTCCAAAGACTAAAATTCTACCCGTTGAATTTATCAACCCTAGATCTTCCAACATCTACCATAGATCCCACTCAAGCTAGAAAATTTCCCTGTGATTCAACACTTTAGCAAACCAAACTAGACTTTGATACCAATTGTTAGGAAATAAGAGATAAAATATGCGGAATAATCCCTTACAGAATCGCAACAATTGAAACTAATATGCAAAAATTATTACAGATCTCAAATAAAAGTGCACAATAAATAACACAACACAGAGAGACAATATTTAACATGGTTCACCCAATATGGGCTATGTCCACCAAGAATCACTTCCTCAGATTTTATTACAAGCCTCCACTCTCTAAATACAATACCCAAATCCGTTTGGAGTTATGTTCAACAAACTCTACATAATTCATGCCTGAATTCAAATCACATCTGTAATACATTTTCTTGTCTATCTATCATATACATAAGACCATATAAATAGACAATTGCTTAAGTAGTTTGATACAAAACCGTGGGTATCAAAACCATGGGCAAAAACCGTGGGTATCAAAAAAATGGGCAAAAAATTATGGGTATCAAAACAATGGGTACCGAAAAACCATGGGTCCAAAAACAGCCCATAACGGTTACCTATTACCCATGGGTTAATAAACCACCCATAAAAATTTTCTTCGGGGGTTTCACCCCCAAACCCCCCTGACCCGCTCACCGGCAAAACAGGACCGTCATAAAAATACCCGAGTGTAACACAGAGAAGGTGTACCACACTCTAACATGAAAACAGGCTCCACAAACATAACAAAGGTGTCACCAATCTTCACAAGTATTCTTGCTTCTTTATGTCAGCAACAAACTTGCAAGGCCACCCTACAGAAACCCTTGTGCCCTTCAAAATTGGCCTATAAAAAATCTCTAAGAATCTTTTCCAATCTATCATAGACAACCTTAGAGGGGGCCCAACAAGATGAGTAATAAAAATAAGTGTTTGCCAACACTTTAGAACATATTTGAAATTGCCCTGCGAGAGAAGGAGGCTTGGTGATCCAATAGGCAATTTTCTTCTCAACCCTTTGGACAACATAAGGCCAAAGCTCATATGGCAAGGCTCTAAAAGCAAATTGTATGCTAAGAAACTTGAATTGTACACTTGGTTGAATCTATTCTCATTGAAATCCTTCCAGTCAAGAAGGTTTGGGGAGATTGATTGCCTATAACATCAAGTATTTTTCCATTGAATGGAAGATCTAGAAGAAAGACGAAAAATATCTAGCCATTCCATGGGGTTTTTGACCAAGTCTTCTTCCTCAAGCAAAGTGAGAAAAGAATCGTCAACAAAATGACCATTAATGAGATGTTGATCTGAGTGGGGGAGGGAGATGTCTTTCACAAAGCCTTGAGAAGAGAAACTAGCAAGTAGATAGCTAAACCTTTTAGTAGCAAGAGCATAAAAAGAGGGAGCTAAGGAGAAACCTTGTTTGATTGATTTGAATAAACCAAATATGGGAGATTGAGCAACATTGATTGATATACAAACTCCAACATTTTGAAATCGCATATTAACAATGTGGACAAAGTGAGGTCCGACCCCAAGAGCTTGGAGCATAACAATGATAAAAGGCCATTTAATCTTGTCATAGGATTTTTCAAATTCAATTTTAACAAAAAGAAGAATATACCGGTGCTAAATGAAACATGTTTTCTTGCTTCAAACAATGAGGGGAAACATATGTTTGAGTTTTTTTGCAAGGGCTTCGGTAATTATTTTATAAGAGACATTAAGGAGTGTTATGGGTCTCCAATTGGAAATCTGCTTCGGGTCTCTAGCTTTAGGGATGAATTTAATGTTCCCCCAATTGACGAGCTCTCCCAAGGGATTGGAAATCATATCTTATGAATAAATTGTGTAGATCAAGTCCAACGGTGTCGCACATGACTTGAAAGAACTCACAAAGAAATTCATCAATGTTAGGGGCCTTAATAGAAGCCATTTGCATCGGCGGCTCTTTGAGATCATTAAGAGATGTTGGTCTATTATAGGCAACTCTTTGAGCTTGGGAGAACTTGCAGGGACCACTTAAAGGCTCTTCATAAGGGCATCTTCTCTTTCAGGGGAAGGTGCTTGGGTTTCAAAGACACCATCATAATGATGAACAAATTCTTGCAGAATGTTTAGCATTTTCGTGAGCCACTATGATGCAGATCACCCTACATCAATCATTCACTCAAAAAACTTGCATTAGAAGATTCAAATTCACTTGCTCAAACACCCAAAAATCAATAAACTGAGACTTTGCTCTAGAAGGCGATTCTTGCTCAAAAGGCTAAATGCATTATATGCTTTCACCAAAGGCTAAAAACCACTTCAACATGGTCAAATCCACACAACTAACATGAATGAGCCATTTAAAAATTTTCATCACGCCATTTTCCTTTTAGACCTCAAGTTTTGGCTTGTAGCCCTGCAAATAGACAAATTCTAATGAAAATTCCAAAATATACATCTTCAAGGTTGACTGCTAAACTTTCAGGATACCCATTAAGCTCTTTTCAGTGTTTACAAAGTTTCAAGGTCCAACTCTCCACCCATCAACTTTTATTCCTTTTTTAGTGTTTTTCTACTAGCCTTATTAGCCCTCATGGATTTCATGTTTAGAGCAATCTACAAACTTTCAAAGAAAAGTGTTAACATACCTGGATACCCATTATTGAGCTTATGTTATGTGCCAATTTTTATGTTTTAACTCTCTTCCTTAACTATCATTGATTCCTTGCAAACTTGACATCAAAGTACTTATTTGCACTAACACCCTTAGGGTTGTCCCAGATTTCTTATATAGATCAGAAAATTGTGTCATGAATAAGTTATAGTACAGTTGTCAAATCATTAACTCCTTTAAAACCCACTTGCAAAATGTCCCAATGATTATACCCTCCACATTTTAGAATCCGTCTCCTTAAAAAATGTGAGTTATGCTTATTTTACTAGGATTGAGCATGATTTTTGTGTTCATAAATTACATTTAGATCCACAATTTATACAAAGACAAGAATATTACAGCTTGTTTAAAATGAGCCATTTTTGTATCTCATCAAATACCTACACATTGGTGAAGGATGGATATAAGTACACTTTGAATCCTTTTCTGGATATACGTGTAGATGTGGAGAGGGGTCTACAAATATTATTGATTTCTAGGAAGTAGTTCCACAATGAGGTGAAAGGGGATAGTGAATGTGTTGCATTCATTCCAAGGCTTGAATAGAAAATAGGGAAAGGCATAGCCACACAAATGAATATCAAACATGAAGTGAGGGAGATTTTAGTGAGTATGTGAATATCACGTCGTAAGATATTATGGATTGTTTACCACCTACACACAATATCGATCATCAAGTGGATTTGATACCATGGTCTAGTTTACCAAACAAGGACACATATAGGTTGACACCTATAGAGAACAAAGAGATGAGAAATCAAGTGGAAGATTTTATTGAGAAGGGTTCATTAGAGTGTCTTTGAGACCATGTGCAATATTTGTAGTATTGGAGACAAAGAAAATAGAAAAGTAGAGAATGTGAATTGATTCTAGAGCCTTCAATAATATTGATATCAAGTATAGATTTCCATTTTCGTGCATGGATGATTTTATGGAAATTTTGAGCAGAGTAAGGCACTTCACGAAGATTGATTTGAAGAGTGGATATCACCAAATTGGGATAAGAAAATGAGATTAGTGGAAGTCTTCATTTAAAATGCATAATATATTTTATGAGTGGTTGGTTGCAACATTTGGGTTAGTCAATGCACTAAACACATTCATGTAGTTGATGAACAAAGTGTTGAAGCATTTCTTAGGGAAATTTGTCATTGCTTATTTGGATAACATTATGATTTTTAGAAAAATGTAGGTTGAGCACTTGGTCCATTTGTAGAAAGTGTTAGTGTTTGCATGAGGAGAAGCTACTGATAAACTTGAAGAAATGTAGTGTCATGTGGAAAGAACTAGTGCCTGGGATTTTTGATATCTCATGAAGGGTTGAATATGGATCCTAAAAAATGTGTGAGCTATAATGGATTGACCATCACCAAAGAAAGTGATTTATTCCTAAAGCTTCCATGGATTGGAAAGATTCTACATGAAGTTCATAAGAGGATTCAATGAGATTTGTGCACCAATCATAGAGGTGATGTAGGGAGACAAGGAGTCTACATGGACCACAAATGTAGAATATGGATTTCAATAGCTAAAGAAATAGGTCACAAATAAGCCATTGTTTGCCTTTCTTGATTTGAGTAAGGTGTTTGGATGATTATGATAAAAATGGAGTATCCATTGAAGTAGTGATGATTCAAGAGGGAAGACCCATACGATATTTTAGTTAGAAATTAAATCATATAAGAAGAGTATATCCAACTCGTGATTAATAGTTTTATAGCATAATGCAAGCTCTGAAGTAGTAGAGGATTTACTTATTACCCATGGAGTTTGTGTTATACACAAACCACTAAGCACTATAATTCACAAATAACTAGGGGAATTTGAATTGGTCACACATGAAATGTGTTGAATGTATGTAGAGTTTCTCATATTTATTGAAACAAAAAAGTGGTAAGTCAAATATAATTGCAAATACATTGAGTAGAAGATATGTATTAT
>CM034150.1:601794010-602119010 GCA_019776745.2 Taxus chinensis
ATCTAATCTCACAACATTATTGTTTCAAGGATTATACTTTTAATTTTTTGAACAACAAATTGATTCCCTACTACATTAAGTGATAAAAATGTAAAACTTGTGGCATATTTCACGTTGATACATGTTTTAAATTTTTGTTTTATTTTCAAAGGGATATCCGATGTAAATATGACACAATAATAGTGCCTCAAATGTGGCACAAATGTGACACACTTTGTGTCACCTTTACGCCAAATTTTTGTTGTATTAGTATCATACTACTTTTGACCAAACGACCCCACATTGACCATTTAATCTCAAGTGGATGTCATTTTAACTATACCTGTCATTTTCACTCTTGTAAAGAAAGAGAAGGATCTCAAATAACCTAGCTATTTTGCCGCATAAAAAGAAAGATAAGTTATTGTAGACACTAGTTTTCAACACCCTTAGGTGACCTACCCACACATCTCATGTTCATATTTTAATCACTATATCTAAGTCCCATCATTCCATAAATCATATCCTTCCTGCGTAATATCCATTTACTCCCATAAATATTCACTTACCCCCTCCTAAACCTCCTAAACCCATTTTAGCCTAGTAAGGCCAAACCCTCTTAACCTTCCAACCTCCCCAACACACTCTTACACGTATATTTTCGCACCCAACCTGAAACTCACCCATTTGGAGGTGGTTTTAACCACTTCTAAGTGATTTTCCTCACTTTTCCCAGATCATCAGTGACTCCCAAAATTGTTGGCAATTATATATAATTTATAAACCCACTAGCTTCCTTGAATGGACATCCATGGACATTGTATCAAAACTTTGACCTTCTGGAGATTGAGACGATGTCATTCATGACATATTAGCACTCCATGGAGCCACACTAAGCCCTTGGAGAACCCACACAGTCGTAAAAATCCTCTCCATAAGATTCATCATTTGCCTTTTGCATTATAGGCAAGGTATTGTTTCCTCTTTCCATACCCTTTTGTCTACACATCATTTTTAACAACTTGGTAATTTAATCACACATTGAAAGTACAAATTCATGTTCTATTCAAATTAGATAATTACACAAAAATCACCAATGATTCCCTTGAATCATCAAAAACTTCCTTGAATCACCAGCAATTCATACTTCTAAGCCCCTGAGTCACATATTGTATGTTTTCAATCCATTTTATAATCTATTTTCTACTAATCCCTATGTTTCAAGTGTCCTCTATCTATAAATGACTATTCGAGGTGAAGGGTATGAAAACGACCACAATCTTTCACTTATTGATTGTATGACAACCATTCATGTGGGAACAATGAGATATCGATTATGAATTAAGTCTTTGCGTCATTCCTTTCACACCCAACCTAGACGAGATCACCGATAAATTAGAAGTCCTCCTTAAACAAGGTGATGATGCCAACCATTACTAGGAAGATGTTTTTGACCCTCACCAACCTATCATTGAGGATGTTGATTGAGTTCCTCTATCTGGATCCTTTGATATTATGTCACATCCCACTTTTTAATTATGTTTTGAGGTAAAAATAAGTTATGATTTAATAAATGTTCGTAGGAGCAAGCTCACCGATGCCAATGTGAGGCTGCGTATGTAGTTATACACACACACATACTTCGACAAGAAATTATATACATGTGCATAGGTGCATACCCAACACCACACCTGCACATGTCACCGTGTGACCATTGAACATGTATTAAGTCACAACTCATTCTTGTTGTACTTGTTTGTATGATTGAAATTCATCTCATTATATATGAATGATTTTGTAATGGTGATAGACTAGTTTCATTATTGTACTTACTTCTGAGATAGTGCTTCAAATTTTTGGTTGTATGTGATGATTCAATTGTATTAACAAATCTATTATTTTTCTATACCTTGTATTAATTCATCGCTAAGAGATAAATTTTTTATTTAGTCTAATGATTGACTAATCACCTTGTGATTTGTTATTCTGGTCATGGACCGTGAACTTTAAGGTCTTATTCACTACTTGATAATGGTGTGAAGTGTCATCAAGGTAAAGGTACTTGTTTAATTATCTTGCTAAGTAGTTGTAAATAACATAAGCTATTATATTAACTTGATCTTGGGCAGGATCATTCATCACAAGGCAATAAAAAGGGGGTAAGAAAAGTATGTTTATCATTGTTATCATTTAACGGCTATGAGCCATGATTTCAATGATAATAGATACCTCCTTGATGCTTGTCGTAATGGAAGGTGAAATTGCATTGTTTGATTATAGGAATATGGGCCATAAGTAAATTGTTAAAATTTAATGTTTTGGATTAATGGTCTTGGAACATAGAAACTTGGTAAAGTAGATACATTGGTCATGGTTTAAAGACCCATGGCTTATTTTAAATTGTTTTAATGACTATCGACCAACATTTTCTTAGTGTTTTATTTGATGAGGTTAAATTGACCATACCATTCATTATTAAAGGCACATATATATTTTTGAGTTATAATGACATGATAATGTGGAACATGTGAATAGTGATAATGCTTTAAATTTGTTCTTAGTTGAAGTCTGCCACCATGCATGATTAATAATATGCTAATTATAATGTCTTGTGGTTATTATTATCTTTGACCGATTGAATAGACCACCATGTAAATTATAACATAGAGTGTTAAGTTTTATTAGCAAATCCTTCGACTGTTCGAATGCACTTCCAATTGCATGGAGGGAAAGTTAACAAATTAAATAAACCACGACGTGGCACTGCAAATATTAACGACATTAAATATTTTAAGGGTAGTAACAAATTTCTTGGGAGTTTGAGCTTCTTCAGGAAGCTAAACACATGCATTATTGGTTTTATTTTATTGGTTAGTTTTTATTGAGCTCGTTTTGGGTGAGCTTTGCATAAGGGTATTAAAGGCTATTTTTAGTCCAAATTTTAGGGAGATGATAATGGAAAAGTAATTTGTAATATGGGGTTTTACATGGACTTCTTTACAATAAATGAAATGCGGAAAGTTTGGTCATCAAAGGAAATACAATTGGTTTATAAGTTAAGACATTTTGGGGATTTCTGGTGGTTCGAGTTCCTTGAGTCTTTCTAGAATGAGTTGTGAAGATTTTGTGAAAGAAAACACTTCTAGGATTTTGTTGGTTATTTGGTTTGGGAAGCTTATAGTTCACAGGCATGGTTTCTTGACTCTAATATAATTTTCTTTTTGAGATTCATATTATTAAATGGGTTTTCTTTCTCTTGTGTGTATCTTGTGAATGAATACAAATTATACCAGTATTAGTTGATGAAACAACTTAAGTGGAAACCTAGAATCTATGGGTGTTTGAGAGTTCAAATATTTCTTAGTTATTTATTCTAAGTATGGTTTATCGATCATGTATATTGTATGAGATTATTAACTGGTATTATAATGTGTTCGGCCATTAAATATTCAAATAGAGTGTATGTTGGTTGAATCGTTGGTTACAACGTAGATTGTAATGGGAGGAAGGGAATTTACACTATCCCTATTGCTTGCATTGTTGGGTATAGTGAAGTTTGTTTTATGTCCTATTACATGTTGTTCTTTCATTCACATATGACCTTTCTATTTCAAGTTTTTTGGACTGTAATGGTTTTGGTTTAGGTAGAGGGCATCTATACTCTTATGTTCAAGTAATGAGATCACAACTCACATATTGTTGGGTAGAGCTTAAGTTTTCTTTAGAGAACTTACAAAGAAATGATTGTGTTATAGGGATGCATAATCCTTTTAAAACATATTTTAATTTGATAAGTTAAATAAAAAAATTATAGAGTGTTCTTTGGATCATTCGAGCTTAGCGTAAAAACATATTCATTAGTGAAGGACTGTATTAATTTGTTGAAATATGTTTTTAATGATTATTGGATATTAAAGGGTTCTAACCCTGCCATTAAATAGTTTTGGATGTTTGGATTGGTATCATATTAATATGGATTCCTCCATGGTCTTTCATTGAGATACTTATGAGTAATATATACACGATGCCATTATTGTAAATCAGTAATCTCCCTTTATAGAGACTTGCAGAGTTGGGGCTATTGTACCCAAGCTATCTTTGAAAAGCCAAATTTTACCATTAAAAGTTGTGGCGTAGTTAATTTATTATTAAACTCTTATTGAGTTATAAATTGGAATATGCTTGCATGATATATTTATTAGTTATAAATATAAACTTTGAACTATATTGATTTCAGTTGAGTAATTATGTTTTACCAGTTTATGTTGAACTGACATACGAATTGGAAGTAGTTATGAAATAGATCCAGCTCAGTGGTTAATATCAAGAGTTATCTATTTTTGTATAGGATTTTTTTAATCATGAATAGCTTATAGAAGAAAAGCTCACTTCATGACTTGATGATCATTGTTATTAAAATTGATTAAATGTATTTTGAAGAGTAGATGATTGTTGATCTAAAAAACTGTTGGTTAGACAGGTTGTGGGGAAACAATCCAATAGTGTGCAGGGCATAGCCCCTCTTTGAGACAACAAAGTGAAATTGGTTTATTGCTAATCTATCAAACATGAATCTGTGCAAATCTACATTATTCTAACTTCAGGGGGGTTTGGGATCTCATCCTAGTAGAGGTAGTTCCAAATACGAATAGAAAGGTAGGAGGGAAGGAACGAAGGAGGATAAATCTGAAGGGAGAAACGAAATGGATTCCAAGACGGAAAGGTCAGAAGCTTTATGCTTTGGGTTGGTAATAAACAAATCCAAACTTATTTACATAAACAATTAAAGCAATACTGATGAACAGATGACAATAGTAGGAATGAATCTAATAGAATAAAACATAGATCTAACTTAAGAAAGATTTGATGCAAATAACACACATATGGAGCACAAAGTCTGAATATATGTATTAATATTTCTTTTGTTACAAGAAAACACAAAGTATTTCTCTCCTCACTTCTTTTTTCATACAAAAATGTCCACATGGAATACAACAAGTATTCCAATATTTATAGAAAGAGAAGAAGAAAGAAGACAAAAGAAAACCAACCACTATTTACAAAATATCTTACAAGATATTTACAAAATTTTGGATGGCAACATCCCATGGTGCAACATGGATGATGTCATCGTAAATGCCAAAAAGCTTTTTAAATATTTTACAAAAATGATCAAAACATACACAAGAGGAGAAACTACTCCTCATCATCTCTTTACTTAAACTTGGTGTCCTGCTTTTGATCAGGAGAGGTGATGTGACACTGCGCTTGATATTCCATAAACTTGCTGATCATTACCTAAATTTGATCATGATCTAGACCTTTGAAATGGTCGCCAATGACTTCACAAGTTTCTTTCTCATTCTTGAGCTTGTCAGGTAACCCGACGAACTCCTCGCATGCATTGATCAAGAAGCCAATAAAATCACGACAGGCCAAGAGGTTATTGATTGACTCTTGGTTGAAAGTGACCTCTGGTGCCAAACCTTGAGTGACGATAAACTTGAAGTGCTGGAATGTATCATCTGCTTCCCTTAAGGTCTACGATTCACTGAGAATCCCTGGAGACATCTTTGTAACTATTTGCTCCATGTTGTATCGTGTGTCCAGGGCTTCATCCTGATTCCATTTGATCAACCCAGTAATCTAATGCAACGAGAGCTTTATTATGTGCCCGCGGGTGATCGATGATGCCGACCTTAAATAGGTCGTCAGCTGAGTAGTTAGCTATTGCTTGGAATGTTTCATGTTACAACCTGGTGTTATCCAACTCCTCAGAGAGGGAACCTACTATTGATTGTAGCTCCTTATTTACTTGATCTATATCCTAGTAGAGCACTATAAATTTACTAATAATTTCCTCACTATCTCTGAGGATTCACTCAATCTAGGAGGATACTGCTGCACCTTGTTCACCAATATTAACATATTCATTTATTTTATCCTGATTGAGAACTTCAATGGGTTCGGCGGCAGTCACAAGAGGAGTGTTGCCATTTTTTGCAATGCTTGGAGGAGATGTTTGTTTTGTTCCTTGAGTACTCTCTTCTCCTCTTTTGATTCTTGGAGATTTTTGTAGAGAGCATCCACTGCAGACAAGGCTTCTCCTTGTAGGCTTTCAGCTGAGGTTCCCATTATGACTTGAGTCAATGTGATATCTGTGGGAGACAAATCCTTCTTTTCCTTGGTGGGATCTGGATAAGAAATCTCCATGAATATCTCCCCTGAAGTTCTTTTTGAAAAGCGAGTTATTTGCTTTCTGCTTCTTGGGTCCCTTCTTCAAAATGACGGAGAAGTCCATGGGTGCAATGAGAACCTTTCTCTTATGCTGACTCAAGTGGTCAAAAATCCAACTAGGACTTATGGGAGTGGGAGTAGAGGGAATAAAAGAAGGAATGGGGGTGAAAGGGGAAGCAACTGTAGAGGCCTCAGGGAATTATGTTGAAACACTCGGTGGTGGCATTGACAAGGAATCCAACGCACCACTGCTTGTGGGGCCTGGAGTTACTACAAGAGAAGAAAAGGACATGGAAACTAAAGGGATCTGTAGTTGGATTGAGGGAACACTGGGTGAAAAATCCATGAGAGGAGAAGATGGAAGAGGTGGGAGATGGAAGGGAGGAAGGCAGAGGAGAAGACACATCCATAGGAATAGAAGCTTGAAAGACAGGAGGAGGAGAAGAAATGGAAGAAGGGATGTTGGGTACCTCGGTAGTTGTAGTTGTGACAACATCCTAGGTGGATGTATCTGTTGAAACTTATGTTGTCTCTTCTCCTTTACCTGGAGACACCAAGTCAACCACATGCCTCTCAAAAGTAGAAGGAAGGCCTTCAGGAGATTTTTCTTATTTGCTTGATTCTCCCTCCTTGTATTTTCCTTTTCCTTTCGGCACTGGGGCCAGTCTTGGAGGTGCTCTACCTGCAGGAGAAGTAGTGAAATCTACTTCAAGGTAGGTGAGACCATTCTATTTGGACCAATGTTCGGTGCGTTGTAACGTGGGCTTGAACCTTTCTTGAATGGTTTTCAGTGATTTGGCTTTGTCGATCTCCGCGAATGGCCAATTGTCCCCATCTATGTCGAGGTAAACCTGATCAATTTCTTGATCAGTCTCTTGGAATTCCTTTGGGATGATGGCTACGCCATAGTGGATGATCTCCTCCAGACCCAACCAGGAGTGATCCTTTCGCCTGATGTCTATCTCATGTGTCGGGTCGATCCAAATGTCCTTGATCTCAAGAACATGGATGGGATCAATTTTCACCTTTGGGAGGTAGCTTCGGTAGTCGAAGGTGGGTCTTGCTGGGAAGTTGTGCTTCAAATTCAGCAATTCCAGCTCAGAATACATCTCTCATGCTTTGGAAAGCATGGGGCAGGTGTATCGGTCAACTGTGAGGGGGAATGGAGTTCCTCCTTTCTTTCTCTTCATGTACTTCTCATGGTAAGTGATCAGTTGCCTTGATAACTCCAAGAGGATCAATTTTGGCCCTGCATGCCTTGGCAGCTTAGTTGGTTCACCCTCTAAATTCACAGCGCTGAGGTATGTGAATGTGGGGAATTGTGTGAACAATGCTCCCCATTTCTTTGTGGCAGTAATCACACTCAGGATGGTTTGACTGTGTCTCATGTTCGGCCTCAACAAGTAGATTACCTCATAGAAGAATGCATCATTGATTTTGGTGAACTGGGAGATGCTGGCCTCGCACTTTAGTTCTAGGTAGAACTCATATATCTTGACTTGAGGCCATACCCCATTACGAGCTAACCCTACGAAATCTCTTGCTGATGCAACGTCATATATAATGTAGGAATTCATGTAGAACCTCTCAATTGTTAGAACTTGTTGAAGCTACTGGGAGATGGTGTCACTGATGATTTCACCCCAACCAAAATGTTGATAAGGCACATTCTTGTTCATGGTCTCCAGATACCTCAGCATCCATTTGTGGAAATAATGGGCATCAGGGAGCCCAAATACTCTGTTGAGGAAGGTGATTGTATCACTCAACTCCTCATTCAAGTCATTATGGTGGATGGTCTGTGGCTATTTGCTCATCGGCTTCTTGTTCTTTAGATAAAGCTCATTCATCATTTACATGCATTTATCCTCATTATCGTCCCAAGCCTTCTTACATTCTTCTAGACTTATTTCTACATAATGCCTATGATGAGGAATGCCCAGGGTCAGTTCAAAGTGACGGGCTATGAGGTCGATAATCATATTTTGCTCTTTGTCTTTGACACATCTAGTGTCCTTGTTATAGCAATGGGCAACTAACATGATGAATTCATTATTTACAGCACTTACCTATAGTCCAGTTGCAAAGTGTAATTCACTGCCCACCAACGTGTTCATCC
Source organism: Taxus chinensis (assembly GCA_019776745.2). Taxonomy (NCBI): domain Eukaryota; kingdom Viridiplantae; phylum Streptophyta; class Pinopsida; order Cupressales; family Taxaceae; genus Taxus; species Taxus chinensis. Next base: position 601,802,346 of record CM034150.1, read on the forward strand.
ATGGGCCACTACTTTCATGGTTGGTCCTTGCCCAAAATTCATCCATATCAATATGCCCTAGCTCAAAGTCTCTAATGTCGAGGTTGCACTCTACATATGAGTCAGGCATCCTGACTTTTTGATATTTTTACTTCATCTCTTGTTCCGACTGCTTAGCTTTAGCTTTAGACTTTTTTGGTTTTTTGCTTGATGAAGGCATGTGTGAGCTCAAGATGGCTGTTGTTGTTCTGTAAGAAGAATCAAGGAGTTCTAACATAGAAGAGCCATGTCAACTATCATGTTATTCATAATGAAAGCTTACAAAATGAAGAATGAGAAATTATAAGGTTTAGGGCACAAGGCGCAGGTTCACAGCATGTTGTAGGGGTTTAAAATTGCCGGGCACACTTTTGAAGATGTCGACATGAAAAAAGGTGTGCCAATGTTGACATGAGAAAAGTTGCGCCAAGGTTATAAAGGGCGCACTTTTGAGAGGTGTTGCATGAAAAAATGTAGTGCCAAAGGGTAAAGTGCAGGGCACGGGTTTACAACATGCAACATGTGATGTTGACGTTAAGGGAGTTGAGCCTGTGCCTTAGGAAATTCTGCTTTGGTGGGGCGCAGGAAAAGTTTGTGTTGCATACATTTAAAGTGTGCCACCCACTACTTCAAAAGATGTTGCAAGGAAAATTAGTGCACCTAAGGGATAGTTGCGGGGCGCAGGTTAGCAATACACAACATGCAGATGTTGATGTTGTTCAAGATGCACTTGCACCTCTCAAAAAGCTGCAAAGTGTTCTTTAAGCTGGCATAGAAAAAGATTGTGTTACCTGGGCGTACAGTGTGCCAAGGCGCAACTGTGGGAGGTGTAACATGGAAATATAGTGCGCCAAGGGTTTGATGATTTTTTGTAATTTATTTGATTTATTCTCTCTTTTGGTTTTGTCAAATGGTAAAGAGAGGGTTTCAACAAGATAAAAAGTAGGGAAATATGGCCTTTTGGTTTCTTCAGAGGCAGGGGCCTTCCAGATTTACAGATCTGGAAGGAGAGGAAAAGGGGTTTCCAACTATTTATAGATTGATAGGTTCCTCTTTTTAGATTTAATCTTTATAACAACCCTAATACCTAATACAATTAACACAAAAACAACAACCAGGACAGGAGCCACTTACCCAGATTTATAAAAGACAAAGGACGACGTTGGGTTCCACAAGCTCAAAAAATGGCACGCGGGGGGCAAGGACGGATGACAGGCGTAGAGAAAACACTTTTTTCAATTTTCAATTCTTTAAAATGACAGGTGTCAAGTGCCTATTTATAAGTAAATTGGCATTTATTATTTCACCAAATTCTTTTGGCACACTTTTCATAACGTCGACACGATAAAAAGTGTGCCTTAGTGCAACCTTATGAATGTTGACATAATGTTTCCAGCGCCTTACGTGCACATTTTATGATGTTAACATGATAATTTCAGTGCCAAGGATTAAAAGGGGTGCAAATTTCATGATGTCAACACGACATTGAGTGCACCGAAGGATTTTTAAGGTGGCGCAAATTTCGGTATGTCGACATTACATTTCCTGTGCCTAGTCCAAAAAAGGTGTAATTTTGGATTGTTGACACATGAAAAACTGCGCCGAGGGAATAAGCTAAATAATGGCTAAGTTAAGAAATAACTTGATTTTCGAAAGGGAGTTTTAGGCCATTTTTAACGTTATCAGACTTCTTTTAGGGGACCAAAATGGAAATTTGGTATGGTTACCTGCAAATTTCCCTTGTCAATTTTGCAGGATAACAATGATAAATAACCTTTTAATATTATGAATTTCATAATGTAAAAATATGGTTATGAGTTATGAACCCATGCTAGTTCAATGAAATGACCATTCATATATTATTATCTTTCAGCTTGCGGGACTGAACAATATTACGAATTGATTAAAGAAATGGATAACACATCATGCATCGATTATTAATGTATTTATTCATATGAATGCAATAAATGTATTTGTACTTGATTTTAATGCGAAAGTATTTCTCATAATTATATAAGGTAAATATACTTGATGTATTAAATGAGTATCTTTGATAATCACTTTTGGAAAATGTATTAATGTTATTAATTATTGTTGTCTAAAATAGCCACCTTGGTTATTTTGACAACTTGCAGTTCCATTTTATCTCTAACATCAAATTTTCTGGTTGTGCATGCTCTTGATTTTATACCTTAGCACATATGTATGGTTGAAGTTCTTCATGTGTGCCCTTGTGTGCCCTTTTTGCTTCTTCATTATGAATTTTCTTCCCTTCTCTTCCATCTGTGTGCTTTTTCCTTTCTCATATTTCCTTCCATTTCCCCTCTACGTGCACTCCTTACGTGTTTACTTTCCTTTCCCAGTCATTGTACAATTTTTGCATGCATCCTCAGACTTGTCTGATGATTTACTAAGTACCTATTATGCTTCATGCACATGCCTTCCTTCCCGAGTCCCACAAAAATACTTTGCACACACTCATTCCTCTTCCGCTTTTTGCCGTGCACACCTTCCCTACACAATTACTTTCACACATCCTTATATTGCACTCCCATTTTTCCGCACATGTGTGTTGCGCACATTTCTTCCCATTCTTCGTGTACCCTCTTGTACATGCTTGTAAACTTTTGCATTCTTCACTCTCACTCCTCTTTCTCTTACACACACCAAGTGTAATCTTCTACGACAGTCATTTGAGTGCCATGTGTCAACTTGTCAAATAAAGTGCACAACACACAACCTATCAGAACATGCCAGCTACATGTTGAATCCTTAAATCAAATGAATGCATGACATGTGGAAAAAATATAACAAGAGACATTCAATTGAATCCTTCAGCTGCCCAGATCGTGACATGTGTCTTGTATGTTCATAAAATTTAAATCACCATAAATTCTACTACATAGCTCAGCAATAATGTGCTCTTGGTCTTGTTGGAAAGATGTTGACATGGGCTACATGTTGGAATTTTCAAAATCATATTTTGGGAAGGATTTGGTAGGTGAAATGGGGAAACATGACTTCAGAAATTAATGCTCATATTAATTCAACTTAATCACCCAGATTTCATCAGATTTGGTCTCTTTCCTTTTTCTACAAGCTAAGATGACATGGGAAGGTGGATTTGATAGTGCTACAGGAGAAATTTACAATCATTTATTTCTGGTTTTTAGTGGTTAGATTTGAAAATATGATTTTCCCTCTCTTCCCTCTTCTTATCTTCCCCTTTCTTCTATATATTAAAAATTAATGCTCATTTGTAAAGGTTGGACCCTCTTGGTTTGATAAGGGAATTGTTCAAAGCATTGTTTATTTGAATTTTGAGTTACAAGCCTGAGATATGGCTCTTTTCATGTGGATACATGCCTCATACACCATTGTAATCGATTGCGCATCACTAAAAAGCAATAAAATTTTATTTTATGGTTATTCTCTACCCTAGTTCACATTTTATTGCATCTTCTTACCTTTCCTTTACACTATTTGTTTACTGTGCATATCTTATGTCTGTTGAAGGTTTTTCCTTTATGTTGTGCTCTATAAAAGTGAGTGTGTGAGTGTTTGTTTCAGTCTATGGCACATTTTCCTGCCTTCCTTGTGCACATTTTCCCTACTTTTCATTCAGTTGAGAGTGTTCATCCCCCTATTTTTGGTGTTATCACCTCCCGTTAGCTTATGTTTCATTTTATGCATCTCTTTCTCACCATAGTCCCTTTTCGAATCTTAGAGTAGTGATAGGTAGCTGCATTTCCCTCCATAGGAGTAGTTTTATCAATAGGAATAGGTAGAGGAAGTTGGCCTTCTCTGGAGGTCTGTATCAAGCACAAGTCCACAACTTGGAGATTGCCCTCCATGTAGCCTCAAAGCCCCTAGTTCATCCTAATCTGGGATGGGTGCAATTTTGAGCTCTAATAGTTCTTGGCACGCCCAGTGGGGAGAAGTATTGAAAGATTATATTTCATTATTACTCTGGTGTGTGACTTAGTGATATCCAACTTTTGGAGGCTTTTTTTTAACACATATTGTGACTCCCCAACATCCAGATCTACTAATTTCAATAGTTAGTGCATCTTATTCATGAGAAGGATACATACTAGATAAAGCATAGATTTTGAAGAATCCTTTGAGTATCTCCAATTGTCTCCAAGAAAAATAAGTAGAAGAACTGTCGTTCACACATCTCCATCTTCCTTGTACATGGAAAAATATACCCCTCTCTCTTGACAGACCTTTAGTGCCCTCTATAAGGGTATTTAGACCCTTTCTAGCCAGGGTGTAGAGAAATCTACCCTTTATCGGCTTCAACGGTGGTAGTCATTTGACTCTTTCTACGTAACATGACATACCAATAGCTACACTCAAGAGTATACCATTTTTTACTGATGAGAATCAAGTTACCCCTTTTCAGCATATTCAAGACATTGAAAATATATGCTCTATTCACCTAGTTATCAAAGATGATGTAGTTGTAAGGCTGTTTGCTTCTTCACTCAAAGGCAAAGCACTTCAATGGTATAGAAATCTTAAGACATGCCTCTATTACTAACTAGGATGGAATTGGCACTGCAATTTGTAATTATTTCAAGGAGAAAGATGACAACATATCCTTGTTATAATAACTCACATTGATCAAGAGAGCTCTTAATGAGCTCATGAGTGATTTTAACTTCATATTTTAGAAGGACATGGGATAGAATTCCAACCTCTTAAGACCAAATCCTCAAGGTTTTTTTCCTTTTCTTCTTGAGAGCTCTGAATTATGAAATTGTAGTGATGATATAGTCCAAGGGTGCTACGTAACTCCTTAATGCCTATGCTATAGTCATTAGGGCGGAGAATTTGTCTTATCTAAGCTAGTAAGATAGCCCCTAAACTACCCTTTCCCTTTTTTCCTGAATTACCTCAAGTGCCTCAGCCGTTCTATTTTCCCCATTCCTGAGCATAGTTTCTAACCCATTACCTCCATGTTGTAATCTACCCAATAGAAGGAAGAGGATGAAGAAATGAAAACCTTGATTAGAAATCTGTACGATTAAGTCATATCCTTAGAAAATCAATAGGTGAAAGACTTTAAAAATAACTCTAATCAAGGATTTAAATCAAGGCCATCAACCCTTTAGCGAAGTCAATACCCAAATCAAAGATATGGGAAAAAACCAACAAAGTGATAGATGACATGCTAGTGCACACCTTCCTCTTCAAACAATTTTCCCTGCGTAACCCCTTCTAGTACCTAACACAAGTAAAATACTACAAAATAATATGGTCTAAGAGACAGAATGGTGATTTCCTTGCAACTTGCCACACAATCAGTACAAATGTGCAAATGCTTTACATGTGTAGGATTTCATGATTCAAAATGATTGAAGCTGAGGTCGTCCACTAGCGCGCACGAAACCATAGAATGAATAAGTTCCAAAAGTTGTTCCTGAGACTAAACTTACATTATTTGGGGTTAAATACTTCTATGTAATAAACCAAACTATGGAAAAAAAAAAACAGACATCGTGATCCAAGTTGTTGACAACACAAGTTACATGAAGAGAATGTTGAAAGCTAGCGCACAACCTTTACCTCTTGCCAACTAGATTGATCCCTAATTGCAGAAAGATGACACTCATCATCCCAATAGTTCTAGTATGTATGTTCCCGCACATGAGGTTCCACGTAACATTCCAACAAAAGTGTTGTGTGCTCCTCCTTTGGTAGGTCAAGCCTTTGTGCAAGCTAGGGCCCCTCTCCCAGTAACAGAGAAATCAAGAAAATAGAATATTGTGCGTCAAATGCATAAGACCATGATCATTCCATTCAACATTGTGGACCAAATGATGACGATAAATTTAAATGTCATAATGTGGGATGCATTGGATTTTCCATCTTAGCGTGACATATTGTATGAAGCTCTGGCACAACTCACACACACTAACCCATTTATCTAAAAACATCAAGCTGCTGTTAACTTATGTTAAGTAAAGGAGAAGAAAGTAAGCAAGGTTTGCAAAACCCCACACTTTTATATGTCCTTGATAGTAGGAAAACATCTTGTTCATAATTGTATGATTGAATCAGGGGGCTAGTACTTCTGTCATGCCTAGGAAAATTTTTGATGTCTTAGGTCTTAAGTACTACCCTATGTATAAAGGAGTCTTGCAACTTGATGGATCAACTGTCACCACTCTAAGAGTCATCAAGGATCTTGAGTTAACCCTCCATCCATGTATGAGCCTCATTATAATTCAAGATGTGTCAAACATTGACCTACACCCATTGTTTTCCATTTTTATATCAAGAGATTTCACTACCAAGGTGGGTGGCTACTTGTCTTTGTTAGGAATATTATATTGTTTACATTGGTTAATGTTTTAATGTAATATATATTATCATGGAGATAATATATATGGGTGGATAAATAAAATGTAATATTATTAAATATGAGAAAACATATCTAATATTAATAATATAGGTTTTATATATTAGTTGTGAGTTTGTTGTATAAATAACTCATGTTGGTATTTTTAGGATTAGTTGAGTGTGTTGAGATAACTAAGGGATGTCAGAGAGATATTAGGAGATGGGGTTGAGATTATGTAGGGATTGAAGATCATGTTTAAATCCACCATTGTAGGGGTTAATTGATCTATATATGTAACTCATCAATCATGAATAAGATGTCCCGAATGAAATACAATATCTTTGGTTTTATTATTTTACCGTGCAATGTTTTATTTTTTTATTGATTAAATCATGCACATTTTCTAGAGTCTTCTGATTGGTATCATATGCTACTCAGAACAAGATATGGTACTAGGTTTACTATACAAGCTTAGATTATTTTTTCTTATCATGTTAAGTCATATGACCCATCCTCTCTCTAACCCAATTGTCTCATCCAAGAAGGACAAGAACAAGATTCAGTTTTAGAGGAAAAAACCATTTATCCCTCTATACCTGGCCTCTTACTAGATGAATGGGTGAAAGAAAACTATGAATTTGATCCATATGATATAACTATTGTAACTGGTCATGGAACCTATTACATACTTGAAGAAGAATGCATGTTGCTTAGCCTGCTTAAGCAAGAAAAAGATGATGCTTCTAGATTGTGGAAGATGTATTTTGATGGTTCTAGAAGTAGAAATGATGAAGAAACAAGTGTTGTTCTCATCTCTCCTAAGGGAGAGAAGTTATTCTTCGTGAAAAAGATGCAATTTTCTTGTTCCACTAATGTAGCAAAGTATGAAGCGTTGGTACATGGTCTTCTTATTGTTGAAAAAAAATAGAACAAGGAATTGCAGATATTTGGGGACACGGAGTTGGTTATCCACCAAGTCACAAAGAAGTGCATAGTAAATAATAAAATTTTGAAATCTTATCAACATATATTTTCAAAACTCTTGGAGATATTTGAGGCTGTCAATCTATAGATGGTGCCAAGAAGATTTAATATAGAAGTATATTATATGACAACCGTTGGTTCACAATTCTCACTAGCTGAGGATTTTGTCCAAGGAAATGCACAACACATCAAGATCATGGTCAGGACATCCATTCTAAACAACGTAAAAAGGATGCATAGATTGTCTAGTTCATCCAGAATGAAGCTGATTTCTCTTCAAACATACAAGATAAATTACATAATAGCTATGTTGACCAAGTAATTCAACTCAAGAAAACAAGTTTCTTAAAGGGTTGGTCACCTTAGAGCACATATTCAGTCCTGATAACGAGTTCAATGGTGAAGAAATCAACATGCAAAAAGTGCAAGAAGACTATAGTCTATTCACTATTTCATGTGACAAAGAGTTACTACTTGAAAAAGATTGCATGCAAGATGAGAATAAGGAATTAATTTCTCTATTCCAGAAGTATGTTGACATATTATCATGGGATTATGAAGACCTCAAAGGATTTGATCCAAGTGTTCCTCAACATGCCATTAAACTTGATCCTATTATCAAACCCATCAAACAAAAGCAAAGGCCTGTCAATCCTAAAAATAAATCCCCTCATGAGGAAGGGGTTATCTAAACTCATTGAGGTAAAAATTATTTTTCCTATCAAATACTCTACTTGGGTGGCAAATCTCGTTCTAGTGTTCAAGAATAATGGTGAAATCAAACTTTGTATTTATATTGGTTATTTTTAACACCCCCATTTTTTTTCATTTTTCTAAGTCATAAACGAGCTCCAATATCAGGAAATGCGTGGACACGGGAACCAGTTTCGGTATGCTTCCCGTAAACACGAAAACATATCAAAATTTTCCATCATGTCTCGCAAACTAATGGATACTGTAACCCATTTAGCATACATTGGAGTCAATGAATAATTACCTTTCCTTTTAATAAAGGTAAGACTTGTCGTTATACTTCTGCATATTTCTTGGATTATAACCTCAGTTATGATTTGCTTTTATAATCATAATTGATTTCATGGGCAGTGAATGTTGATAGTAATGGACTTGTTTTTATTTCAATGTTGATTGAGCATGCCTATTCCTGTTGCACTTCTATGTTTATACTATTATAAGTTATTGTGTGATTATGTTGACAATCTCTGTATAAACGTTAACTGATCCAATTCGTAGTGATTGTGATGCTGCATTACCGCTAACATTGATTATGGGATAAATCCATAAAATCTAGCCAAGGTTAAAGCCATATATTAAAATCCTCGTGCCCTAGCCGCGCCGCCAAATCCATTGTCGTGCCGTCATGCCCTAGCCGCGCCGCCATGGTTGCTACGTGATCGCGCAGGTCTGTGAGCTCTCTACAGTGCTTGGATCGGCCAGAACACGAGAATATAGGAGACACAAACATCGAATCAAAACATGATGCCCTTCTCATTGACGGTGGATTTGGGAACCTGTCCCTTGCGTGTAAAACTGATGGCGGCGCCTGTAAAATTGGCATGGAAAATACAACAACAATCTCTTGGATTGACATGGCTTTTGATGCAAATCAAGACCCCCCTTCAAAGAAAATCTGGGATACAGTTTCTCTGACCTGTCAAAAAATAGGGGGTCTCTCCATTGGGACAGGTAAAGTTGGCTCGGTCTCTCCTACAAATATCAACAATGATAATGAATCATTTAAAAATGACGGATCTTCTTTCAAGAGCATGGATAGATCCAACTCGCTTCAGAAAAGCGGTCGCATAGGAACCTCTGGTGGAGATAAGTCCACTTCTTATGCTTTAGTGGTCTCCAAACAAAAGGAGAATACCAGAAATGAGCTCTTGAAACCCTCCTAGGAGGTCCCGATGCTGAAAATTGGGGAGGATCTACTTATAAAGATTCTTAAGGAGGAGGAAAATCTCTCCTAGCTGGGTCTCATATGCAGATTCCATAAAATTTGGCCTAATATTTCTCAGCTCCATGAATGGATAGCCCAGAGATGGAGAGAAAAAATACAAGGTAAGATTGAGCTTTATCCCTATGCTAAAGCTTACGTCATTGTGGTCTTTGAAACCCCTGCTGATAGGGATTTTATCTTTAGCCAGCATTGGGTTTGGGGGGAACATGGGCTGATGTCCAAACCATGGTATCCATCCTTCGACCCGTTAAAGGAGTCTTTTGATACCTACCTGATTTGGGTTCAGTTACCAGAACTTTTGTTATAACTTTGGAATAGATCTTATCTCATTGCTATAGGAGATACTCTTGGCTCATGTGTGGCAGTTGATGGTAAGACCTCCATTCAAACACATACTACATTTGTTCGAATCTTGGTTAATATTGATACCTCCAAACTCTTACCATCAAAAATCAATCTTCAGATTGGAGAAAGGCTCTGCATACAGAGGATTGACTATGAGAGACTTGCCTTCAGATGTTGGCGTTACTTCCAAACTGGTCATGTTACAAACGATTGTGAACATTCCAAATGAAAGACCAAAACTGCCTGGTGGAAGGATTCTCTTCCTGAACATCTCACAATTGACTCAGATCCGGCTGAGGTTTCTAGTGCCCCCTTGCAAGTTGACTCACCCGTCATGGCTGATTCACAGGCCAACATAGAGAAACTACCTACAGACTATGCTCTGTAGATTGCTGATTCAGTGTTTAAGGAAGTTTCGGCCCCCCTTCCTATGGGTCACATCCACATCAAATCCATTGCAGATGCTTCGATTGCATTGGATGTAGAAAATCCTGAATGGACAGTGGTGGATCGGAAAAAGAAGGGTAATGTCAAATCTAAAAAATTATGGTGAGAAGATATCAATAAGATAATGTATAAGGTTTATATATATATATATATATGGTCTAAATACCATATTTTAAGTGTAATTAACTATATATGGTCGACCATAGGTATAGTTCAATGTAATTTTTGCAAGATTAATAACTCGGTCAAGAACCAACCCAATCTCATAGGTGAATGAGTTTTTATTGAGCCATTAATTATGGCCATCTAAGTTATATATATTAAATTTCATTAAATTTTTAAATGGTCAATGACCGACTAGGCAAAATCTAAGTTTATGAGATAGTAATGGTCTTTGATCATTTGATCAACCTTCATGTGAGATAGAATGGTGTGAAATAATTGTTAAGTTTAGTAGCATCTTAAACTTAATTGGTAGTTGGTTTGTCAGAAGTCTTGGACGGGAACTAGGACTTAGTATAGAAATGCTTTAATTGCATTTATTATATCTCCATAGACCTCGGGAGAAGTAAGAAGCTTCTCGAGGAAGCTATTGTGGACTTAGGTTGTTTTAGGGTTTTCATTTTGGTTGCTATATTTTTGGATCTTTCAATCTCTGCATGGAGGAATGATTTTTGGTTATTTTGTGTTCATCTATATATCTTGTTTAATGTTGCATACATGATCTCAACTGTTAGTGAAGAAATTTTAGGGGAACTTTGATGACTTTTTATTTAAAAAAATGCAACTCATTTGGGGGTTGTTGCATATTTTGGGACTTTAAGGTCAAATAGGTTTGGAGCTTGCTAGACGAAGTTGGAGAAAACAAGAAGGATTCCAGGATTCATTTTGCAGGCTTGAATTGATATCTTTCTCTCCTTGTGGTTTATTTCTTATAATCTCTGCATAAATGAAATTTATGCAAATCATGTTATCTTGTGATTGTAATTATATTTATTTTTAGTTATAGGTTTAGTTATGGATTTGAGGTAAATATTGAGGTTTCTGTAAGTGGTTTTTGTGTTAGGAGTTTAATAATGGTTGTACGAGTACATGTTTTAAATACATATTACCATACATTTTCTTTAAAACCTAGTATGGGTGTGTTAAAAACCAGTGAAAGAATCCTTTGTGGATTGGTGTATGTATTTGATTATTCAAATTAAGATGTATATTATATTTACTAGGGTTACAAGATGATCTGTTGAATGAACCTCTTATAACTAGAATGATACGTTAGGGTAGCAACAAATGTTGAAGGTACTTATTTCATTTTCATATACATCTAAATATATGTATTTGTTTGATAGCCTTTGTATTCTAGATATTTTTCCTTCTTGACTAGATTCAAGGACAATTTAGGCATGGGATGATACAAAGGATTCCTCTTTTATAAAAAACCCATTTAGGGATATCATTTTATGGCTATACAATGCAGGTTGATGTATATATAAGATATATGGTCGGCACTTTAAAATGGAATCTCTCTTTCCTCCTGCGTGTATTCCATTTGGGATAAATGGAAATAGTTATCCTTTTCACCTTTGATTATGGTTCAACAAATTACAGTCGAACCCCACTGATACACTCATTGACCTCCTTTGGGAAAAATTGGTTTCCACCTTAAAGAAGATGGTATTTGGGTTAAAGCCCAAGATGGACTTCTGGCTTATATCGTTGACTTATAATATTAAAGATTGGATGTATTATTGTGTACATATTTGGGTTCCTAGATGCTGGGAATTCTTCCTATGGATACTATTAGCTTTATGAGCTTTAGATGGTCTGGCTTGAACCATGGTTCAATACCATAAATTTTTGTTGTTAATTACACTATAGTAATTTGATAGATTATTTTGTCAATATATATAAATATTCACTTGTTGGGTTGAATATGTTAGAATAGAGTGTTCATTTGATAAGATTAAGGTAAGTGACTACTATTGTTGCAATGTGGTTAAGGTATTTCGAATTGGAAGTTAAGGTTTATTATGTAGTTCCTTAAGGCATTAGTTGAATACCTATCTTTTCCAGTCTTCCTGTGGAAGTAACTATCTTCGCTCTCAAGTGCGAAAAATGTTTTCCAAAGGTTATGAAAAAATTAAATGTTATTGTTGGATTAAAAGGACAATGATAAACGATATTTAGTTTTTGTTATGAATTTGTAGATGATGTATTTGTATTGTTTAAAATAAAATTAATATGATATCTATTTACTAGATAACATTATCACTTAATACTTAATATTAAATAATGATTGTGAAATGCAAGGTTAGGAAAAATAGGAAAATTAAAGTTATGAGATGGAAATTAATACTATGATGGTTTCGGTCATTGCCATATTGTCCTTAGAATAAATTGATGTCTTTTGAAATTGAAATTACTTTTGTGAAAGTATAGCAAAGTATGAAATAAGAAATATAATATTATATTCTCATTACCTTTTTCTGTGTAATGATGTTTGATCATGTTGATGCTGGAGTTTATTTATTGAGATATTTTGTGATATAAATCATAAAGATGAGGAGGATAACCTTTCATGCCAGTTCTTTTTGAACTGACTGATTTTTAATATTTTTACAGATGGCAGAAAATAAGTTATTCTCTGGTGGATGTTTTATAGAGACTACGTCTGATTAAAATTATTTGAATGATGATTGATTATGATGTTAAGTTGTATTAAATGCATGACATTATTGTAAAATGAAACATATGCTTCATTGTTCTATTTAAAAGGAAAGGAAAATTTAGCCTAATGTGATCATTGTACTATTTCGGAAAGAATATTGTACTTGTAATTAATATGGATTTGATGTTTATAAATGGTTCAATATTGTTGTAAATTATATTGTTCTGATTGATTGACTTCGGCATTATGTCATAATGTATGATTAATGTTTCTATGGATCTTATGTGCTAAGAATTATCATATTAATTATTTGATGATTAATTATGATTTAGTTATATATCTGGAACAAATACAACTATGATTGTTGATAAACTATTACGATTGATGAGTACAATAAAATGTATACTTTATGATATAATACGACAATTTCGTAATGGAAAAATAATGGACTGTGACAATAACGTAACAAGTTATCTTAAATTTCATTTAAGATGCATAATAGATGTAATTAAATTACTCATGAAAGTGAATATAACCTATTACAAAAACTAAGTTAATGAATCCTTAGGGACGTAATTAGATGTGATAAATATATCACAGCAATACAAGGGAAACCTATCATAAACTAATTCAATTATAAATAATTAAACCATAGGATACGATGTTCCTAATAATTAGAACGTGGTAGGCCAACTTTAGATGTTTGTTATAAAGTAGCATTCATTTAATGACACAAGTCATAGAGTGAATACTACCATATACAGATATCTTAAGTTGTCCATACGAGGTCCATTTATTATGACTGTCGTAACTAAAAAGAATTGTGTTATGCTAAGTTACGAAAGTTTTTTATCTGGTATGGATGAGTCACCTCGGTACCAACTTAAGTTGGCTATGGGGAAGGAAATGGTTGTGTAATGACACAAGTCATTAAGTAAGCATTTTCTCTCCCATAGGCAACCTAAGTTGGCATACAGATGTGCTCCTTCACACAGGTTGAACAAGTTTTGTACCTTGTTTATAACATGAGGTAAATTAAATTAACTAACTAATTCAATTCTGATAGATGAACAAAGTGATATGGTGAAGGGACAAGTTTTTGTTTACATATGTCTTGTCACGAAACTGAGCATGCAAGCATGACTCTTAAACTTTGGCTGAAGTAGTGTAAGTTATTGATTACACTGTCAATTTCACCAAGTTATAATTAATGGTGTAAGATGTCAGATGGAATTCAATTGACTGAGTTCTAGGTAGACACTTAGAAAACATCACTTGTAAATCAATGCCTGGGGAAGGTACCAATTGTATACTTTGTATACAGACTCAAAAGAGTAAACTATGGGGGATTGAGTAGATCTAATTGAACCATATTATGCACATGGTTTATTGATTGTTATCTAATGAATTGAATTTTACATTATTTCTGGATTTAAATGTTATACATTTAAATCATTGAAGGCATAAGTTATTTTGGGAAATTAAAAAAAAAATTTCCCTTAATTTGAAGCATTGAAAAGTAGGTGTTATATTTTTGTATCAGAGCTGAAGGTTGCAGCTCTTGGACCTATTTAGTCCCTATGCTAACTTAAACTTAATTCTTGTCTAATAAAGAAAATGGTTAGGAAAAGAGCACACATGCTATCAATCACCAACCTGCAGGTGGTGAAGCAACCACAACACAGAAGTTGGATGAAATACTCACTACCATACAAGACACACAAAATTAAATGGTTGTTCTTGAACATCAAGTCATGGGTAATGACAACTGGTAATGACAGTGATGGTAGTGAACAATCTCAGGGGAAGCCTAACACTAAAAATAGCAATGTTGTGGACCCCAATGTGGGAAATAATAACAATTCAGTGGATCCTAACGTTGCGAATGTTAATGTTAATGCTATAAATCAACCTGAGAACAAGAGGGCACATTTGGTAGCAAAACTGTCAAATGATATTAAGAGGATCAACCCACCTAATTTTGATGGTATGACCTTAGGAGATGGAGATGATAATTGGCTCAGTGAGATGGAGAAGTATTTCACCATCAAAGAACTTCTCAGAAGAAACTAAGGTGGATTTGGGGAGCTTATCATCTCTCCAATGAAGCATCCTCTTGGTGGGACAGCCGTAAGGTAGAACTGGGTGTTGATGAGGCTATTATAACCTGGGAATATTTTAAGGCCTATTTTAGATAGCATTGGTTACCACTTGTACTATGATAAAAAGATGTTTGAATTTTAGACTCTATCTTAGGGGAAAATGATAGTTACTGAATATTGGGAGAAGTTCACGAAACTTCTAAAATATGTACCTCAATATCAAACTGATGAGAAGTTTCACATCAAAAATTTCATTATGGGTTTGAACCCAGTTATAGGAGGTGAAGTTGATGTCCATGGACCATCAACTATGGAGGTTTTTTTTGAAAAATAAATCATACAAGAGCATAAATTGCAGGCCATTTCTGCACATAGAGAGGAAAAGAAAAAGAAAAATATTGTTAATGCACCTTCACCTTTACACCTAAAAACGTTGGGTGGAAAAAATTTGGAAGTAAGTATAGAAATGGAAATGATAATGGGAAGAAAACTACAACAATTAAGATTGTTGCAATAACAAGAAAAATGGAAAAATAATGCATCCAGTATAGAAATTAAAACTAAAAGAAAGTGACCTTTTAGGGGTTGTTTTATATGCGGTCTTGATCACTATGCAAACAAATTCCCACAAAGTAAAAAGGATAATAAACAACAACATCATATACATGTTACAGTAACTAATAAACAAGCATAAAAACAAGCTACACTCTATTGAAGTTGTAGGTAAGTTATTTGGACTACATGTAACCATTTTATTTGATATTGGTGCAATAGAATGTTTTATTTCAAATAAATTAGCATCTAAACTTAAAAGAAAAGCTGGATATATGAAAAATCATGGACTGTTTAATATGGGAACAATGTTGTTCACACGGTTAACCAATGTCTGTTTGACATGGCATTAGAACTGCCAAGCTTCACCACTGAAATTAGACCTTTACGTAGCTCCTTTAGGCTCATATGACATAGTCATAGGTGTAAACTGGTTAGCCCAACATAAGGAAACTATAGACTACTATGAAAAAGGATTAAATGCTTAGATGACCTACATAAAATAGCAAAAAATTCAGGGGATGAAAAGAGACTTTACAGTTAGGCAAATCTCAGCCATGCAGCTCAAAAAGGCCAAGAATAAAGGTTGCATGCTTTATGTTGTAAAAATTTCAGATTTGGGGGAAGAAGGTAAGACTTCTATGGAAGATCATCCACTACTACGTGAGTACATGATGTTTTTTAGAAAATTTACCTAGTCTTCCACTAAAAAAGAGTTTGATTTCACTATTGATATCTTAGGAACCAAACCAATTTCTAAGGCTCCCTATAGAATGACCACAACTGAAATTGTTGATTAAAACACAAATTCATGAACTATTATCTAAAGGATTGATCAGACTGAGTGTCTCTCCTTGGGGAGCACCAGTCATATTTGTAAGGAAAAAGGATGGAACATTGAGGCTATGCATTGATTTTCAAATGCTTAACAAGGTCATGATAAAAAAATAGATACCCCCTTCCAAGAATTGATGACCTTTTTGATTGGATGTGTGGTGCATCATTTTACTCTAAGATCAATCTATGATCAGGTTATCATCAACTGAGAATAAAAGAAGAATAAATTCACAAAAATACCTTTAGGACAAGGTATGATCACTTTGAGTTCATTGTGTTACCATTTGGGCTTACCAATGCTTCAACAACTTTTATGAATTTAATGAATAATATCTTTCAAGAATACTTGGACAAGTTTGTGCTAGTATTCTTGGATGATATTCTCATTTATTATAAAATTGTTGAAGAACATAATGAACATCTTACAATTATTTTAGATGTGTTAAGGAAGAGAAAATTGTATGGTAAGATTTCAAAGTGTTTGTTTTATCAAAACGAAAGTGCAATACCTGTGGACACATAATAAAATAAAGATGGAATTTCTGTGGATCCATAAAAAATTACAACAATAACTGATTGGCCAGCTCCTAAAAATGTGCATGAAGTTAGAAGCTTCATGGGATTAGTTGGATATTAAAAATTTGTAAAATAATTCTCAAAATTTGTTTCTCCAATCACCTCACTTGCAGAAAAAGGATAAGAAATTTGTCTGGACTGAAAAGTGTGAGAATGCTTTTAATTTCTGAAGGAAAAATTAACTACAACACCTATACTAAAAGTTTTGGATCCCAATGGGAACTTCACCATAGTGACAGATGCCTTTGGTGAAGGTTTGGGAGGTATTCAACTGTAAAATGATCACGTGATTGCGTATGAAAGTAGAAAACTCAAAGTACATGAGTTGAATTATGCTCCCCATGACTTGGAGCTTGCTTCCATTGTACATGCTTTGCAAGTATGAAGACACTACCTTTTGGGAAATCCCTTTGAACTGAAAATAAATCATCTCAGGATAAAATACATCTTCACTCAGCCTAACTTAAATGTGAGGTGGTCGAAGATGGTTAGATTTTTTTTTTTATCTCAGTATGACTTCGATATCAACTATATAAAAGGTAAGGAAAATAGAGATGCACTAAGTTCATAGGAAGCACATTTCCACTCTTGTCACTTTGAGAACCCAATTCAAAGATGAAGTTAAGAAATCAATGTTGGTTGATTCTTATTATCAACATGTTAAAACAATGCTTGCTATAAATCTAAATGATATAAGGTATAAAAGGATTCAGATTTGATAATGAAGGAGTCCTAAGGTATGAAAACTGAGTTTATGTACCCTTGGAAAATGAATTAAGGATGAAAGTGATAAAGGAATTTCATGATGCTCCCTATTCTAGACATCCTAGAGTGACTAAAATGCTTGTCTGATGTAAAATAGCAATATTTTTGGAAAGGGATGAAAAAGGATATAGTAAACTATGTTTCTCATTTCTTAGAATGTCAGTGTGTCAAGGCTGAACACATGCATCCAACAGGACTATTGTACCCTCACAACATTATGTAATTTAAGTGGTAGGTAATCAACATGGAATTTGTACAAGGACTACCAATGTCTAAAAATAACACATGATGTAATCTTGGTTGTAGTTGATAAACTAACTAAGGTAGCTCACTTTATACCAGGGAATCTGAAAGATGATTCACCTGTGCTTGCAAAAAGGTTTGTGCACGATATTTTCAGATTACATGGAGTACCTAAATTAATAATTTCATATCGGGATCCTAGGATGACTTCTCATTTTTGGAAAACTTTAAATTCAGCCTTAGGGACAAAGCTGAATTTCAGTTTTGCATACCATCTAGAAACAAATGGGAAGACTAAAAGGGTAAATCAGATTATGGAGGACATACTTAGGATGTACTGTACATGGATCAATAGTACAAGTGGGAAGAATACCTTCCACTGGTTGAGTTTGCTTACAACAACACTTATCATTCCTCACTGAAAATGGCTCCCTTTGAGGCATTATATGGAAGGAAGTGTAGGACACCTATCAATTGGGATAACATGGAAGATAGGGAAGTAATAGAACCTGAAATGTTGATGAAATGGAATAAGAAAGTCAAGCTCATTTGTGAGTGATTAAAAGAAGTTGTTGATAGGCAGAAGAGATACGTTGATTTAAAGAGAGTTGACAGAAAATTTGAACAAGGGGACAAATTTTTCTTACGGGTCAAGCTTAAGAAAATTTCAATTTCATTTAAAAATCAGCCAAGCTGTCACCTCGCTTTGTTGGACCTTTTGAAATAATTGAAGTAATCAACCCATGTGGTATACCATCTAGTGTTTCCTCCCTAATTGTCCAAGATGCATGATGTTTTTCATATTTCTTTTCTTAAAAAGTATGTATCTAATTTATCACATGTACTTAACTGGAACTCCTTATAAGTTCATGATCCGGGAATCATCATGGTTGAACCCATAAGAGTGTTGGAAACTCGCAGGATGCACTTAAGAAACAGGGAAATAATTCAGTGCAAGGTCCAATGGGACCAATTTTTTGAAGAAAGTGCAACCTAGGAGAATTTAGATGAAATTAAAACTACTTTTCTACACCTATTTCAGTGATAAAAACATAAAAAATTATTATCTGATATTATACTTTTATATTTATTATTGTTTGAATGACTGAAAAACATCATAAATTCATGTTGTTTGGAAAAAACTTGATTTAAAATGGGTTGTTACAACCAACAAATTCTGATTTAAAAGATTTGAAAACTTGAAGTTTGTAAGTTTCAATTATACTTTATTGAATAATTTGATGTTGAAATAAGTATATTTTATCTTGATTTTTCTTTAAATATGTTAATGGTTAGAATTAATCATCAGGATGATGATTCTTAAAGGGGGAAGTATGTCACACCCCTCGATGTTCTCATTTTGCTAATGTCGTAAACGAGATCTGATATTGGGAAACTCATGGAACACGGGGACTAGTTTCGATATGCTTTCTGTAAACACAACAGCATATCAGACACTTGCCATCGTGTCCTGCAAGCTGCTGGATACCACAACCCATTTAGCATACCTTAAATATACAACAAATAACTTACCTTTGCTTGTGAATAAAGGTAATGACTTATTGTTATACTTTTTGTATTACTTGATTATAAGTTGTTATGTTTTCTTGTTATAATCATGATTGATTTCATGGGTAGTGAATGTTGATAACAATAACATTGATTTAATGATGCTATTTTGATTTGTTATGTGATTACACTAACGATTATAGTGTCATAATTATTTGATCTAAATTTATAAGTGTTATAATGCAACATTTCTGCGGACATTATTAATGGGATAAAGCCCTAAAAATATGGGCAAGATTAAATCCACAATCTTATTAAATTAAAATCGAACAAATTATGGTGAGAAGATGTCAATAAGGTAATGTGTAAGGTTTGAATATGTTTTTTATATAAATTTATATGATCTAAAGACCATATCCTAAGTGCAAAATATTGTAATGGTCATTAACCATAGGTGTGGACCAATGATTAGTAAAGATTGTCTCATTCGGTCTAGCACCGACCCTAGGTATGACTGTTAATGAAATTTTAAATAGATTCATTAATTGTATGACCAATCGAGCTATGGTTAATAGTTTATATTAAGTTCTAAATGGCCATTGGGTCAACCATGTAAGCTGTGTTTTGAATGGTTAAATAGTTTTCGATGAACCACCACACAGGATCAAATGGTGGAGATAAGTTGCTAGCTATAGTTGGAAACTAAAATTGGCTAGTGGTTGGGAATGCTAGAAGTTTGGGTGGGAAATGGGACTTGGTACCTGTTGCATTAATGGGAATTAATTCCACCTCCATGGATTCTGGGAGAAGCAAGAAGCTTCTCGAGAAAGGTACTACAAAATTTAATGTTATTTTTGGCTTCATTTTCATTTTGCTATCTTTTTGGCTTGCATGGAGCTCTGCATGGAGGAAAAATGCTAAGCTATTTTTGTCTTCATCCGATTAATACTGTATGCATGATTTAAATTGTTAGTGATATTTTGAAGGGGCTATTTATGAATACTGTTGAGATTATTATGGGGTTTTTGGTCAAGTTGGGAGATTGTTATTTGCTTGATTTTTGAAGGCAATTTCTTATGACTGTTAAATAAGATTGTTGTGAACTCAGCTGGCTTGGAGAAAAGTTTGAAGGATTATGTGCTAGATTTTATAGGAAAGAATCGTTCTTATTTCCATCTTTATAGTTTATATCATTAAAATGTTTCCATGTTTTAAAATCTATGCAATATACTTCCTCGATATTTTTACGAACTTGTAGGAAAAATAGAGTGTAGTTATAGGTGCATATAAACGATACTGTAAATGATTGTCAGTAAGGGATATATATATATATATATATATATATATATATATATATATATATATTTTCTTGTTGTGCATGTGTGTTTTTCTTTCACTTCATTAGGTGCTTGATAAACTCATTACAGGTTCACTCTTAGTTATGGTTACTAGGTATGATTGACAAAAAATAGGTGATAAACTCTTTCTAAGTATGCATATTTATTTTACCCTGTTGTTTGTTGAAAAACTCATTTTGGGTTCAGTTTGAATATGGTAAAGCAAGCTATTTGGGTTTGTTTGTTATTTTTATGGAAACCCAAAATGAGGGTAATAGTTTATATATCTTCCTTTCTTGATCAATATTTTCCTATCTGACTATACTACATTCGATCCAACTTACAACCAAAAGTGTGAATAATGTTAAAATACTATTATAACCCATACAGGTTTCGGGACTTGCTTTTTCATTCACTTGGTATTTATATACATAGATTTTCTCAGTTGGCTACGCCCTTATTTTGGGCACTATTAGAAGCAAAAAGGACTGGGATGGGGGGGGGTGAATTAGTCCTTATGAAAATTTGAACCAGATTTCAAATTATTCAAACAACCACAAATTCACTTATCTAATGATTAATGTGTGCACACAATCAAATATCAAATATGCAAGTAATCATGAAGCATAGAATAAACACATGAACACAAGATATAAGCAGGAAACCGTCAAGGGGAATAAATCCCATTGAAACACAATATTTATATTGATATATTTCAAATTTAGTGAGGCACCAACCCCATAAGGAGCACTAACCCCTAGTTTAGTAGAGCACCAACCCTACAAAGAGCACCAACCCCTAATTTTTTGAAGCACCAACCCCTAATTTTTTGAAGCACCATCTCCACAAGAAGGCTACAACCCCCCAAGATGAGAAAAAAACAACTCAACCATATTATGAAGATATGATATTTTATTTTTTCTACCACAACTGATGGAGATCACTAATTCAGCTCACATTTCTTCAATCAAACCCTTGGTGACAAATCTTCACAAAACAAGCTCTTCAATCACTTATAAAATCTTAAAACCCTTACACACATACTCTCTGTTTTTTATCAAACTAAAACACACTTATTTTAGCCTCGAATCATTCTCTAACACTTGCAAAAAAATATCACCTAGGTCTCTCACCTTGCACACACACCACTAGCTTACAAAAGCACCCAAAAACATGCTATTATAAGATTCTCATGATTTCAAACTCAATAAAAATATTTTTTCCTCCTTTGGATCGACTCATACATAAAGAAAACATCCCTAATTTTAATTACAATAGTCACAAGTGATCCAAGTAGGTTGACCTAACTAAAAACCTCATTATGTGTGCCAAAATGGTTAAAAACCCCATGGGCACAATCTTAAAATTGCCATTACATCAAAACAATACATATCCATGACCAATAATTCATTAAAAATGAATAAAATATCATTTAACATTCATAAATGGTCTTAATTTAGGTCAACCAATCAAATTATTTCATGTAATGGGCCCAACGCACTTTGTAAATCTCAAAACAATTGTTTTCTACACCCTTCAGTGCCATGGAAACTTCACTAGGCCAAAAAATCACTTAAACATGTCCAAAACATGCTATGTAACAACTTTATGAAAATTTCAGAACTTTTAGAATTATTTTAAGCAAGTTATAATACTTTAATCAAACATTTTCTCAAACCACACCCACTTTTTGTCTTCACCAGATGAACCTGCCAAAAAAATGTTTCCAAAGGTTAAATCATAAAAACATAAAATATTTAAAAATTGATTAATTTGATTCCAAATTCATCCCTATTCCAATTCCAATTGATATAAATAATCACCTAATCCATATCATGCTCCAAACAACTTCAAACTTTCAGTAAAACACATCCTGTCCTGCATTGACAAAAACCTTCCAGTTTAATTAATGACTTGGAAACCTCATAAAAAAAAACTCATCATGAGAAAAAATTAGATAAATGGAAATATATATAAATAATTTTTAAAACACATTTTTAATCACCTCAATATTCCACATGTAGATCCAGATATGACCATTTTACTGAGCACTACTTTTTAAGGCCTCAAAACTACCCTGTGAACAGTCAACCTAAATGGACCTCATTTTACCATTTACCTACATGAACATGTCCTTAAACCTCCATGGAAGTCAATAAAAACTCACATAAATTCCATAATTTCAATTGAGCATGCTACTCCTTTGGACAACCTTGTCCCAAACTGAACTTCTTTAGAAACTTACATTTTTAGGAGGGGCCCACAAGGGCCACATGCTCAAACATAAATTTATAGCAATATGGAAGATTAATCTATAACATTGAATAATAAATTTTTAAAAATGAATCAAAAAAATTCTGATATACTCACTTTTATGTAAGTTGCTCCCAGCTAGGGTTTAGCTAGAGGTTTAGACCATTTTACCTTCTTAATAATTGTTCATAAAAATTTGATGATCAAACCACCTCATTATTTTTTTGAAATCTTAATAACTGACCTTAGAAGATACCCCAAACATATAGTATCCCCATACAAATAATACAGTTCAAAACGAGCATCAGAAGGTCCAACTTTACTTCAAAATCACACTAAAACTTACTTGGTTTCACCAAAACTTGCATATCTTCAAAAATATTTAGGATACTGACATGAAACTTGGAATAAAGAACCGTGAAAACATATTATAAATTTACATAATCACCACACATCCCAAATATATTTGAAACTCTCCATCCAAACTCATTTACCTGTGTTAAACTATTGTTTTCTTCCCAAGGACCTCATAACTGCATTAAACCACTAAATACTGACCTAAAACTCATCATAAACCTTAGGTAAAATGTAAATATGATAATAACATGCTTAAAAAATAATCATCGGCTCCAAATCTCACATCTCTATCTCATTTTACATGCTCCAGGACTAGAAACAAGCCTGGAATAACCTGACTCAACCATGACAACTCAGAAACTGACCATGCTAACTCAATGCAAATTCATACACATCTGGAACACACCTCATGAAATATGAATGACATCATGAAACACTCCAACCAACTCATGATGACTCAAAACATGATTCTTCCTAACAAACCAAGCACCAGGACAACATTGAACTCAACAAAACACATGAACTTCATATATGACACCTGAATAACATCATATGGGGAATCATACTAAATCATGACACCCTTTACCATTAATTGGGGTTGACATCAATGACAACACAAGCACACAATGACCAATATGCACTGATTGTTAGAATTGAACTGGTTTGTTTCTATTGATTGATAATGGTTTGACTGTGGGCTAGTAGTGTGAGTTTATGAACACTCAGTTGACCCTTGCCATGGAATTTAACCATGTTGGGGATCGACATAGATATATTTTTTAAAACCCAAAAATTGTGCCAAGGGGGATATTGATTGACTTAATGGGAAATTATTAGAAAATCTTGTGTTTATTATTCACATAGTGTGTTTACCCGTCATTTTGATAATATTTCTGAGCAAAGTTATGAATGACAACTTAGCTTGAAATTAGTTCTGTATTGAATATGAAGTTTGAGGAATTTCCCTATGCGTAATATTATTTGTTATTTTTCAAAATTTGAATGAGGCATTGTGGTGTTTGACGAGTTAAAGGTTTGAAATGGTCTTTTGATAAAATTAAGGTAAGTGACTGAACGTATTGAAAATATTAAGGTAAGTTTTAATATATTAAGGTTTTTATTATTCCTTAAGGCATTTCAAATACCCTATTTTCTTGAGAGAGAGAGAGAGAGAGAGAGAGAGAGAGAGAGAGAGAGAGAGAGAGAGAGTAATATTTACATCTCCTATTCGAATTGGATAAATGATTACTGAAGGTTTTAAAATAAGGGAATGTTATTTGTTGGATTAAAAGGAAACCATGAAAAAGATAGCTTAGTTTTTCTCTATGAATGTTATAGATCATAAAATAGTTTGTATTGTTTGTACTGAATGGAATATGATATCTATTTTCTAGATAAGGTATTTATCATTATTCTGGCATAGCATAAATAATGATTGTGATGAATTTATGTTATATTGGGACAAATAGGAAAATTAGAGAGTATGAGTTGGAAATAAAGTGCTATGATTTCTATCTCTAACATTTTCATTTGTCCTTAGTCTACAATATGTTTTGTATATTTCATAATTATGAATGTGGAAGTAATTTAAAGTATGAAATGAAATATATTATCTTGGATTCATTTTTCTAATGTAATGATGATTGTTCATGTATTGTTGGAGTTTATTCATTGAGATATTTTAGTGATATAACCTATAAAGATGAGGAGGATAACCTTTCATGCCAGTTCTTTTTGAACTGACCGATTTTTAATATTTTTATAGATGGTGGAAAATAAGTTATACTCTGGAAGATGTATTTTAGTGACTATGCATGATTAAAATCCTTTGAATGATGATTGA
Organism: Taxus chinensis; assembly: GCA_019776745.2. Classification (NCBI taxonomy): domain Eukaryota; kingdom Viridiplantae; phylum Streptophyta; class Pinopsida; order Cupressales; family Taxaceae; genus Taxus; species Taxus chinensis. Next base: position 601,827,512 of record CM034150.1, read on the forward strand.
ATATGATGTATAAGTTGTATAAAATACATGACATTATTGTAAAAGCAAACATATGTTTTGTTGTCCTATTTAAAAGAAAAGGCAATTTATCCTAATGTGATGATTGCACTATTTTGGAAAAAGAATATTGTACTTGTAATTACTACCGAGAAGGTGTTTATAAAGTAGTTTAATATTTTTTTATAAATTATATTGTTCTAAATATTGGTTTCAACAGTATGTCATTAATGTTATGATTAATGTTACATGGATATTATATACTAAGACATATTAGACTAATTATTATTTAGTTATATATGTAGAACAAATACACATATTTTGTTGATAAACTAGTAAAATTGATAGGTACAACAAATTGTATACTTTATGAAATAATACGACAATGTCATTATGGAAAAATAATAGACTGCGACAATAACACAACAAAATATCTTAAATTTCATTTAAGATGCATTATGGATGTAATTAAATTACTCGTGAAAGTGTATAAAACCTACTATGAAAACTAAGCTAATGAATCCTTAGAAACGTAATTAGATTTGATAAATATATTGTTGCAATACAAGGGAATCCTACCATAAACTAAATCAATTTTAAATAACTAAGCCAAGGTGTACGACATTCCTAATAATTAGAACTCAGTAGGCCAACTTCAGATGGCTGCTATAAATTAGGATTTATTTAATTATGCAAGTCATTGAGTGAATACTACCATACAACAAATATCTTAAGTTGTCCTTACGAGGTCCAATTATTATGATTGTCGTAACTAGAAAAGAATTGAGTTATGCTAAGTTATAAAATTTGTTTATATGGTATAGATGAGTCACCTCGATACCAACTTAAGTTATCTATGGGGAAGGAAATGGTTGCGTAATGACACAAGTCATTACATAAGAATTTTATCTCCCATAGGAAACCTAAGTTGGAACATATGTGTTCCTTCACATTTGATAAACATAATTTTATACCTTGTGCATAACATGCAACTAAATTAACTTGACTAACTAATTCCATTTCAATAACTGAACAAAGTGATATGGTGAAGGGAAATTTTTTTGAAGACATATGTGCCGTCACGGAATTGAGCATGCAATCATGAATCTTAAATATTTGGTTGAAGTAGTGTAATCTATTGATTACACATTCAAGTTCACCAAGTTCTATTTAATGGCGTAAGATTCCAGATGGAATTCAATTGATTGAGTTCCAGGTAGACACTTAGAAGACATCACTTGTAAATCAATGTCTGGGGAAGGTACCACTTGTTTAGTTGGTATATAGACTCGAAAGAGTAATATATGGGGGATTGGGTAGATCTAATTGACCCATAGTTATGCACATGGTTTATTGATTTTTATCTGATGAATTGTATTTTACGTTGTTCCTGGATTTAAATGTTTTACATTCAAATTATTGAAGGAAAAAGTTAGTTTGGAGATATAAAAAAATTCCCTTAATGTGAAGTATCGAAAAGTAGGTGTTCCAGATTTGAATAAGGTGTTTATGAAGGATCACTATCCTTTTCTTTCTATGGAGAAAATTTTGTAGATTGTGGCTGGTGCACAAAGATTCTCCATGTTGGATGGGTACTCTAGTTCGAATCAGATCATGGTTAAGGAATAGGATCAATTCAAAACAAAATTTACAACCAAATGGGGAACATATGCATATTAGAAGATGCCCTTTGGTTTTTCAAATGCAAGAGCAACATTTTAGAGATCCATGGAATTTGCTCTTAATGGATATATCAATGAGTTCATCCTAGTTTACTTGGATGACCTAACCATCTTCTCAAAATAGAGTGCAAATCACATGACACATCTAGAGAAAGTCTTTGAGAGATGTAAATAATTGGGGGTATCTCTTAACCCAAAGAAGTGCAACTTTGATGTTGTGAAAGGAAAGTTTTTGGGCTATGTGGTCTTAGAGGATGTCATTGCTATTAATCTTGAGCATAACTCAATCATCCTCTCTCCATATTTTCTAGCGCACAATAAGGCCTTGCAATTATTCCTAGGGAAGATAAAATTTGTGATGAGATTCATTCATAACTTTGCAGTACTTGTTAGGCTTACCACCCTCATGCTCAAGAAAGACACGGTCTTCAAATGGAAAACAAAAGGAAAAGAGATCTTCAACAAGATCAAGCAAGAAATTGATTGCACCCCAACACTCATCAATCCAGATTACTCCAAGGATTTTATCCTTTATGCTTATGGATCTAATGCTAGTGTTGTTGTCTTGACTTAAGAAAATGAATAAGGACTGGAGAAGCCAATGAATTTCTTTAGCTAAACACTGAAGGAATATGAACTGAAATACAATCACATGGAAAAATAGGTCTTCGCCATCATGCACGCTCTTAAAATTTTCAAAACTATGCTTGAAAAAAATCATGTTAAGGTGTTATTTTAACACTCAGGTGTGAGGGACTTCATCATGGGAGTAGAAATCAGTGAGAAAATAGCTATATGGGTGACCAAAATCATGTAGTATAATGTGACTATCAAAGCCACAAAGGATTTTTGGAGGCAACATGATCTGTAAGCAACTTGCTAAGGATACAAAAAATGAACAAGAACATTCATTGTTTTTGGATGAGGAGCTCCCGCGCACAGAACCTCAGAAAAATGAAGATCCTAGCATGCAAAGCTGAATAGAAGTCATGTCAACATTCCATTCTTCTGACACATACCCTCTTGGTTTGAACAAAGAAAAGAGACAACATTTGAGGCTTTAGTATTTTCCATATGTGTTAATTGATGAAATTTTCTTAAAAAGAAACATTGATGGCATATTGATGAGATGTATTGATGGCACACAAGTAAAAAAATTGATAGCATAATTTCACAATGAATTCTCTATTGGAAACTTCTCCGCCAAAGCAATGACAATGAATATCATAAAGGAAAGATATTTCTGGCCTACCCTCTTTGTAGATTGACACAAATGGGTTCAAAAATGTAAATAAATCACTTTCTTTGTAGGGAAACATAAATTGGTTGCATTTCCCCTTTGACTAATCCAAGCGAATCAGCCTTTTGCACAATGGGGTCTTGAATTCATTGGAATGATCAAGCCTCCTTTGAGTGTCGGTCATAAGTGGGTGCTGGTAGTTACATATTACTTCACCAGAGGTAGTGGAACACAAAGGTCTCGTGTGTGCTCTGGGAAAACAAAATCACAGTAAAGAAGGCAATAGGTACTTCATTTGACAAACTAGTTTATGGTAAATAATCTAAGCTTCCTCTATCACTTGAGTTTCCTTCATTAGAACTATCTCAGCAGTTGGAAATTGGTGGGGGGGGGGGCAGACCAAAGATAAATAAAAAAGGAAGAGTTGGTTTAGCTTGAAGAGTTGAGAAACTCCACCATGATCAAGTTAGAACAACATCAAAGATCAACCAAGAAGTGGTTTGAAAAGAGTTTTTAAGCTCAGGATTTCAAAGTGGGTGATCTGGTCTTAAAGTGGGAAGCTGACAGAGCTAAATTAGGGCACCATTCAAATTTTGATGCACTTTGGAGTGGCCCATATATCATTAGTTCTTGTAATAGGGCCAACTCTTTCGATTTGTCTCACCTTGATGTAGATATGCTTCCAATCCCAGTCAATGGGATTTATATCAAACATTTCCATTAACTTATATTACATCATGTACATATTAAAGTAGTTTTAACTCCTCTAAGTATGCTCTATACACATTGTCTTGATTGTATATAGTTATTTCCTTTCACTCGCACTCGTACACACACTTTTTTGTTGCTTCTAGGTTTTTGTTCCATGTGCTCATAAGTTCAAAGAGGTCATTTCATCTTGCTAGCACTTTCCAACAATTTTATAGCAGTTCTTTAGAGTCCACACACTATTTCCAAATAAATTCAAGGGTGATCTTAAACTAATAGATCATAACATGTTTTTAGGTAGACTCCATACCCAATGGATGTTTCAAGGCTATTGATCTCTTTCATCTAACAAGTAGATGGCCCAAAAATTTTCCAAACTGTTGTCCAAAATAACCACCCTGGTTATTTTGACAATTTGTAGTTCCATTCTGGATCTGAAATCAAGTTTTTAGGTTATACACACTCTTGATAAATGTAAATTAATAGCGAGGAAGTAGATGGATGTAAGAGATGTAAATAAATGTGTGCATGAAAGAATGAACTTACCATTCTATGCATGTATGCAGAAGTATTAGTCCCTTACCCTTGTGTGTAGATGCTAGATGGATGCTTGAGTGCTCTTGTAATGGCCTTTGAATGTAACCTTACGTGGCGATAGCTAATGTTTAGTGCTTGGTCCTTTATTATGGTCACATAACTTTATATTTGTATGATACCCTTGATTGGATTTCATAATTAACCATGAAATGGATGAATACCAAAAATATAATATGCCTAAATGGCTAAAAAGGACCCAAAAGATGTGAGTAAAGTATGAAGATGTCAGGGGTACCCAGAGGGGACGAGGGTTTCTGGCATTGGCGTCCTAGCTGGGCACTGGCGTCCAAAGTGAGAGATGCCAAAGTATGAAAAGACATACTGGGAAAGGAGTGTAAGATCAAGATTGGTAACAAAAAGTAAGAAAATATGGCCAAAGACATGGGTCAATTAGTCCTTTTGGGTCAAAGCATATAACTGTGTCCCACTTTTTTGTAGTTTTTGTACTTTTAGCAAACTATGTCTGACAACCAAAACATGACCAAACACATATAAAATGACCACACATGCATTTTTAAGTGGCTATAAATACCAAGGTGCAGGGCATCCAGAATTTGCCTGATTTTTTAATTTTTTATAGTATTTTTTAATTATTTATTTACTAGTCAGATTTTAAAATATTTATGGCCACAAAGTGGGACACACTTGTATGCTTTGACCCTTTTATTACTTAAGAATCATGTGAATAGTAGTATGTGATCAAGACGAGATAGATACCCAAAGTACATGATTTAGTGTCTACATTTGCTCACACTTTATGATGTTGAGTGAATTCTCAATAACATAAAGTAGATAAGAGATGCATACTTGATACACATGTATATTTATGGTGAAAAGCGTGTTGAGGAGACAAGAAAAATCATGGAGTGATAAAAATGTGAAGCGTGGATGCTAAAGAAGAGGAAGTGAAAAGTGATGATGATGATGATGATGACCATAAAGTGAGAGCATATGTGTATATGTCACGATTGTACCTATTTATGATGTTGATTATTGTTTATGTGTTGATGTGATCATGATTAGACTATTGTTTCCCATAAGGAATAACCTATAAAAGAGAAGAACGAACAAGTATTCAAATACACGTATATGATCAAAATGAGTAAAAAGTATGTAAAATTTAAAAAAATTGAAAAGGGAACAAGTGCTTCTGATCTGTAATGAGAAAGAAGATAGAAAGGATCCTAAAGATGATGTAGAAGAATGAGTTTTTTTGGTGATCTCACATCAATTACATTGATTGTGAGTTTTGTGGGAAATCTCATGCCAAGAACAAAAGAAGTGTAGGGTGAAAATTCTGGTGTCTTCCTCCAACCTTTAAATTATTCCTAAAATGTAGAAAACCACTACAGATGGTGTGTAAAAATATAATCTAGTTCAAACAATTCCAATCTAATGCAAAAGTAGAAATGAAGGTGTAATGAATGCATGTCGAGTGTTGAAGGAATGTATTTCCTAGAAAAGCCACTTTATAAACTTCCAAAAACTATGCAGAACTGAATTTTTTTGTGTAATTACCCCCTGGTCATAGGCATACAGGAAGGGTCAGGGGTGCTACTATCCAGGTCTAGGCATTGGTAACTATGTTGTGTTGAGGACCCAAGTAAGGATTTGGGCCATTGCTAAGACTGATGATTGTGATGTACCAGTACTAAACTATGTTGTGTGGTAACTATATAATGATGTATAGGGTGACTGATTCACCTGATAGATTCCCCCCTCATTTGAGGTGCATGCGATGTCATTGAGGAGTCTACAACCGAAAGGAGGACCATCTATTGTGCTAAAAATGATGACCTACAGGGGGAGGGAGTGTATTTGGTAGGAACCAAGGCACAAAAAAAGAAAATGGATAGGAGAAAATTGTTAGTGCAAGCAAGATAAACACACATGTAAAGAAAAATTTGTAAGGTAAGCACACAAAAAGATAGTGTAACCACACAATAAGAAAGCGTAGACAGTGAAAATAAAGTTTCAAACATGGGACATCACTCACGATGTCGCAAGAAAATCAAGGTGGTAGTGGCCGAAATCATATAGACAATTAGAGAATAAACATAACATAGGGAAAAGCCCACAAACAATGACAAATAATGACATATAAGATAAATCAATGTAATAGACATCCATGGAATAAAATATACCTCGAAAACAAATTTTGCACATGAAGCACCCATTACCATGTTAGAAATATATAAAGTATGTTGAAACATGTATAATCGATATAGTAGTGTGCTATGAAAAATGGAATAGTAAAACTTGTAATGTTTATGAAAGTGGATACCCCAAGGAGCCACTATGGGATTGGTAAGAGGTACTATGCCAAGTAGTCGTGTTGTGTATATCGATATGTAAAATCTACAATCACAATTAGAAATCAAGTGAACGTGCATGTGTAAAAAGTGTACATGTAAGCATAAGTAAGCAAAACTAACTGTGGCCAAGATATGTAGTATGATATGTATGAGTGAGATGGAATGGAATGCAGAGTGAGTGTGATAGGAGCCACATGCCCTCCGAGTGAATTTGAATGAGTGTGTATGAGATGAGGTTCATTTATACATTCCCCCTTAGTAGTCAAGAATGAACCGTAGAACAAGATTGCGTCATCAGGAAATGGTTTTGATGTGTACGCTAGAAAAATGTGATCAAAAAAGCATAGAGCGTAGCAAGTGAGTGAGTGCATGAGTGTGTTGAGTTCCATTTTAGATGTGTACCCTCAACATTCAAGTATGGACCGTTTAATTAGAGTGCATCATGGGATAATGAGCACAACACATAGAATTATATGCCATAAAGATATGTTGTGAATGTATAGAGTGTGCAATGTGTATAATGCACAATAGATGCTGCAAGAAAGAGATGAGTGCACCATGTGTGGAGTATGTAATGTAGTGTCTAGTGTGTTAGGCTCACGTATGTATTATGCCCTCAACAATCAAGTGTGAACTGTAACACGAGAGTGCATCATCGGGTAATGATGATACAAATGTATCAAGATGTGTATGATGTGTGTAAAATATTATACATGGACTGTAGCGTTAGAGGAGGGGGAAGAATAAGCATGATTCACCCGAGTGAATGTTGATTAATGTGTTATTCGATGATAGTGAAAGACGAGGGTCCTCCATCTGATTATAACAGACATAAAGGTGTGTAACCATGCTCTAAGATGAGCAGTGTATGCTATACATATTGTATCGATGAATGTGCATGAGACCTAGGAGATGATGGAGACCTAGGTGAAAGAGACAATGAAGGTGATGTGCATCCTTGTGAAGGAGAGCATGGAGGCGATGGAAACCTATGTGAAGAAGATGTGGAGGTGATGGAAACCTATGTAAAGTAGGACATGGAGGTGATGGACACCTTTGTGAAGCAAAACAAGGCATCAATGTATATCGATGTGAAGGAGTTGTTCGAGTGGTGGACCTAGAATGATGTGATAGATTGGAAGAATGATGAGACCGTGTAGGTTGTGCATGAAGAGGAGAGCTAGGATCATATTTTTCTTTAGTTTCAAGAGATCGTGGGGACCTAGATGATCTAGCAAGTGAAATAACAACCTTAAGGGGAGGATGCGGCCATGAATTGGATGGCGAAACACCATTGATAGTAATGAATTTTTTGTTGTGAATGAAATTTAGACATAAATAATGCTTGGAGATGATAACATTAGTTGCATGGATCTAGGGGAGACCTAAGTGCATGTCACACCCTTTGATTGAAGGTGCACAAGAAAATTCACAATAAAGGTTAGAGGACTGACTGTTACTAGAAGCTTAACATATCAATATGAATTAGGAACTGGATATGAAATTTGTGACAGTGGATAGCCAATAACGAAAAGCAGTGCGAGAGAACATGCGCTAATGCCAAATGAAGGATTGAACATAATGTTATTGATAGAATTGGATCCAATAGAAGTGTTAATATGCAAAAAATCAAAAGAGAATGTAGCATGATAATCCTGATTGAAGAAATTAATAATTGGTGGGGATGTATTATCATGAGAAACTAGAAAATAAAGAGCCCTCGATGTAAGAGGAGGAAGTGCGTAATACGTATGATTTTCTGAGGAATCAACCATTTGTTTATCATATTTTGGAAAAGGATTGTTAAATATATTGAGCTTATTATTTTCATTAACAAGTGCTGAAGCCGTAGGCTCAAGAAGCTCAATTGTATTATTATCGATTAGATCTTGAATGAGATTGCTAAGTTTGAAACAATTATTTGTAGAATTTATAACACATTGATGATAGCCACATCTAATTTTTTTGGTGTAATTACAAACTTTTGGATGAGAAGGGTTCAAATTGATTGGAGGAGGAAGCGTAAGATGGTTTCTCTTGACAAGTTGTGGCAATAGAATATGCAAAGTGATAGTCAATATATATATATATATATATATATATATATATATATATATATATATATATATATATATATATATATATATATGCTTAAGTGGTTACCAATGAAGCTATTTAGTGTTAGATACAACATTGATAGTGGCTTTAGCTTTAGTAGGTTTTTCGGATGGTTTGTAAAATGTTTTTCTTGGAAAACAAGATGAAGATGAAGGTTGCTTCTGATACTAAATCTTTCCAATAGATAATAGTTTTGTTTTGCGTAGCTTAAGAGTATGACACAATTGATCAAATGATGGAGATGTTTCAAAAATAACACTCTCCTAGAGAGGTGGAAATAGACTTTGTACAAATAAATCATGAAGATTAGAGTCCACAAGCACATTAGACATCTTAGCCAAGTTATTTTTGTATTACAATACATAATCCGCTAGATGTTTGTTAGATTGTTTTTAAACTTGTGTGAGTTGAGCATATGAGATCTTAGAGATGGTATTGATGGAGAAGTGAGAAAGAAAATCACTAACGAGATGTGTGAAAGATGTTTACAAGTGGATAGGTAGATCATAGAACCAATGCATCACATAATCATGAAGACTGCAAGGAAATATCTTTGCAAGAAAAGTGTGATCATCCGCATAATCTAGGAATGCTACATGAAATTATTGAAGATTGTATTGAGGGTCGCAATGACCTTTAAAAAAAGGAAACTTAGGAGTGAAGAAATTGAGAGGAAGAGGATAGGTGGATATAGTAGGTGTAAAAGGAGTATGAAGGAGAAAAGTGAAGTCCAAAGATGGAGATGCTTGAGATGTATCCAATTATGGTTGACGAACCTGAGTTTGTAAATCTTGATATAAAAAAATTAAATCAGGAGTATTTGAGGAAGTGTCAAGTTGTGCATTAGAATCATTAGGTTGTATGATGGTAGCATTAGTGGTGGGAATGGAAGTAGCAATATGAAGAGGTTGGGTGGAGGCCATAGTGGCCAAATAAGAAATGATAAGAGGTGTCATAACAACATCATGAGAGTTTATAAAGGTAATTAAAGCATGAAGAATATGTAGAAGATGAGAAATATTGTCATATAAAGCTTGAAAATTTTTTATGAGCTTGTCTAATTGTTCTTGATCAACATTGGTGTCTTCATCATATGAATGCTCACTATCAGACGCTTTAAAATTTTCAATTGGAACTTTTTTATTGTTAGTAAATTGATTTTCAATTTTAGCCATTGATTTAGAAACCATTCGAGAAAATAGAGGAAGCTCAAGATGCTCAAAAGAACCAAAATGACCACTACAGGTGATAGACATAATAAGAAAAACCCTAGAAACAATGCGGGAATCGAGCAATGGGTTCACCAAATGATTATGAAAACATAGAATTTATAAATGCCTAAATTTAATTGCAATGTAGCAGTAAATGAATAAGAAAATAAGTACAAAATAGACCCAAGAAAATAAGCAATTAAGATTTTAAAACCTAAGTGCAGATGAGGAGATAAAATGACTTAGTTGTTTCACTATGATCCTAAAGGTGCACAGAAATGACAAGCTGGAATATCCGAAGTGAAGACTATCATAATGAAACCTAGAAAAATGAAAAGGTGATGGAATATGCTAGACTAAGGTGACTATGGAGTGTCAGGTGTTGTAGACCTATTCTGGGTGCCCATTACTGCTGTAGACACAAAATCATGCACTTTGGGTAATTATTTAGTCTCGATATCATATTATTATTCATATGGTTTTTGAGTGAAAGAGGATACTAATCAACCCATGTCTTTGGCCATTTTACTTTTCTTTTTATTGCTACTTTCTATCTTGCACCCACACTTGCCCAATTTGTATTGTCATTTTGTGTTTTTCTCTGATTGGGCCACCTAGCTAGGACTGGGGCACCCCATGCACCTTGATCCCCTCTAGGGTGCCTTGATCCTATTTTACTTTGCTCTTACCTTTTGGGAAATTTCTATCCATTTGAGCTTTCTATCTTTTTGGTGGTTGGTATTTTCAAGGTTAATTACGAAATTAGAACAAGAGATCCATATAAATATAAGGTTATGAGACAATAATGAGGGACCAAGCACTAAGAACTACTATCATCACCTAAGGTTATATCCATTCAACGCATCTACAGCTCCATTTGCATCCATCTAGCTCCATCACAAGGGACAAAATTTTGATTCATCTACATCACACTTCATAGGATGGGAATTTATTCTATTCCTTGCACCATATATTTACATTCTACATCTAGTTATTGCTCGCTACTCACAAAATGTGATTGGCACAAAAGAACCTAAGACACGATTTACACACACACCTAGAAATACATTGGGTCAGAGATGTAGTGCAATGCTTAGTTAGTAAGTCCACCATTGTGGCATCTGAGGACAATCTAAACCCTTCATATGCATCTTTCTTTTTTCAAGGTTTTGATGCCCTGTCTAGAATTTTACAGGTGATTCTTCTATTTCAAGTTTAATGGTGCTTCAAAGATCACACAATGACACTCATATGATAGGAAGAAAACACATGCAAACATCAAATGACACCTCAAAGGAGGTTTGAAGGTATTTTTTAGAGACCAGGGTGCCCAGATTGCAGACTAGAGTTCCCCAAGCACCCTTATCCCTCTTCTAGGCACCCCAATCTATCCAAAAAACTTAGATCTATATATTTTTAGGATCTTGTGTGATAGTTTCCTCCTCCTGTTCATCTGGTCTCCACTACGACATATTTACATGACATCATCAAATCATCTAAGGCCTTCCTAACCATTTTTACACATTAGGGTTTCACATTTCATTGTTGGATTTTCTTGGGTCTATAAACTGCATTTTATTGTCATTTATTTATTGCTTCTATAACATTAAATTAGAAGATTATATTTCCATTTTATTTTAATCAGTTTGGTGAACCCAATCGATACAACCCTTTTTTTAAAAAAAATTCATCTCCTTATCAACTCATGACTCAATCATCTTATCCTTCTTTCACAACAACTAAGGTCTCTGGTATAATCACTATTGTTGTTGATTTCATGCAAGTGCCTACACAACATCCTCCTTACTTTGTTACTTTTAGGGCCGGTCCATCCATCAATGTAGTCACTACTCACCACACTTGTCCTCCTATGGCTCCACCCTCTTCTATTCCTCCACCTATCACTCCATCAGATCCTCTTGTTGCTTCTAATGGCTATGACATCATTGAGGAACTTAAAAACACACTAGCTAAGATTTCTCTGTATGACTTATTGTGCAGTGCACCCAAATGTTGTAATATGATAGAAGACATCATTCATGTCATTCATTTAGAAAGTGATAACTCTGTGGTAGCCTTTATACACCTCATATAGTCTCTAAAGTATCTACCAGATGTTATCTCCTTCACTAACAAGGATCTGTCACCTTTTGCTAAAAGCAATCCATGTGTACCATTGCTCATTACCATAGTCATTAGCACCACTTGCATCAAATGAGAACTCATTGATAATGGGCCATCCGTCAACCTATGTGCTCATTCTCTTTTAAAACAACTAGGTATTAGCGATAATATAATTTCTAATAATTCTACTCTCATATGAGGTTACGATTCTACCATTCGCACATGTCTAGGGATGATCTCATCACACATTTGGGTTGGGCCTAAGACCATTCTTACCGATTTCTATGTTATAGATGCTTCATTCCAATTCAATATATTTCTAGGAAGACCTTGGATCCACACAATGGAAGTGGTCCCATCTACTATACACCAATGTGTCAAGTTATTACATGATGGATATGAACATACTATCACTACAAATCTCGAGCCATTCAAATTTTTTGATATGGACCCCATTACTACTATGCATACTCCACCTTCATAACCTATTCCATATGGAAGCATTGATACATATGACATTGGCTAACCTATCACATCGCCACCATCTTCTCCCACTCCACATACTCTGGATACTTCTACTCACACCACAGAAATAATATTGGCTATTTTATCTGATATGCTAAGCATAAATGCTACACCTATCGATACACCTCCTACTCCTCCATCTATTACAGCTCCTAACAATCTACTTGATACAACTATACAACATGAAAATGCTAACATAGATAATTCCAAGGACTTTGATGACAAAATTGATGTTTTCGAACTCACGGAGGAAGGATTAGGCCAATTTAATTTTACGCCTATTGTCGTAGATGAATCTTACCTTGACGACACCTTTTTGGCCCTTGGCCAGGGTTAATATAAGTTCAAGATCCCTCATTCTACTAATGCTATGATACTTTATTAGGTGTTCACACTTTAGATGTTGTTTCATCTCCTACCACAACATCTACATCTCTGCCACCTCCTTTCACATGAACACTACTCATCAACAACTCCTTTTGGTATAACATCCCGATTGATCATACTTATTCAGATACTATTTACACACTTAAGGGATTAACTAGACTTGGTTTGAAACTTAATGATATCTTACCATCGATTCACTCACCTCATCTTTATCATGTTTATTGTCATATTACAGATGCCTATGGCCTTCATGTGTTTCATTTGATGATCTTCGTTACACGAGCCCCTTGAAATTCTCCACTAACACTTGGGAAATCTTGGATTGATTATATTGGTGATAATTTAGACATGGAAAACAATTCTCTCACGTTTCTTATGTCATTTGAAAATGTTTCTATCAGTACTGACTCATCTCCCACTTATGCTTCGAATATTTCTTGTTGGTATGCACACAACTATCCACCAACCCCTTTCACCGATGAAGAATATGTAATGAGCATCTAAAAAATATGTTGTAATGTTTCTTTGTATGATCCACCTCATTCTATTTCTTATCATGTCTCCAATTCCACTCCAGTGGGTTTTGATCACGAAAACAATGATATTTTAGACAGTGTCACATGACTATAGTCAACACTAACATTTGGGGGTTATAACATTCACACATTCCCTTACCTAGCATTGACACCTATTTAATACTTGTATTATCAACATTCTAGCATACACATACTCATCTACACATTAGCATCATCATTACTTGATGACACAATCTTCTGCTTTGGTTCACACTTAACTATTGAGGGCATATTACACACATGAACCCCATACAGTACACAATAGGCACTACACATCTCATCTTATCGTCACTATACATACTACACATTTTACACATAACATAGTTATCTCTTATCATCACATATACTACAAATATCTATTAGTATGTGTTGTACTCAATACCCTTGTGATACACTCTAGTCTCATGGTCCACACTGGACTTTTGAGGGTATACATCATAAATGGACCAGATCACACTCACACCTTTATCATGTGACATTCCTAGGTTGGTGACATATGCTATAGGATAAATCATCACCTATTCCATCATCTTGCAGTGGTATACGTCATAGGCTACATCCTCACTATCTCTAGCCTCATCATCTCTTATTCTACTCATCGTTTTAGTGATATATTTTTTAGGCTAAATCATCACTCGTTTCAATCATATTGTCATGATATAAGTTTAGGCTAAGGATTCATGCACACTTCATCTCTAGGTTGCATTTCACACCACACATACACGTTCACCATAGCGAACTACACACAACACAAAGTTTGACCATTTATCGATGACACACTCTCGTTTACGGTTCATTCTTGACTTCTGACGGGGCATAATAAATAAACCTCATTGCATACACTTCCATCCACTTAGGGGGCATACATATCCTATCATCCATTTTACATTCCATTCCATCCATCCACAACATGCTGCATATCTTGGTCACATTTACTCTTTCTTACTTGTGCTTGTACATGTTCATCTTATTGCACATGTTAGATATGTATCTTGTATGTTATTACCTTTACCATACACACATGTGCATGCATGTAATTTTCTAGTTTCAATCACAACTACATGGATGCTTGACACACTACCTGTACCGCAGCGGCTATTGGGGGCATCCACCATTCATACACTACAAGTTCTATTATTTCATTTTGTACTTATCACTTTACATTCTTTGGTTATACACATTTTTGACACATGGGTTATCTTTATAACATGCTAACGGGTGCTTCATGTGAAACATTTTTTTGCAGGATTACATGCTACCGTGACTATTTGTTTGTTTGTACATGTTTGTCACTGTTTGCTATTTTTTGTGGGCCTTTCCTTATGCTTGGTGTATTTATTTGTTTGTTTTTTTGCAACTACTATGGCCTTGAGTTTCTTGTGAAATTATGATTAATGGCCCATGTTTGCAACCCTCTTTGCATGGCCTACATTGTCTTCTTGGGTGTTTACATTATCTACTTATTTATTATATGCGTAGCTTCCACTTTTATTTTACATACATGCTTATGCGTACTAACACTTGTTTTCCTAGCCACTTGTTTACATGTGCCTTAGTTTCTACCAAGCACATTTCCCATCCCCTTTTAGGTCACATTTTACATGGTTGGTCCTCTTTTCAGGTCGCATCCTCCTATCTGCGATGTCACATGCACCCCCCAAAAAGGGGGCAATCATTTGGGTTTATAAACACTACACAACACAATACTAGTACAATTCATTTTTTAGTTTTTCTCCATGAGAAAGTGGGTTATACAACGAGTGGGTTCAGACTAGTCTACATAAATCCATACATAGTGGCTTTTATAGGTAAGATTGTCCTTAACATTCTGGGGAGTAGTTATAGGTTGGAGGAACATCAAACTTTCCTCCCTACACTTCTTCAACTAGTGGCGCCAAATCACCCAAAAAATGAGGAAATACAAAGATATCTTCATATAATCTCGGGAAGTAGTTACAGGTTGGAGAATAATACAGATTTCTCCCTACACTTATTCAACCACAGTGGTGTGAGATCACCCAAAAAACTCGCACTTCATCAGCAATTATATGATATCATTTCTACACCATTTTTCTCATCATGGATCAGTGCACATGTTCCTTTTTTTATTTCATACCTTTTTTACATGATTTTTACATAAATACATGTGTTTTTACACATTACACATATACATGCGTATTTGACTACTTGATCATCTTCTCTTTTGTAGGTCCGTCTGCATGGGAAGAAAGTAGTCAACAACACAACACATAGCAGGTAAATCATACACAAAATACTAACATACAGGTACATCACCCACTTTGGCATCTACATACACGTTTCTACCCTAGGGTCACTGTCATCACTTCTTACACTTTTACATCTTTAGTCTCCATGATCCATCCTTTTTTCACTCCACACTTTTTCTAGTCCCTCAGCACATTTTCTACATCACTCTACATGTATATCAGGTATGCATCTCTATCTACTTTATGTTACTGAGTTTTCCTCTCACCAACATAAAGTGGGGGAAAATGTAGACAAAAAATCAAACACTTTGAGTAATATTTAGGCTTAGTGTCATACTACTATTCATATGGTTTTTTAGTGAAAAAGAGTACTAATTAACCCATGTCTTTGGACATTTTACTTTTCTTTCTGTTGCTACTTTTGATCTTGTACCCACATTTTCCCATTTTATATTATCATTCTACCTTTTAACTATCTTTAACTGGGGTGCCCACCCAAAACTGGGATACCCTAGGCATCCTAGTCCTCTCTGGGATGCCCTAATCCTCTTTCACTTTACTCTCACCTTTTGGGCACTTTCTAGTTGTTTGAGTTTTCTATCTTTTTGGTGGTTGGCCTTTTCAGGGTTAATTATGAAATTAAAAAAAGAGAACCATATAAATATAAAGTTATGAGACCATAATGAGGGACCAATCACTAAGCACTACTATCATCACCTAAGGTTACATCCATTTAAGGCATCTAGATCTCCATTTGCATCCATCTAGCTCCATCAAAAGGGAAAAAAGGATAGGTCATCTGCATCACACTTCATATGATGGGAGTTATTCTATTCCGTGCACCATCTATTTGCATTATACATCTAGTTATTACTCACTACTCACAAAGTGTGACTGGCATAAGAGCACCTAGGGCATGATTTATGCACACACATCTAGAACTACATTAGGTCTGAGATGTAGTGCAACACTCAGTTAGTAATTCCACCATTTTGGCCACTAAGGAAAGTCTCACCCCTTCATATGCATCTTTATTTTTAGGGGTTTGTTGATTTTTCTGGGGTTTTGCAAGTGATTCTTTTATTGCAAGTTTACCAGTGCTTCGGTGATCACACAACGACACTCGCCCAATAGGAAGTGAACACAATCAAGCATCAAGAGACACCTCATAGGAGGTTTGTAATTTTTTTTTATAGATTGTGGCACTAAGATTTCATACCATAGTGCCTCAGGCACCCCTCCTGTCCCTCTTTCAAGCACCCAAGTCTAGCTGGATAGCTCGGATCTGCATTTTCTCAGGATCCTATGTGACAGTTTCCTCCTCCTATTCAGCCAGTATCCACTGCGACACTTTCTTGTGACATCATCGAATCAACTAAGGCCTTCCTAACGCTCTTTACATATTAGGTTTTCACATTTTGTTTCTTATATTTTCTTGGGTCTATTTATTGCATTTTATTGTCATTTATTTACTGCTTTTATAAAATTAGATTAGACTATTATATTTCCATTTTAGTTTAATAAAATTCTCAAAAGCTCTAAAAACCAATTTTTTTGGGTCATGAGATGTTTGATGTCCTTTACTTCTTGTCGCTAATATGTCACACCAATTTTGCGGATGTCTTCTACAACATAGAATTAAGAAATGACCTGCAAAACCCTTAAAAGCACATCAAATCCCAAAAATAAAATAATTCAAATGAGGGGTCAGACTATCCTTGGATGTCAAACAAGTGGACTTACGATCAGGAAATGCACTACATCCCATACCCAATGTATATCTATGTGTCTATATGCAAAATTGTGCCCTAGGTGGATCTTATGCATGTCACACTTGATAGTGAAAAAGTAGCTATATGTAAGAAATGTAAATAGATGTGTGCATGAAAGAATGAAATTCCCATCCTATGTGTGTATGTAGAATTATCAATAACTTTCCCTTCTGTGTAGATGCTAGATGGATGTTTGAGTTCTCTTGTAATGGCCTTTGAATGCAACCTCAGGTGGTGATAGCTGATGCTTAGTGGTTGGTCCTTTATTATTGTCACATAAATTTATATTTATATGATTCCCTTGCTTGAATTTTGTAATTAACCCCAAAAATTCCAACTAGCAAAAATATAAGATGCCCAAATGGCTAGAAAGGACCCAAAATATGTGAGAAAAGTACAAAGAGGTCAGGGGCACCCAGAGGGGATGGGGGTGCTTGGCGCTGGCATCTAGGCTGGGAGCTGATGTGAAAAATGAGAATTGATGAAGTATGAAAAGACACACTTGGAAATAAGGAGTGTAAGATCAAAAGTGGCAACAAAAAACAAGAAAATATGGCCAAAGACATGGGTCAATTATTAATTTTCTTACTTAGGAATCATATGAATAGTAGTATGTGATCAGGACTAGATAGATACCCAAAATGCATGATTTAGTGTCTACATTTTCCCTGAATTTATGTTGTTGAGAGAATTCTCAAAAAAATAAAGTAGATAAGAGATGCGTACCTAATACCCATATAGATCAATGGCTAAAAGCATGCCAAGGAGAAAATAAAAAGCATGGAGTGATAAAAATGTGAAGCGTTCATGCTGTCAGGAAATAAGTGTTTATAGTTTGAACATATGGTTCAAATAATTGTATTATTTAATATTTAAATAAATAATAAGTGTGCACAAATAGTTGTCTTGTAAAACTCATAGATAGGGGTGTGGGAGTAAGACTAGGGAATAGAGGAGAGATTTGGGGATAAAAAGATAAGACTTGTCTCCATGATTATAGGAGCAAGCAATTGTATAAAATACCATTCCTATTTAATAGAAATTACTCAATTATTTTCTATATTTTATTTGTCTCTGGATTTTTCCTATTTTCATTTGCTAATCTCAAATTGTTGTTACTAAATTTTATCATAAAATCTGGAGTCTTTTTATCATCTGGTATCAGAGCAGGTTTCCTTCTGCAAGTGTAGAAGAAGAAGAAGAAGATGGTTGAAGGAATCTCATAAGAAAATTTCCAGTAGACACATCACAATAAAAAGAATGTAGTTTTCTCATATGACATTTGATTTATGTCTCATTTTTTTTTTGGAAAGATAAGAACAAGACACACGATATTGCAGTTTACATCAACTTCAGATTTGTCTTGTATCGATGCGTAAATTTTTTTGTAAGTTGAGTTAATTTTGTTGTTGTTTTAAAACAAATGTTTGATAGATTGAATGTATCTAGAAAAACTGATTTGAAATATTACAAAATTTATTGGGTTTGTTTAGTTAATATCTGTAAAATGCCTATTAAAATTTTACAAAAACCCAGTTTCTAGTTTAAGAGAAAAGTGGAAATAAAAATAGGGTTCTGAAAAAAATAAAAGTGGTGCATAATACATTTATGTAATTTTTTAATTGGATGCATTTTCACCTACATGTGATGCCCATAGTGAGGGGGTGCATTATTAGTTGAATCTGACACCCAGGATGTTTTTGTAATGAGCCTAAAAGCTACATTTTCTAACTAAGTAGCATCACCATGGAGGCTGGGGGCAACAGAGGAAGGAGGTGTTTTAACGACCTCTTGTCAGGCACCATCGATGAGGCTGCAATATTTCTTTGGTGGCCATGCTTTTTAATTTGTGTTTGGTGTGTTTAATTTTAGCATGTGTGGTAGTAAATAAAGAACAAATGGATAATTCCTGTTCATAGTTAGGAACATATTTTCCTATATTTCGGTCTCTTTTGTAAATTGTGGATGAGGAAACATATATGTTGTTATGAAAGTGGTTGGTGGTCCACTAGAAAACCAATTTGAGACTTTGTGAATCTCTTAGAAAATCACATACAGAGTGGTTAATGGCTCCACTAGAAAACCTATTGGAGTTGATGGTACTCTTTGAAAACCATCAGATTATAGAACATGAGCAGGTACTAGACAGAACTCACCCATGTTCACACTAAGGGGGTGAATGTTAGGAAATAAATGTTCATAGTGTGAACATATGGTTCAAATAATTGTATTAATTAATATTTAAATAAATCATAAGTGTGTACAAATAGTTGTCATGTAAAACTCATAGATAGGGGTGTGGGAGTAAGACTAGGGAATAGAGGAGAGATTTGGGGATAAAAAGATAAGACTTGTCTCCATGATTATAGGAGAAAGAAATTGTATAAAATGCCCTTCCTATTCAATAGAAATTACTCAATTATTTTCAATATTTTATTTGTCTCTAGTTTTTTCCTATTTTCATGTGCTAATCTTAAATTGTTGTTGCTAAATTTTATCATCAAATATGGAATTTTTTATTAGATGCTAAAGAACAGGAAGTGAAAAGTGATGATGACGATGATGACCATAGGGTGATAGCGTATGTGTAGATATCACATTTTTACATGTTGTTGATTTCAATTGTTGTTGATGTGTTGATGTGTGATGATGATGTGATTACCACTTCTAATAAGGATAGACTTGCAAAAGAGAAGAAAAAACAATCGTCAAATACATGTATATGATCAAAATGAGTAAAAAGTATGTAAAATGTGAAAAATATGAAAAAGGAACATGTGCACTTGATCTATGATGAGAAAAGAGATAGAAAGGATCCTGAAGATGATGTAGAAGAATGAGTTGTTTGGGTGATCTCATGTCAGTTGCGCTGACTGTGAGTTTTTAGTGTGATCTCACGCCAAGAATGGAAGAAGTGTAGGGAGAAAAGTATGGTGTCTTCCTCCAACCTCTAACTGCTTCCTGAAATGTAGAACACCACTGTAGATGGTGTGTAAAAATATGATTCAGTTCGAACAATTCTGCTCTAACACAAAATTAGAAAAAAGGTGTAATGCATGCATGTCGAGTGTTGAAGGACTATCTATCATGTAAAATCAACTGGATAAACTACCCAAAACTATGCTGAATTGAAATTTTTTGTGTAACTACCCCATGGTCATAGGCATCTAAGATGGGTTAGGGGCACCTAGGAACTACTATCTAGGTCTA
Organism: Taxus chinensis; assembly: GCA_019776745.2. Taxonomy (NCBI): domain Eukaryota; kingdom Viridiplantae; phylum Streptophyta; class Pinopsida; order Cupressales; family Taxaceae; genus Taxus; species Taxus chinensis. The sequence continues at coordinate 601,848,201 of CM034150.1, forward strand.
GGCACTGGTGACTGTGTTGTGATGAGGACCCAAGTTAGGATCTGCGCCATTGTTGAGACTGATGATTGTGTTGTATTGGTACTAAACTATTTTTTGTGGTGACTATAGAACATTGTATGGGGTGACTGATTCTCCCGATAGTACTGTGAACTTCAAATCTCCATAACTCCTACTACCAAGCTTGAATTCTTGAGCTATTGGTCTTGTTGGAAAGATGCTAATGTAGGCCACATGTTAGAATTTTAGAAATAATATTTTAGGTAGGATTTGTTAGGTTAAATGGGGAAACATGACTTCAACCATTAATAAACAGATTCAGTCAACTCAACCACCCATATTTCATCAGATTTAGTCTCTTTCCTTCTTCCACAAGCTAAGATGACATGAGGAGGTGGATCTAACTGTGCAATAGGAACATTTGTAGGAATTTATTGCTGGTTGTTGTTGTTATATTTTAAAATCTGAGTTTTCCTCACTTCCCTACTCTTATCTTTCCCTTTCTTCTATATATTCAAGAACACCACTCATTTCTAGAGGTTGGACCCTCTTGGTTTGCTAAGGGCATTGTTCAGAGCATTGTTTCTTTGTATTTTGAATTACAAGTCAAGATATGGATCTTTGAATATGGATATCTACCTCATAAACCATTGTAATTGACTTTGCATCACTTGGAAGAAATTAAATCTATTTTTTTGGCTATTCTTTGCCCTAGTTCATATTTTATTGCATCTTCTAACCTTTCCTTTGCACTGTTTGTTTGTTGTGCATATCTTATTTCCCTTGTAGGTTTATTTTATGTTGTGCTCCATGAAAGTGAGTGTGTGAGTGTTATTTCATTCTGTGACACATTTTCCTACCATCACTATGCACATTTTCCCTTGTTTTCACTCAGCCTAGAGTGTTCATCCCCCTCTTTTTGGTGTTATAACCTCCCCTTAGCTTAGGTCAATTTTTATGCATCTCCTTCTCACCCTGGTCCCTTGGAATCTTAAATTAGTGATAGGTAGCTGCATTTCCCTCCCTAAGAGTAGTTTTATCAATAGGAATAGGTAAAGGAATCCGAACTTCTCTGGAGGTCTATGTTAAGTACAATTCCCAAAACTTGGAGACAACCCCATGTTTCCTTGCAACCCTAGTTCATCTTGATCTAGGATGGGCGAAATTTTGAGATCTAACAATTATGAATTTACGATTATGGTTCACTTCATTATGATTGTGTTTTAAGGCATATTTGTATCATTGTTTAGAAGAAAAGCTTTCATTGTGATTGAAATTAAATTTGAAAACACAACTTTTTTCAAAGATATCGTTATGATCTAATTAATAAATAATGAAACTAGAAATAAAAACAACAAATACAACATAGTACTAAAAGAAGAAAGTATGTCAATATGATATATTTGTTCATCATAAATAAATAAGATGATGTATATAAGATTATAAATAAGAAAAATTTGGAAAACATACTATTGTCTTTTAATAGCAACAACTTACATGTTTACGATTAATTACATTCGTTGTAAAATATCATATTATTTATAGTTATCCTAGTGGGAAATGTAATCACAAAAATATGAGAAAAGTACGAAGGCACACTGTCATCATAATATATAGTACATATGTACATAATTGACCTTGAAAAACTAAAATGTCTAAGTATCTATTATTGAACATGGATGATATTAATCAACATGTGACCTTCTTCGCACCTGACCTCTTGAGGTTATGCCAAGATAGTCCAATGTAGGATGGAAGTGGATGTGAGTGAGATGATGATGGAAACTAAGCTAATTGGGTAATCTTATATCTTCAACATGCAATATCGGGATTTTTGAGTCTAAAGAAAAGAATTCTCTCCTAACCTAAAGTGGTGTGATGGATTGATCTAATATGATAGCTACTCAGAGACTCCAATCGATATCGAGCTCTGTCAAGATTCTTTTTATTGGTTGTTGAACACGTAGAAAGTGACCTGCGGGCGCCTCGTATGGATTTATAGACAAGGTCATGGAAGTGAAAACGAGAGACGTAGTGGATCCATAGGGACTATGGGTGATTTTTTGGTCTAGTCTAGAAAGTCTTAGCCTGATCGACTGTTATGTTTAGTAAGGAAAGTTGTGAAATAATGTCAAGTGGAAGTGGTGAAGATCTAAATACCAATGTACACAAGCTAGTGTCAATGTCTAATTGGTTATCAAGCCCATTGGGTTGTGGGACCTGAGGATCACAACCAAAGACTCGTGGAGGTTGTGGTCCTTGTATGGTCATATCGCATAATCAAACCCTGTTGCTAGGAGCAGTCCAATAATCGTAGGCTTGATTAGAAGCAATGTTTAGTGTGTTTAGTTGTTCTATTTTCTCAGCAAAATTTGTAGGTGTGCGTAGAATTGTTAAACAAAAACTTGTATCAATGTCAGTTATCAATTCCAGCTTGTTGGGTTGTGGGACCAAAGGATCACAAATGTACGTCTTTTCTTGTTGTGGACCATTGATGGTCATGCAGAATGAATTGAAATGATTTTAATAAGAAAAATAACTATCAAAGGAAACCTAATCTATGTTTTTGTTATTTTCATGATATATAGAGCAAAACAATGAAATCAAACTAATCTAATGAAAGTAAATGTTTTTGATCTTTTCTTGGTTTTTAAACAATGATGTCTAATCTAATAAACAAACTAAATACAAGTAATCAACTCAGATGTAGCTAATTACTTGTGGGGATATGTGAATCTAAACCTAAAATAAATAACCTAATTTAATCAAAACCCTTCAAACCCTACCTCAGAAGTGAAGAACAAATCATAACCCTAGAAGAGCTATTGTTCCCCACAACTTCCCTGGTAATGTCAAAGAGAAAACCTTCTAATGATTTGATCTACTTGTGATTGCCTAACTAACTGAAATGAACAATTTTACTACTCTATTTGATATGTAATTGAAACTAGTGATTTGAAATTGACAATTTGACAAATAAATAAAACAAACACACAATTCCAACCTGGATAAGTAAGAACTTTGGAAAATCTAGTTGTATTTGTATCTGTCCCCTCAGTTTTGTTCCTTTCTTTCTCTGAGTGTTCATATGAGTCCAAGGGATTGGGAATGCAAGAACAACAAAACAGGAGGATGGCACTTGAGAAATGACAGCTTGAAGGCAGTCTAGATGCAATGCAAGTAGAAGAGAGATAACACAAGAGATCTGAGCTTGGCTATGCAATTCCTAGCAATATTGTGGTAGAAATACAATACAAGATACACAAAAATTTCAGGCCTTTTTCTTGAACACAAGCATGGAATATATAAGAATTGGGGCTGGGATGTGCCTTCATGCACAAGGCAAGAAGAGGCAGTTCCAACTAACTAAAGCACATGCAAAAATAGAAGAGGGAAGGAGAACCAAGCAATCAAAACTATTTTTAGACAATTTGGCTCATGGATGCATCCTAAAAGTGAAGTTAAGTGAATCGTCACATGTTAAAAACACATGCATGATAGAATCTAGAAAAATCGGTCAGGACTGCTGCCCTGCCTGGGTGGCAGTTTCAGAACCACCACCCAGGAAGGGCGGCGGTCCTAGCACTAAAGGCCAGAACATGCATAGAAAGAAGTGGGAAGCTGGAAAAAAGTGCTGGGAAGGCTAAGTAAGGATGTCTAGGCTACAAATATACACTGAATGGGTTTTGGAGCTTGAACACCTTCTTGAAAGGACTTGAATCATCATTGGGGACTTTTGTAACCATTTTCTGACAATGTAGCACATGTAATTTTGGGTGCATACATATTTCCCCCTCAGAGAAGCATCTTAGCCATGAAGAGGCGTAAAACGTAGAGTCTGAGTATGGCATTCCTGAAATGGGGAGTTAGAAGCTATACCTGACACACCCATGTGTGTCGAAATGTCATGTCATCCAAGCTCCTGATACCTACAAGAGGAAGAGAAGACTCAAGTGCAGATAGATAAGGTATCAAAAAATAAACACTAAATTAAAACAACAAAGAGGACTTACCATTTGTGCAGGGATATAAAGATATACCCATGCCAATGCTCCATCCCTGTGAACCATACACTCAAAACGAGGTTAAAACATCATATATATCAAAACAACTCATTTGTTAATTCATTTGTGCATATTTGATTTGGTGAATTTGGAGCTCTAGACCCATGGTGACCATTTTTTATGAGAGTACAGCCGAAATGACGTTATGAGATCGTGATCATGCCTCCATGAGTGGGAGATCGACCAGCGTGGTCTAAGGTTGGTTTTTTTCACTTTTGCATTTTCATACCTAAAATGTGAAATGTTTGAAAAGTTTTCCTAGGGGGGACTATTTCAAAAAATTTGTTGTCTTAAATGAGTCTCTAGGGGGGGCTCCCATAGGGCAGTCTTTTGTTTTGTCCCAAATGGTCATTTTTATGCATTTTTGAGCATTTTTTAGGGTTGAAGGTGTATTTTGAAAATTGGTCTAGGACCGCTGCCCAAAGTAGGGCAATGGTCATGGGACTGCCACCCTACCAGGGAAGCAGGTCTTGAAACCGCTACCCTATGCTATTGGGGGTGGTTCTGAACAAAATGACTAAAACATGCATTAACTTAAATTTTTTTTGGGATTTTTGATGTTTTTTCATGTTTTTGGTGATTCTTATCTTTTGATATACATTACTAACTTGCCCTTTTTTCCATGTTTTGGTGAATGACAGAAGAAGGAGGAGTACATCCTGTTGGAGTCATGAGTGGGAGTGTGATTGGCTCCCTGGGATCTTGGATCAGTTGACTCAGGCTGAGAGGGACACTCTCCAGAGGGTAGGCATCTAGAGGATTGCACGCATGTGCCCCATGTTTCCCCTACCAGTCACATATTGTGTGACTTATTTTCTTATTGGGATGTAGACCGAAACACTTTCCGGTTACTAGGTGTCAGGGGTGAGTGGACCATCACCCTGGAGGACGTATACCACATTCTTGGCCTCCCAATACTTGGGAGGAGACTGACTCTGGAGATAACAAGATCTAGGGATGAGATGACTCAATGGGCCACCTACATGGGAGACATCATTGTTTCATTTGGTTCGAAGAAGGGAATCAAGGTCTGGTCCATTGCCACTACTCCTATCCCTATCATCCGGAGAGCCATCATGGGCATCTTGTCCTCGGGATTGATCAGGGACAAGGGAGGTGACACACTACTCTACTGCTGGGCTCCCATTATTACTCATATTGAGGCACATGCCCACACATACACCTAGGGAGTAAGACATCTTAGGGACTACCTACCATGATTTGTATAGGGTAGTCAGATTTTAGGGGAAGTCACTGAGCCACCCCACTCTTGTTATGAGTTGGGTCTATGAGTGCATCACCCCCTATGGAAGGGGAGTGCCAGTATTGGATCCAGGGGATGTCTGGGTAGTGAGGTGGATAGCTATGTCAGTTCTTAGGATGCCACATCAGCTAGTGGCCTCTTTGACCATGGAAGACATGGTTACCACACCCTACTAGGATATGGCAGGGTTATGGGGACAAGAGGTGACCATGGTGGTAGCTTTCTCTACCACAGCCAGTTAGTTGACAGGGTCCGGGAGAGTCAAGACTCATCCATTTGATTGGGTTCCTCAGTAGTTTTTCCCTTGTATGTTGACATACTTCCCCCAGTGGTACCAGTCTACATGACCATTCAGGAGGCCCGGAAGGGCCCTAGAGGAGATCCCGGCTTGGAAAATGGTTACCCCAGGAGTGCCTATTACCAGTTAGGCATGTGGTCATGCTCGGTGGGCAGCTGGTGCCCCTTGCAAGCACCTTTTCTTCAAATTGTGGCCACTCCTACTCACAACGGAGAGGAGGATGAGCCCATTGACGTAGACTCCAATTATGAGGAGCACACAGGAGACGAGACTGAGGAGGATTTCAGTCAGAGAGGAGACAAGGATGAGGGGGTCAGAGAGGAGACAAAGGTTGAGGGGAGGGTAGATGGTGTTGAGGCTGGTGAGGTAGCCCATATGGAGGAGGAGGAGAGCGACCCTGAGTGGCATGAAACTTAGGATATACTGAGAGCAGCACACATGAGGAGGTGAGAGCGGAGAGAGAGACCTTGGTCTCAGAGGAGACACTTCCTCGAGATGGGGAGAGAGATGACAAGTCAGTGATAGGACAAATGTTTGGCCTCTGGCTTTTAGGAGGCCCCGCAGCCACCAGCAGTAGTAGCCACTGACCCTACCTAGATGCCCAAGAGATCTGAGTATGTTGATACTCTTCTCTCGACTTTGTTAGTTGGAAATGTTAGTTTGTTTTTCTTTTTTTTTTGGTTTGCGTTTTGTGGTTTTCTAACTCATTATTTCTTCCTCTTTTTCACTTGCAGTGACTACACAGGAGTGGCGAGAGCTCATTTGATGGGTGTGTGTGGACACTCTGCTGATCCCCTGGGGAAGATAGGAGCTGAGTTGACTATTGACTCAGGCCATAGCCATTAGCATCCGACAGACACACTGATGTGTTTTATCCTATTTGGAGGATAGCGGAGGTGGTGACCTCCCTTCATACCCAGGTAGCTGGATATGAGACCACTTGAGTGATTGATGAGGTTGAGCCATTCCTGCAGTGAGACCATAGCTGATGGCCACCACCACAAGCACTCACACCATTTGGTTCATTCCCAATGTTGTTGCAGCTGCAGTAGGAGCCCTGGATGTGGCCGTGCTCCATCCAAGGGATCTCACAAGGGATTGACAGGCCACCAGGCCGTTTATTTCTTTGTTGCCATTTTTTCAAGCACTATATGATTTTTTTGTATATCTCGAGCTCATTGAGAGCATTTTGACCATGCTAGTGCGTGATGGCATTATATACAAACTTGATTCACCATGATATATATAAACCCTTATTTTTGGTTCGATAATCCAGTGTATCTGAGTTTGAATTCCTTTTGACTCATCTCTCATGTGTACTCTAGATGTTTAGAATTTCTATTTTTCTATGCTTTTTAAAATGTATGCAGTGGGCGTGAATGATAACAAAATGATTTATTTTTGTATTTTATAATGCTGATATATGATAATGTGAACACAATATGATGTTAAACTTTAGTTTCTTTAAGCAATATTTGATACTTCATGTTGTCTTGGAAAAATGTGGTGATACAATGATATGATAAGTAAATGTACTTTCCCCACTCTTAACTCCACACAACCAGTAAGATATGAGGGCTCAACACTAAGAGCCAGAAAGGGCACAAGTTATGAAAATTTGTTGCATGGTAACGATGAGGGAAAGAAAATGGTTTGACAGAACCAAATTGAGATGCTACAACTTCACCCTACTCAAGTTACTTCATAGTTTAGAATGTGATCTACTTTCCAATTTATCTAGACTTAGATCCGTAGATGGCCACTTGGTTGACAAAATCTGGTTTTGGGGTTTTAAACTCTTTTGGATTTTGGACATCTAACTCACTTTGTTTTTGACTCATGATTGCACAATATTTGAATGAATTGTCTCTAACTTTCAATTTTGTCAATGAGACCCCCTACACCTTTCCCCCTGCTACCAGTAGGGAGTAAGAGCTCATCACCATGGACAAGGCATAGGCGAGTAAGGAATTTATCTCCTTTCCCAACCCTACATCACCAGTAAGAGATGCAGGCTCAACACCGAAGGTTGGTAGGGAAAAGAAATGTGTAAAATAAATTTCGTTCTATGGATTTGCATTTGACTTACTTATTTAGGAAAAAAATTTAGAATGTTCTTATTTCCAAAGAGATGTATAGGGGATAGATGTGACACCATGAAGCTTCTAGAATAGACTATAGGCAAAGACACCTAATCTAGAAAGAGACCAAAAGCAGAACCAAGTATGTAGGCCTTGGTATGGTTACGGTCAAAACTTTGTCTTATCCTGTTTGAATTGATGAAATGATTTGGAAACATTTGATGACACTGTGGAGATTTGTAGAGGTATGATTTGAATGTTTTTCCAATATTTTTAAAAGTTTTTTAGGAATTTCTATAAGAATAAGTCCCTTGATCAAAAATTTTACAAAATGAACTGGCAAATGAAAATGCAATGCAGATGCAGTAATGTACATATGAAAATGTTGATGGATCATGCGTAATACCTCTTTAGGTGAAGAGAGTTTCACATATTCATTAAAATCCTCACCCTCTAGTGTACACAGGTGAAATGCCCCATTTTTGTAGTCTTTTATTACTTGATATGGACCTAACCACCTAGGTCTGAATTTTCTTCCTTCACTGGTCTTTTTGTCTATCTAGCTATCAAGTCTTAAGACTAAATATCCCTCATATATTTCACACTCGTAGACCTTCTTGTTGTATTTCCGAGCCATCCATTCAGCGTAAATTTTGTGTCATTTGTTCAGCATTGAGTCTAGCCTCATCAATAATTTATAACTGAGAGAGTCATGCTTCTCGATAGCCTTCTTCCCCCAGGATTCCTTGCAATGAAATACAAAGACTAGGTATTTCGACTTCGAGTGGTAAAACTGCTTCCTACACTAAACACCAAAGAAAAGGGGGTTTCCCTGGTTGGTGTTCTAACTAATGTCCGATAGGCCCACAAGGCTAGAAAAATATTTAAATTCCAATCTCATTTGTTCTCCTTAATGGTCTTAAGGAGGATGGACTTTAATGTCTTATTCGTAGCCTCATCCTGTCCATTGGCCTGAGGATAATAAAGAGAAGTCCGTGTGGTGACTTATCTTGAAATTTTCACACAATTCACGTACTTCGTCATTTTTGAAAGATGTGCCACTATCTGAGATAATGACCTGTGGGACCCCGTACCTACAAATGATCTGGTTCAAGATGAACTTAGCGATTACAGACCTAGGTACAGTGGTAAGAGGCATGGCTTCTACCCACTTAGTAAAGTACTGTATGGCCGTGATTATGAAGTTATGGCCATATGTTGATGAGGGAGAGAATTTCCCTATCAAATCCAGGCCCCACGTGGAAAAGGGCCATGGGGTTGCAATTGGTTGTCAGATCTTGTGCCGGTATGTGGATCTCGTGGGAGAACTCTTGACATTTATGGCATCTGCACACAAACTCTACTGTGTCATGCTCTAGAGTGGGCTAGAAATATCCCATCTGATGTATCTTTCAAGAAGTGGTGTGGCTGCCGAAGTGGCCTCCACATACTCCACTATGTGATTCATAAATAATATTTTCAGATTCTTCTACGTCAACACATCTTAACAACATTTCGTCGAAGGCTCTATGATAGAGCACTTGTTCCAAAATAATGTACTTAGTAGCAATGACGTGTAACCACCTTCTTTGTTGTGATGTTGCCCCTTATGGATACATATGGTCCACTATAAAATTAATGATGTCAGTATACCATGGACACACAGAAATGGGGGGCCTAGTCTTGACAAAGTATACACACTCATTCAGGAAGTTTAGATCTACCAGATTTCCTCCATCCAATGGATTATCAGCCAACCAGTTCACAATGATTTGTCCTTTGACATATTTCTGATTAACAAATGTTAACTCAAATTCATCCCATCAGATTTATGAAGCATGCCCAACTTTCTTAGATAAGGATCCTTGTGTGAGGAATGTCCACAAGTGATCTGACTTAACAATAACCCTCGTTTCTTGATTCAACATATAATGTCTCAAACACTTTGTTGCAAAGACTATGGAAAGGCATTATTTTTCTACCTATGTGTAACATGTCTCATAATCAAGTAATGTTTGACTAATAAAATAGACTGCATGTTCTCATTTATCATCATCTTCTTGAGCCAACATGCAGGCTAGTGAAACATCCATAGCTCACGAATACAAGATCAAAGGGTGATCTAACCTAGGCAACATGAGCGTGGGAGGGGATAATAAGAATCATTTAACTAACTCAAATGCCTCATTGCATTCATTTGTCCAATCAATGCTAAAATCTTTTTCAACAAATTGTTGATTGGGTGAATAGCAAAGGTCAAATTAGGGATAAACCTTTAGATTGCCCAAGTTTTCCAAGAAAATATCTGATTCCAGACTCATCCATTGGTGGAGTCATTTCCAATACAACTCAGATTTTGGCTAGGTCTACATCAATTCCTCATGAAGATATGATGTATCCCAAAATCTTTCCTCCCATTACACTGAACACACATTTTTTATGGATTTAACGTGATGCCATATTCAATTAAATGAGAAAGGATGATACAAAGCACCTCTGGGTGATCGCAGTGCATTTTCTGGCCTTAGCCAAGAAGGTCATCCACGTAGGATTCCATAATCTTATGTATAAGATCATGGAATATATAAGTCATTTCTTGTTGGTACGTGGCACCAACATTCTTAAGCTCTGAATGACATAACAACATAACAGTAGGTTCCCCAAGGAGTTATGAATGTAGTTTTGGCCTGATCTTCCTCAGAGATTCTGATTTGATTGTACCTAGAGAACCCATCCATGAGAGACAACAACTTGAAACCAGTTGTTGCATCAACAATAACATCGATGGATGGTAATGGGAAATCATCTTTGGGACAAGCCTTGTTGATATCCCGAAAGTCTATACAAATACGGATCTTTCCATTCTTTTTTAGGACATGGGAAATATTAGACACCCACTGTGAGTAGTCAACTGGCTTGATGAACCCTACCTGGAGGAGTTTCATCACTTCTTCCTTCACCATGAGGGCCACCTTTGGCTTCATGGGCCTTGAACTTTTGCTTAATTGGCTTAGCATCTGGCTTAGTGACAAGATTGTGCACTGCAATGTGTGATGCAATTCCCATCATTTCTTTGTAGCTAAAATGAATGATATTTGATGCTCCTTGAGGATACAGGTATGTATTTCAACTTCCTCAAGAGTTAAAGAGGATCCTAGTTTCAAGATTTTTGGTTCTTCCTTGGTCCCGATATTTATATCGATTGTTCCCTCGATTAAGGAGGTGTTGTCCTTCCTCAAACTCAGGTGGGGTTGGAGGCAACTCTAAATCCCCCTCTTCTCCTACCTCATAAATTTTGAGTTCCTTCCCAGGGGAAGATTCTATCATGGGATTTCCAAAATAGGAGGAAGAGTGTGGAATTAGGGAAAGATCAACCTCGTGATGAGTAAGATGTAATTCTTTGCGAGAGCGTTTAGATATCCTAAAGTTTCTTTGTCAATTTCAACGTATCTGCAATGAAAGACTCTCTCTCAATCTCTATGTATGTCAACATTGGAGTTACCGGTGTCTTACGAACCAAAGGTTCTACACGAACCAAGACCTGAAGTTTGTATCTTCCAACTCACTACTTGGAGTAAAGTGAGAAGTCGAAAGTTGTCTATCGAGTTTGTGAGGAGGTTCTGCTCTCATGGAATTGCTTCAATTGATATGAAGTCAAACCTCTTTGTTAGATTCAACATTGTTGTTTTGTAGAGTTGTAAATGCTCAGCTCTAGTCTCATATACCTCGGATATCTTATTTGCAACAAGTTGTGAATCACCCAACACCCTAATATTAAGAGCACCCATTCTTTTGGCTACAATGAGACCAAGTAGAAGGGCTTTGTATTTAGCCCCATTATTTGTGCATTTGAAGTTTAATTTGAAGGAAAAAGATAGAATCCTTCCCTTAGGAGAGGTAAAAATCACACCTGCCCTGACACCAAAATTAAACTTGGCTCCATCAAAATGGAGAGTCCAACAGTTACTTGGAAAAATGGATGTTGGATCATCCTTTGAATCTTCCTCCTTTACCTTAGTTACTTCAACCATACAAACCTCATCTATGCTGGAAGAGAATCGAGTCCCAGGGTATGTCCCATACCCATAGAATCGAATGGAAGAAGGATAGGTAAATCCTTCTCTAATAGCTCAACAATATTTGTTGTTGTTCCTAATGATACTGTCTCTATGATGACGGTTTCATCTTTGACTTCTAGAAATGCCTTCGATCAGTCCCGTGACTTCTAACTTTGTTATAGGAACCAATTTTTCTTCTGGTACTAAACTTGTAGGTTTGTTTAACTGATTCGTAAGAAGCTCAAATTCATAATGGACCCCTGGCCTCTTCTTTAAGTTAGCCAAATGTATGTTGAAAGGGTTTTGGATCACCTTGCGCCATAAAGACCTTCCCTAAATGCAGGAATCTTGACTTCCTAAAACAACGTGGAGGGAATTACCTTCATGCAATGAATCCAAGGACTGCCAAGGATCATATTATAGTTGGTTTCCTGATCTATAATGTAAAACGTGGTTAGTACCATCTTAGGCCCAAGGGTGACTCAGAAACACTATAGTTCGATCGACGTTGCCTTGAGGTTGTCATAGCCTCTCAGCGTGTTTCATGTTGAAGAGAAATTGGTCTCTCTGTAACCTAGATTTTGAAGGAAAGAGAAGGGGACTATGTTAACTGCTTCCCATCATCAATCATCACATGCTTTACATAGTTATTGTAAATCCAAACTTTTAAAAATAATGTTGGATCACCTCTACGAGCTATTTCAGTGTTCGTGGGCATCTTGCTGATGTCGAATACAAATCCAACATCTCTTTTAGCATGCCCTATGGAGGATAGACATCAAATTCCACATGGTTTATTTGTGTTTCTGGAGGAGGGGTGACATTAATCAAGATGACCAAGACCTAGTGCTTCTAGTAGAACGACTTTGTGAGCAAGGGAATTCTTTAACAAATCTAAGAAGGAAATGTGAGAGAAAGTCTTGGTTAAGTCACTGATCAAGTCATAAGCTCCTACTGGCTTTCCTAGTGTATCATGAATGTCATTTGATATAGTTAGGTAGATTGGGATTGGCTGGGAAGAATAATCCTTGGTTCTAGTGGCAGCATTAATCTGAGGTTGATGTCTAACTCCACCAACCCTACAATTTTTGTTTGTTGGCGACCATCCAAAGGAGGTGCCACTTGTGGGTTCGATGAAGTTGAGGCTTCACGATCATGGGTCCCTATTACAATACCTTTTTTGAACCATTGGGATCTATTCTACCATCTTTTGGATGCACGTGTGGGAGAGGATCGTTAAATATTCTGAGTGGTGTGTTCTGTGGGGATACTAGTCCCATGTAGGTGTTCTGAGTTGGTGCTGTTGGGTTTGCCAAAAACATGTCAACAAACAACTGTCTTTGATCCTCTGGAAAACACTGTAGAAACTTTTTACAATCATGAATGTTCTTACGTCATTGCCTATGAACCCTATGGAAACCACAATATAAATCAGGATCATAATCTCAAGGCCTTTGGTTTGTACCTTGTTGTGGTCTGAAACTACGATTATTGTTTAGTTGTTGATTGTTATAGTTAAAATTTGGGAACCCTTGCCCTTGGTTTTGGAATTGGTTTGGATACCCACCTGGGTATTGGTTAGGGCCTTGGGTCTGCGTTTGTCTTGATTGCTGAGGTTGTTTTTTGGTTGTTGTTACTGTTGTTGATGACCGTTAAAATCTACATGGTGTTTGACTGAGGGTGAGAAGTTATTGTTTCTTTGATTGTTTCCATTGTTGTTGTTATTGGTAGTATTTGTATTGGGAGGACTAACAACATTAGGATTCTTGGGATGGTCAGTAACTCCATCCATCGTGACTCCATGGTTCTTATTAAGGACCTTGGGCCCTTGATTATTGTTTGTACTGTTGGAGTAACCGAGGGTTATTTTGATTAGGGGTGACTAACCTTCCATTTGATCCATAAGTCTTACGACCACTTTCAATGGATTCTTGGTCAATTCGAAGAGCACCCTCTAGCACTTCTTTGTAGCTCCTTAGTGGGAACTTTTGAACCTCTTCCTTTGTTTCCCTATTGAGGGAGTGGAGGAACAAATCACAAAGTTTCTATCTGATCCATATTTGGAGCGCTTGCAGAGGAGTAGAGAACCTGTCACCACCTTTGAATGAAGTGAGTTGTGCGGACTCATTGTGCTCTTGCTTGATATGAAGGAATTCCCTGATTCCTGTTCTCAAAAGTTTATTCATATCAAAATCCTTAATAAATTATGATATGAGTTGCTTGAAGGAGTGTATTGAAGCCTCTAGTATCCTATAGTACCAATCAAGAGCAATACCTTCTAGCATCTTAGGGAAAATATTCGCAACAACTGCGTTCCCATGGGAGAAACTCTCAAATGGCTCATTGCGTAAGCTTTGATGTGGGTGTTAGGATTTCCCTCCCCTTTGAATTTTGGAAGATCGGGAAAGGGTCTTGGGAGCATGAATGTCCGGATGGAGAATTCTAGAGGCTCTTTAAGATATTCAGAATAGGTCCCCATTGCGTACATTTCCACCATTGAAGATCCTTGTTGGGGAGGTGGAGGTTGCATCGGTTGCTAAAATCAGACAGCGTAACATTTTTTTGGGGCATATGGCATCCCTTGTGGTTATCCATATGGACTTGGGTAAGTGTACATATCACCCTGCAGATATTTAGAATACATGTGTACATAGGGGGTTGATTACTTTGATATGGAATCGAAGGCACAAAGCCAGAGAACATTGCATTTCTAGTTGGTATGGCATTTGAGAATGCACTTCTGGCTGGTGCCTATTGTAGATATCCATATGTGGTGTGAGGGGGCATACCCAAGGTGCCCGCCCCAGTCAAAAAATCTCTAGGGTTTGGAGTACCCGTATAAACTAGAGGATTCTGTGTAGTAGGTATTTGTCCGTAATTTTGTGGATAGGGAGAAGTTGTTGTTTTCCTCGCGTATGAACTTCGAGCATTTTGGGAAAGTTCTAGCTCCTTGAATTTGTCTACCAATGCCGAGATGACATTTTCCATTGATGGGGTGGTGCTTTATTTAGGTGCCTTTTGTTGAACTCTTGGAGGTTGTTGAAGAGTGTGGTATCCTGATATGAATTGTTCACTATGCTACTACCCCTCATTAGCAATATTTTCAGTTGGTGGAGGGGTAGTGTTATTGTTTTGTAAGAGAATATCATCTTGTCCTTGCAACCTATCAAAAGGTTGGTTCATATTCTGGAAGTGTTGTTCACTCCTAGCATATCATGCTAAGTATTCCTCATCTAGATGTGGGAGTTAGTCTGATTGCATGCTAATGGGCTATCGAAACAATACCTAAGGAGATGAACTTGCGTCCCTAGTGAAAGTCATGTTGTTTGAACTTGATTGTTCATGAGGATAAGTTTTTGCATGATTTGGTCAAGTTCCTCAATAAGTACAAAGGAACCAACATTGGTTTCCTGAAGAAGAGGGTTTTGAGCAGTTGATTGGTCATCTGCCCATGTTGAGAGTGAAGGTGATTGTCATGGTATACATGTTTGGTAGTTGTACATGTCAAAACTTGGGATGGGTCAGCTGTACTCCTTGTATTTCGACATATTCTGGGGGTATAAGAATACCCATAGAATAAAGGATGGACAAAGAATGTGGAAACATTTAGAGACTAGATCTTCACACTAGGTTCACCAATTTGTACGAAAGAAAATCAACACATGACCTTCTTGGCACCTGACCTCTCAAAGTCTTGTTAAGATAGTCAATGTAGAATGTGAGTGGATGTGAGTGTGGTGGTGGTGATTAAGCTAATTGGGAAATATTATGTCTTCAACATGCAATATCAGGATATGCAAGTCTAAAGTAAAGAATGCTCTTCTAACTTGAAGTGGTGTGATGGATCAATATGATATGATAGATGCTCAGAGACACCAATCGATATCAAGCTCTGTCGATATTCTGTTTATTGGTTGCTAAACACATGGAAAGTGACCTATGGGCGCCTCATATGGATTTCAATACAAGGTCATGGAAGTGAAAACGAGAGACGTAGTGGGGCCACATGGACTATGGGTGATTTTTTGGTCTAGTCCAGAAAGTATTAACCTGATCAGTTGCTATGTTTGGTAAGGAAATTTGTGCAATAATGTCAAGTGGAAGTGGTGAAGATCTGAATACCAATGTACGCAAGCTAGTGTCAATGTCTAATTGGTCAACAGGACCGTTGGGTTGTGGGACCTAAGGGTCACAACCAAAGACTCATGGAGGCTGTGGTCCTTGTATGGTCATGTGCATAATCAAACCCTGTTGCCAGGAGTAGTCCAATAATCATAGGATTAATTAGCAATAATGTTTATTTGTTCTATTTTCTTAGAAAAAGTTGTAGGTGTACGAAGAACTGTTAAACACAAACTTGTATTAATGTCAGTTAGCAATTCAGGCCTGTTGGGTTGCGGGACCAAAGGATCACAATTGTACATCATTTCTTGTTGTGGACCATTGATGGTCATGCATAATGAATTGAAATAATTTTATTAAGAAAACTAACTATAAAAGGAAATCTAGTCTATGTTTTTGTTATTTTCACAATATATCAGAGCAAAACAATGAAAGAAATCTAATCTAATAAAAGTAATTTTTTTTTATCTTTTCTATTTTTTTAAACAATGTGTCTAATCTAGTAAACAAACTAAATACAAGTAATAAACTAGATGTAGCTGATTAATTATGCAGATATGTGAATCTAAACCTAAAACATATAAAGCAAACAAACACACAATTCCAACCTGGATAAGCAATAATTTTAGAAAATCTGGTTGTATATGTATATGTCCCCTCAATTTGTTCGTTTCTTTCCTTGAGTGTTCATATGAGTCCAAGATATTTGGAATGCAAGAACAATAGGAGGATGACACTTGAGAAATGATAGATTGAAGGCAGTCTGGATGCAATACAAGTAGAAGAGAGATAACACAAGAGATCTGATCTTGGCTATGCAATTCCTAGCAAGATTGTGGTAGCAATACAATATAAGATACATAAAAATTCTCAATAATTTTTCTTGAACACAAGCATGGAATATATAAGAATTGGGGCTGGGACGTGCCTTCATGCACAAGGCAAGGAGAGATAGTTCCATCTAACTAAAGCACATGTAAAAATAGAAGAGGGAAGGAGAACTAAGTAATCAAAACTATTTTTAGACAATTTGGCTCACAGATGCATCTTAAAAGTGAAGTTAAGTTAATCGTCGCATTTTAAAAACATGCATGAAGAAATCTAGAAAAATTGGTTAGGACCATTGCCCTGCCGCCCTGCCTGGGCGGTGGTTTCAAAACTTCCACCCAGGCAGGGCAGAGGTCCTGGCACTAAAGGCTAGAACATGCATAGAAAGAAGCATGAAGCTGGTAAAAACTACGGGAAGGCTAAGTAAGGATGTCTAGGCTACAAATATACATTACGAATGAGTTTTGGAGATCAAACACCTTATTGAAAGGACTTGAATCATCATTAGGGACTTTTGTAACCATTTTCTGACAATGTAGCACGTGAAATTTTGTGTGCACATAGTACATACAATAGTTAGTGACTTGAAGAGTTCATTGTATACCTCTATCACGAATTAGATAACATAATGAAATGTTGTTAACCTTTCCTCTAGAATAAAGCATAATAAATTGTAAATGAAGGCAAGCATCATGAGAGGACATTCATGTTGTATGAGCCATGTCCATACCATCTCAAGATGGATACATGGAGAGGAATAAATGCACAATGACTTAGGTCATTATGTGAATGTATCTTTTATTATAGGGATCCTAAGGTGGTGCTAACATGAATCATATGACCTGAATATCAAATCCCAATATCCTCAACTTCAGAATTTGATCCAATTAATTATTACACATGAATACTTAAAATGATTAACTGTAAATATGATACTTAGTCAATAGAATAGAATCATGATAAATATGTTGAGACGGTTGTGTGGTGAAGGGAAGATAAGCTTCGTAGGAACGTGGGAAGTCTTGAAACCATTTTGCTAATGCAATGCCAAATAACTATGGCCATAGTAGTACAAATAAATGATTGCATTGTTTGTTCACCAAGTCTTTTATTAGTGGCATCTGGAGTGAGATAGAGGCTACTTCAATGAATTAATGGTTGACAATAAGAATATGCACAGGTTCTCTTAGCCTATAACAAGTCTTAACTAAGGGTATACAATGTATACTAGCTCATAAAGAGTGTTGAAGGGTGATTGATAAGAATCTAAAACCCTTGACATGTGCACAAGGTTATCGTAGGTTGTCTAGATGGATTATGGAATATGAAGTAATGCTAGAATAATTTAGCACTAGCTAAGTAATGATAATATTCATTACAACATTATAGTAACTTAAGGTATTTTGTAAACTTATCAGTATGATGGGTTATTTCTATTGCATGCTAAAAAACCATTAAAGGCATAATGTTATTTAATGTTTATAAAAATATTTTCCCTTAGTTTGTTGAAGCATAAAATGGGTGTTACATTTTTGTATTAGAGATGGAAGTTTACAGATCTTGGACATAATGGGGCCTTACACTAGAAAAGTTTATTCTTGTCTAATAGAACCACATAATTTTTAGAACAAGAGGGAATGTTGTGAATAATTAGGTTGCGGGAGCTGAAGCAATAATAGCTCATAAACTTGACAAGATACTTGATGTCATGCATGACACTCATAATTGCATAGCTTTTTTAGAACAATAGGTAAATGTTGAGGATAGTGAAAGTGAAGTTGAGGTACAACAACCTAATCAACCTAATCTAAATTCTATTAATAATAATGTAAATGTAGAAAATGTTGACGCAACAGATCCTAACATTTAAAATCCAAACCAACCTTTGGACATAAGAGCCCACCTAACAATTGAGATGTCAAAGGACATTAAATGTATTAGTCCACCTAAGTTTGATGGGACAACCCTAGGTGACAAAGTTGAGAATTTTCTTAATGAGATGGATAAATACTTCGAGATATGGGATTTTTCTAAAGAAACAAAGGTTTTTTGGGATGTTTATCATCTCTCAAATGAGGCACTCTCTTGGTGCAATAAACAGAAGGTGGAGTTGGGAGTTGTAGTCAACATAATGTAGGATCAATTTAAGTTTTATTTTAGAAAACGTTAGTTACTATAGTTGTATTACGACCAGAAAATGTCTGAGTTATAGACCTTGGCACAAGGAAAAATGACTGTAATGGAATACTTGGAAAAATTTACTAAACAACTTAAATATGTTTTGCAGTATCAGAGGAATAAAAAATTTTGGACATGCAAATTTATCATGGGACTTAACCCAGTCACTGGGGGTGAATTTTATTTCCATGGTCCTCCTACCATGGAATTTATTTTTGAAAAGGACATTAGGTAAGAGTAGAAGCTCTAAGCCATAGCTTCTCACAAGGATGGGAAGAATAAGATGATATAAAAATCAACTTCACCATTGTCACCTGGAAAGACATGGTGGAAGAAGATTGGAAATAAGGATCAAAAGGGGGAAAATGACACAACTTCTTATTTAAAAATAAATGGATAGGATAACGTTGCTGGTAAGAATGAAAAGTTTGAAAGGAAAATACCTTTTGGTGGGTGTTTCAAGTGTGGTGGTGACCACTATGCCAAGGA
This sequence comes from Taxus chinensis, assembly GCA_019776745.2. Classification (NCBI taxonomy): domain Eukaryota; kingdom Viridiplantae; phylum Streptophyta; class Pinopsida; order Cupressales; family Taxaceae; genus Taxus; species Taxus chinensis. The sequence continues at coordinate 601,867,580 of CM034150.1, forward strand.
TTGTACCTTGAGGAACAAGGAAAAAAAATCCACAGTAGAGAATCTAAGTTGTAGAGGCAAACCGACAGGTTGAAAAGGAAGCTACACTTAGTGAAGAAAAGGTTATAGATCCATAAATTATCATGGAGAAACTAGTTAAATTGTTGTGAAAGTAAAGAAGAAGAAAAAAAATAGTTTCCTTTTTTAGTTTGAATGATAAAACTTTTGTTTTTTATTATTAGAAATTAATATTTGATCATTTTTTATGATATACCTGATATTATTTTATATTTTGGATGAATGAAATGATGAATTTTTTTTCATATTTCTGACTATTTGGTAAGGTTTGATGATTCTAAAGAAGTTACAACAAATAAATTTGAATTCAAATAAACTAAAATATGGAAAAAATTACAAGTTATTGGATGAAAATGTTGATTATTCTCCTTAGATTTATGATATAAATCCATGTTTGATTATTTTTATTATTATTAATGAGTTAAATCATCGGGATGGTGATTCACTAAGGGGGGAATTATGTCACATCTTGATTTTTCAATCTATTTTGAGGAAAAAATAAGTTATGATTTAATAAATGTTTGTGGGAGCGATTGACAGGTGCTGATGTGAGGCTACGTATGTATTTATACACACACATACTTCCATAAGGAAGTATATATGTGAACATAGGTGCATACCTAGCACCACACCTACACTTTTCACCATACGACCATGGACTATTTATTAAGTCACAACTCATTCTTATTGTACTTGTGTATATGATTGAACTTCATCTTGTTATATGTGAATTATTTTATAACAATGATAGACTATTTTCATTGTTGTAATTTCTAGTGAGATAGTTCTCTAACTTGTTGGTTGTATGTCATGATTCAACAATATTAACAAATATGTTATTTGACTATACCTTGTATTAATTTGGGTGCTACAAGACATTTTTTTATTTACTCTAATGATTGACTAATCACCTTGTGATTTTTTTTTTTTGGTCAGGGACCGCAAAGCTTTAAGGTCTTCTTCATTACTTGATAAGGGTATGAAGTGTCGTCAAAGTAAAGGTACTTCTTTAATTATCTTGCTAAACAGTTGTAAATAACATGATTTATTATGTTAACTTGATCTTCAGCAGGGTCATTCATCACAAGGTAATAAAAAGAGGTAAGCAAAGTATGTTTATTGTTGTTGTCATTTAATTGTTATGAACCATGATTTAAATGATAATATCTACCTCCTTGACACTTGTCATAATGGAAGCTGAAATTGCATTGTTTGATGATATGAATTTGGGCCATAAAAAAATTTAAAATTCAATGTTTTGGATTAATGTTCTTGGAACATAGAAACTTAGTAAAGTAGATACATTGGTCATGGTTTAAAGACCCACAATTTATTTTAAATCATTTTAATGGTTGATGACCAAAGTTTTCTTAGTGTTTTATTTGATGAGGTTGAATTGACCATACCATTCATTATTAAAGGCACATATATATTTGTGAGTTATAATGACATGATAATGGGGAACACAGGAATAATGATAAGGCTTTAAATTTTTTCTTGTCAAAGCTTGCCACCATGCATGGTTAATAAGATGCTAAGTATAATTTTTTCCATGGTTATTATTATCTTCGATTGATCAAATAGACTACCATGTAAATTATGAAATAGAGTCTTAAGTTTTATTAACAAATCCTTAGACTATTCGAATGCACCACCAGTTGCATGGAGGTAAAGTTATAAAATTAAATAAGACACGATGTGGCACTATGACTATTAACGACATTAAATGTTTTAAGGGTGGTACCAGATTTCTTAGGAGTTGTGATCTTCTCTAGGAAGCTAAACACATGCATTGTTGGTTTTTTATTGGTTATTTTTTGTTGAGCCTGTTTTGGGTGAACTGTGCATAAGGGTTTTATAATTTTTTTTCAATCCATATTTTAAGGACATAATAATAGTGAACTTATTTGTAATATGGGTTTTCCCTGGAATTCGTTCCTAAAAATAAAATGTGGAAAATTTGGGCATCAACAACAATAAAATTGGTTAATAAGTTAAGATGTTCTGGGGAGTTTATGGTGCTTTGAGTTCCTTGAGTCTTGCTAGAAGGAGTTGTGAATATTTCGTCAAAGAAAAAACTTCTAGAATTTTATTGGTTATTTGGTTTGGGAAGCTTACAATTCGTAACCATGTTTTCTTAACTCTAATATAATGTTCATTTTGATATTCAGATTATTAAATGGGTTTTCTTTCTCTTGTGTGTATCTTGTGAATGAATAAAAATTTATATTGGTATTAGTTGATGAAAAAACTTAAGTGGAAACCTAGAATCTTATGGGTGTTTGAGAGTTTGACTCTTTCTTAGTTATTTATTCAAAGTATGGTTAATTGGTCATGTATATTGTATGAGATTATTAATTGGTATTAAAATGTGTTCAACCATTAATTATTTAAATATACTATATGATATTTGAATTGTTGATTACAACGTAGATTATAATGGGAGGAAGGGAATTTACATTATCCCCGTTGCTTGCATAGTTGGGTATAACAAAGTTTTTTTTTTTGTGTTATGCTGCATGTCATCCTTGCATTCACATACGACCTTGCTATTTCAAGTTTTGCAGACTGTAATGGTCTTGGTTTAGGTAGATGGTGTCTATTCTCCTTCTCTGTTTGATTAATGAGACCACAACCCACATATTGTTGGGTAGAGATTAAGTTTTCTTTAAAATACTTACATAGAAATGATTGTGTTATAAGGATGCATAATCCTTTTAAAATGTATTTTCATTTAATAATTTAAATAAAAAAAATTATAGCTCTAACTTTAGATCCCACCTTGAAAATATAAAGTGTTTTGTGGCTCATTCGAGTTGAGTGGAAAAAAATATTCATTAGTGAAGGACTGTATTAATTTGTTGAAATATGTTTTTAACAATTATTGGATCTTAAAGGGTTGTAACCCTTCCATTTAATAGTTTTAGATGTTTGTCTTGGTAACATATTAGTATGGATTCCTGCATGGTTTTTCATTGAACTACTTATGAGTAACATATACTAGATGAAATTCAGTATTCTACCTTTATAGAGACCTGCAGAGTTGGGGTTATTGCACCTAAGCTATCCTTGAAAACCCAAATTTTACCTTTAAAATTTGTGTCATAGTTAATCTATTATTGAACTCTTATTGAATTATAAATAGGAATATAATTGCATGATATCTTTATTAGTTGTAAATGTAAAATTTGAACTATATTGATTTCAATTGGGTGATTATGTTTGATCAATTAGCATTGAATTAATGTATGAATTGGAAGCAATTTTGAAATAGATCTATTTTTGTATAGGAACGTTTTATCATGAATAGATTATAGAAGAAAAGATCACTTCATGACTTGATGATCATTATTATTAAAATTGATTAACTGTATTATGAAGACTAGAGGATAGATAGCCATTTAATATTCTGCATTTCATAATGTGATAATAAGGTTATGAGTTATGTACCCATGTTAGTTAAATGATCTGATCATACATATATTATTATCTTTCATCTTGTACGACTGAACAATATTTTGAATTGATTAAAGAACTTGATAACGCATCATGCATTGATTATTAATGTACTGATTCATATGAATGTAATTAATGTATTTGTACTTGATTTTAATGTGAAAGTATTACTCACAATTGTATAAGGAAAATTTTCCCGATGAGTTAAATGATTATATTTGATAATCAATTTGTGAATATATATTAATGTTATTAATTATAAATTAATGATTATGGTTCGGTTCATTACGATTGTGTTTTAAGGCATATTTGTATCACTGTTTATCATAAACACATTTATTGTGATTGAAATTAAATATGAAAACACAACTTTTTAAAGATGATGTTATGATCTAACTAATATATAACAAAAATAGTAATACAAACAAGAAATAAAACATAGTACTAAAAGAAGAAAGTGTGTCAAAATGATATATTTGTTCATCATAAATAAATAAGATGATGTATATCAGATTATAAATAAGAAATATTGGAAAAAATATTGTTGTCTTTTTATAACAACTTACATGTTTATGATTAATTACATTCGTTGTAAAATATCATATTACTTCTACTTATCCTTTTGGGAAATAATCACAATAATATGGGAAAAGTATGAAGGTACATTTTAATCATAAGATATAGTACATATGTACATAATTGACCTTGGAAAACTGAAATGTCTAAGTGTCTATTAATGAACATGAATGATATTTAATTAGTTTTATGAATTGGTTTAAATATCATACTTGACTAAACATAATCAAAGATCATAAAATGATGTAGTTGACTTACATGTGGTATGAGGTACATGCACTAGTTAATGTCTCGAAGAGTTCACTATATAACTCTATCGTGAATTGGATAACATAATAATTTTTTTTTAACCTTTCTTTTGGATGAAAGCATAATTAATTGTAAATGAAGGTAGGCATCAAAATACAAAATTCGTGTCATATGAGCCATGTCTATACCAGCTCATGATGGATACATGAAGGGGAATGAATGTGATGTGACTTAGGTCATTACGTGAATATCTATTTTTCTGTAGGGATCCTAAGGTGGTATTGACATGAATCATATGACCTGAATATCGAGTCTTGATATCTAGAGCCTCAAAATTTGATCCAATTACTTATTATACATGATAATTAAAATGATTAACTATAAATATGATAATTAATCAACGGAAAATAATTTAGATCACTATGTTGATACAGTTGTGTGGTGAAGTGAATACATGTTTTGTAGGCTTGTGTGGAGTCTTGAAACTGGCTTGCTAATGCAAATCCAAATAATTATGGCCATAATAGTGCACATAATTCATTACATTATCTGTTCACCAAGTCTTCTTGTAAGTGGTGTCTGGGGCTAGATGGAGGTTACTTCAGTGAATTTTTTATTGACACTAAGAAGATCCGCAAGTTATCTTAGCCTATAATAAGGCTTAACCAATGGTTATAATGTATACTATCTCATAAAGAGTGTTGAATGGTGATTGATAAGGATTTGGAATCCATTGTAGTTGCACATGGTTATTTTATGTTTTTTAGATAGATTCTTGAATATTAAGTGATGGTGGAATAATTTAGCAGTGGCCGAGTAATGATAATATTCATTACAACATTATAAGAACTTAAGGGATTTTGTAAACTTATTAGTATGTTGGGTTATTTCTACTGTGTGCTAAAAATCATTCAAGGCATAATTTTATTTGATGTTTATAAAAAAATTCCCTTAGTTTGTTGAAGCATAACATGGGTGTTACATATTAAATTTGTATTTCCATCATTATCTGCATTTTAATTATCTAAAAACAATTTAACACTCAGTAAAGGGATCCCTTTGGTTCCTCGGATTAGCCTTTTCCAATTAACTTGTCATATTATTATCTAACATCTCTCTTATCAAGCTATCTACTTGTGTGCATGTTTTTTTACTATCTAGAAGAAGACTCTCTTGCACCCAGTTGGATCTACACATCTTGATCCATGTAAAATAACTAGACCCTAAAGTTTACTAAAACATTCTGGCACACCCGATGGGACCCTAGTCCCCTTTAAATCAAATTCTACATTTCCATAGTAAAAAATACTTCTTTTTTCATTTCTTGTCACAACAATTAACTTTTCAGTATAGAGTCCTTTAGTGTCTTTCTCAAAAAAATGTGTAAAATAATTACAGAGTATTTACTAAAAAAGGTACTTTTTTATTTTTATTTTTTTTATTTCAGTCTCCCTCTAGCATCACATCTTGTGTGATTTATCCTCATTGAAATCCATTTTTCTTTCAGGTTTTAAAAGGAATCTTCATTCTTGCATGCTCATCTAGCTTAAATAGGGGTTAAAAATCCACAATCACTGCTTCCCTTCACACATAGAAGAATCACATTACAAATAAAATTCACATTCTCAACACTTCCTTCCAAGTCTACCTACTTGGATTTCATCACCAAGGAGGAAGATTACTCGGTGTTTTGACTGAGTATAAATAATGGTGGGTGGTATATTGGTTAAGCACTCGACACCCTTATATCTGCAGGACTGTGAAGTGTGTAGGTAGGCCCTAATACCACACCTCTTATTGACACCAACATATATATTTGGGCCTTTAATACTCTTAGGAATATCAATGACTCCAACCTTAAACATACCTAAAACTAGCCCTAGCTGGCCTAATTCTTAGTACCCTTTATCAACCATATTTTCCTTTTCACACACTTCAAATTAATCAAAATGATTAAAATCTCTTGCTAATTTTGTGCATTTCATCTTAATTGAATATGTTCATGTCATTATTTTTTTGTTGATTCATGGTTTTGACTAGATAACAATCTCGTATTCATAATACCATAGATTTTTCTGATCTAATAAAAATAGACTTACATTAAATATGATTGTAGAGTAAATATTGTTATAAATGATGTATGAATGCTAATATACAGTAAGATGCAAGCAATAAATCATGTGTAATATGAAAATCTAAGAAATAAGGAAAGATAGGGGACTTAGATAATTTTTGAGAAAATAGGAAGTGATCTGGGAAAATGAAATGTTGAAATAAACTATAGACAACATCGCCACTATAAACTAGAGGTTCTAAGACCTAGAACTATTCTAGACATGAGTTCCTAAGAGAGGAAAAGAGCACCTGACGTTGGTGTCTAGATTTGGGCACTGGTGTTTAGGTAGATGTTGTGGATCTGGATCTTTCAGGGTTGGATAAGCTTTATTGTTGATATTTGTTTGTCACTATCTGATTTTTGAATGTACATGTAACATGCAAGAAATAATTTCACCTGCACATACCCAAAAATAAAATGTAGAATGGGGAGTCAGAATAACTTGAGAGGTCACTCAAAGAGTGAAATTATGACCGAGCACTGCACTACATCTCAGACTCCATGTAATTCTTGTGTATGTGTAGAAATGATTCCCTAAGATTCCCTTGTGAAAGTTTCATAGAGATAGCTGGATAGATATAGAATGTAGAAAATGTATAGAATGTGTGGGATAGAATAGAATAAAAATACCTTCCTACGATATGTATGTAGATGTGATGCAACCCTTGTCCTTTGTATGAGTTCTAGATTGATGCCTTTGATGCTCCTGTACCTTTTGAGTGCAAGCTTAGGTGGTAGTATGTAATTCTTAATGCTTGGTTCCTCATTTTGAAAACATAACTATGTATTTATATGATTCCCTTATTTGAATTTAGTAATTGACAATTGAAAGGATGACCCAAAGTAGTAAAAAGTAATTAATAAGTGAAAGGGGTCTAAAAATGTAAGAAATAGGTAAAGAGGGAAAGGATCACCCACGAGGATAGAAGCGCTTGATGCTAGTGTCCCAACTGGGAGGTAGTGTTTGAGGACATAGAAATATAAAATAGTTAAGTGCTGACAAGAGTGCAATATGTATAAACCAATAAAAGCACAAAAGACAAAGCAAAAGACTAAAATGAGTTGTAAATTACTATTTTTCTTATTTAGGAATCATGTAAATGCTAGCATGCTTTTAAGACCTAGAAATGTACCAAGTGTATAGATTTTATGACTACATTTTACCCCCATGTTATGTTGTTGATTGAATACTTGATAACATAAAGTAGTAAGAAGATGCGTACCTTATGATCCTATAGAGAGTGGGGTGAATAGTGTGCCAAGTGGATAAGTGAAGTGTGAAGTGATCGCAAAGTGAAGCATGGAGACTAGGAAAAGGGAAGTGGACCATAGTGGTGAAGCATATGTGACTTTTACATGTCATTATAAGCTTATATTTTCTGATGTAGGCTTCTTCTTGTTGCGTATTAAGGATGGACATGCAAAACAAGAGTGAAAGAGTAGTCAAAGTCATGTATATGAAAAATTTGAGTAAAGTATGTATAATTGAATTTATGATATTTTCACAGTTCAAAGTATGTATAAGTGTGAAACTATGTAATGTTGGTGAGACAATTTTTTAGGTGGACATTTTTTTCCATCTACTTGAATCAAAGTCCCTCTACTTGAACGATGCAACTCCATGTATACATGTGCATGAACAAGTGGATTTATGTGGTGGCCTTGCAGCCGGGGATCCAATATGGGAACTCCACTGACCCTGTGGAAAATCTAGAAATTGTTTTATAGAGAGGAATTTTCAAGATAATGGGAAAGGGAGTGAGATAAAGAAAGGGGGAGATTAATGTTGTGGGTAGGAAATCAGAGTCCCACACCCATTAATCACAAACTTCAACACATGTAAATTGGAGAAGAAACAATTTACCCACCTGTAACAAGACCAATTGAGATTCAAAGAACACAAAGTTTCGATTAAACCTCGCAGTCAAAAATAAAGAAACTCCTCTTTTATTGAAGCTTGATGAAAATTGTACATGCAAGAGTGGGAAGAATGTAGAAAGTGGAAGTAGAAGAAAATTATTTATCTCTTTGCTCCTTCATATGATCACTCTCTCATAAGCTTACAAAAATGATAACCCTTTGGAAAGGGGATGCCTTTAAAATTTAGATAATTTGACAATGACTCTTCATCTACCCCCAAATGACCTTTCACAAGCCTTTGCACAACTTACAACTTTTCATATTCCTAGGAAATATTAAGTCCCTTTTCATAAAACAAAGGTGATTTATTATATTATAATACTAAAGTTAATTTTTAATCAAATTAAAGGCATTATGAAAAAATGCAACCCCAACAAATAATTAGAACATGCAACCCCAACCCTAAACCCTATGCCCTAAACGCTAAACCCTAAACCCTAGACCACCTCCGTGCACATTGTTTTTGTTAAAAACACTTTTCGTATAAGATTTCCAAAAATAGTAAGTGCATGGGTAGGAGGCTTACTATTTTTGGAAATTCAGGTTTTAGAATTTTGTTTTTGATGAAACAACCTTTTTTGATATGGGTTTTTTCTCCTTAGTGTACCTCTAAAATTTCAACTTGATTTGGTGTTTAGAAAAGGAGATTTAAAATTTGAAATTTTTCACCATGGGAAACTGGGGTTTCTTCATTGTGAAAAATCTGAAACATGCATGAAAAAATTTCTTCTTGGATTTGAATGGCCTTTGAGAAACTATAATATTGAAAAAAATGGCACGTTGATTCGTGCACTAATTTTTTAGATATGAGCAAATCTTGTTCGGGGATTTCAAAGTTTCTTCAAGGAAAGATCCCATTTTCTCTTCTCAAATCTAGAGTTCTTAGTTTTTTTTTTTTTTTTCATTTATTTAGATCATATAAAATATTTAGAAATAGAGAGATCATGAAAATAGGTATGTATAATTCAATGAAAATTTTGGCAGACTTTCGGGAGCGCAGGGAACATGTGGGGAGAAATTAGCAAAAATGGCTATTTCTGTAATTTATAGCTTGGAATGTGAAGGGAGATGGTGGTGTGAATTTTTTAGAACCTCACATCCCTTTGTTTTGGTGCAATAGGGAAATAAAATTTTTCCTTTCCCCTAGCATGACAAATGGCGAGTGTTGATTTGATGAGAGAAATGAAGGGGGAGCCACATTTAAGCACTTGGGGGCTAGAAAATGGTCGTACGAGGAACTTGGAGGCTAAAATGGGGTGGGAAATTTTTTATCATCCCTATTTTACCCTTTTAAAGGGAAAAAAGGTTCTCAAAAAAATTCCCTATCCTCACAGTGACAACTGGGATGCGTGCGGGAGTAGTTGGGAGAGTAGGTCAAATTGGTCAAAGGGGGTTAAAAGGTGAGCATCGGGTCATATGGGTGACCATAAGGCTAAATGGGGGGAGAGCGTAATGTTGTGAACATAATTTACCTTTGGTAAGTTGCAATAGGGACATATAATTTTGTGTTAACCTCATCTTGACACGTGTCTAAGTGTGAAAATGGTTCAGTATCAAAGAGCATACCTTGAGAGAAAACTCGTAAGGTCATAACTTGATCTCCTAGATGAGTTTTTCAGGAGCTTATTTATATTATTTTATATGAAAAATACCTTTTTTGAAGAATGGTGAGGGTACCAAGACTTTATTTTGACTACAACACCCCAAAAAATCTCCTTTTTTCTCGATATCACTCGTTGTGCATGGAAAGAATGAGTTGGCCTGAAAAATGCATGGTGCTTGAAGATGATATGTTATCTCCACCATGTAGGGGAATGAAATTAATTTACAATTATATCTTTTTTGGATCTTAACTCATTATAGTGCCCCCGAAATCCTTCCTTGAATATCAGGTTCCTTTTTTGGTGTAAGCTCCTTTAGGTCCAAAAATCCGCTTTTGGTGAATTGGATCCTAAATGATTTAAAATTCCCACAATATTCCTAAATAAGTTCCTTGGTGTTATTGGATCAAAGATACACTTCTATGATGAAAATGAGCCTCCTGCACTACTACCGTGATGCTGCACTTGGCTTAGAAAGGTCAATTAAAAACCTTTCTAATTTTGTTGAAAACTTGCCTTGAAAAACCGTTGCTCCAACATACTTAAATGATTTTTATTTTTATAAATAACCTAGGGGGACTGAAGAAATTCATAAATGGAATATTAAAGGACAAGGTTGGACTCGACACTAAGGATTAGGTTTATTTGGGGGTCCTTGAAGAGGTATGACATGGAATTATTTGACACTAGGGTATAGTTGTCATGTTTTCAGGTGAATTTTGCCCATGCAAAAACACAGGAAAATAGTTGGCTCTAGTTTGGAGAAACATTATGCATCGAGATCAGGGAGGTCATGATGTGAGAAATCGTAGAATCTCAATTTTAGACTTGAGTATTTCCATATCAATTGGGCTATACAGAGTCACTCAAACATATAGCTAGAAGGAGTGTACACACATACACACAAAAGGAAAAAAAACACATACCACACAGAAAGGAAAGATCACACGCAACAGAAAAGGTAAATACCTACCTAAAAATCACTTATGGTACATTGCAGGGGATAACCCACTTTCACTGAAGTAATTTTATTTCTAGAGGCTACTATACGATAGAAAATCAACACGTGATCTTCTTCGCACCCGACCTCTCGAGCTCATGCCGAGATAGCCATTGTGGAATTAAAATGGAATTGAACGTGATGGCGGCGATCAAGATAATTGGGAAACCTTATGTCTTTGACAAGGAATACTAGAATCTATGAATCTAAGGTAAAGAATGATCTCCTAACCTGAAGGGGTGTGATGGTATGGTCCGATATGATAGCTACTCAGAGACTCCAATCGATGTCTAGTTCTGCGGAGATTCTATTGATTGGTTGCATAATACATGGAAAGTAACCTATAGGTGCTATGTATGGGTTTCTAGACAAGGTCATGGAAATTGCGACAAGAGGTGTAGAGGAGCTACAGGAACTAAGGTCAATTTTCTAGTCTTGTCTATAAATTATTAGCCTAATCGGCTGATATATTCAACAACAAAAGCTGTGTAATAATATCGAGTGGAAGCGGTGAAGATTTGAATACCAATGTGCATAAACTAGTGTCAATATCTAGCTGAATGGCAGGCCCATTGGGTTGCGGGACTTGTGGATCATAACTTAAAAACTCTTGGGGGTAGTGGCCCTTGTATGGTCATGCATGCAATCAAACCTATTTCCAAGAGTAGTCCAAAAGTTGTAGGATCGATTAGCAGCTATATTCAATGTATCTAAATGTCTTATTTTCTTAGTGTATGTTGTAGGTGTGCATAAGAGTGTTAAACAAAAGCTTGTGTTGATGTCAGTTATTAGCTCTGGCCCGTTGAGTTGTGGGACTAGGGGATCACAACTGTAAGTCTTTTCCTGTTGTGGGCCGTTGATGGTCATGCAAGATGAATTGATTTTTTTTCGGTAAATAAACTATCTATCAAAGGAAATCTAACCTATATCTTTTGTATTTTCTCAATATATCAGAACAAAGCAGTAAAACAAGCTAATCTATGGAAAATAAATGTTTTTATTCTTTTCTAATTTTTTAGACAATGCATCTAATCTAATGGACAAATTAAATACAAACAGATAGCCAGATGTAGCTAACTATTTGTGCAGATGTGTGAATCTAAATCTAAAATATATTCTAATTGAATCAAAATCCTTCCAACCCTACCTCAGAAGTGAAGAACAAATCATAATCCTAATAGGACTATTGTTCCCCACAGCTTCCCTGGTAATATTGAAGAGACAACTTCCAATTGATTTGATCTACTTGAAATTATCTAGCTAATTGAAATGAATTGTTTCTCCACTCTATTTGACATGTAATTGAAATTAACAATTATTAATTGAAAATTTGATAAACAAAGGAAACAAATACACAACTCCAACCTGGAAGAGCAAGAACCTTGGAAAATCCAATAGTATTAGTAGTTGTCCCCTCAGTTATTTCCTTTCTTTCTTTGAGTGTTCATGTGAGTCCAAGGAATTGGGAACACAAAGAACAACAACAAGATGATGGTGCTTGAGCAATGGCAGCTTGGAAGTAATCTGGATGCAATGCAAGTAGAAGAGAGATAGCACAAGAGATCTAAGCTTGGCTATGCAATTCCTAGCACGATTATGGTAGCAAAACAATACAAGATACACAAAATTCTTAGGCCCTTTTGCTTGAATACAAGCATGGAATATATAGGAATGGAGGATAGGAGGTTACTTCATGCAAAAGGTAAGAAGAAGCAATTCCAACTAATTAAATCTTATTTAAAATAGGAGTAAGGATAACCAAGCAAACAAAGCTATTTTTAGCCAATTCGGCTCACAGATGCATGCAAAAAGAAAACTTAAGTGAACCGTCACATGTTTAAAACATGTGTGAAGAATATGGAAAAAGTAGGCAGGACCTCCGCCCTATGCAAGGCCGTAGTTTCAGGACCACCGCCCTGCTTGGGTAGTGGTTTGAGAACCGCCACCTAGGTAGGGCAGAGGTCCTAGCACTGAAGGCCCAAACAAGCACAAGAAGAGACAGGGAGATGGAAAAATTCATGGAAAAGTTAAGTAAGGCTATCTAGGCTACAAATATACACTGTGAATGGGTTTTGGAGCTTGAACACCTTCTTGAAAGGATTTTGAATCATCATTGGGGACTTTTGTAACCATTTTTCCGACAATGTAGCACGTGTAATTTTGGGTGTTTACATATTTCCCCCTTGAACAAGCATCTTAGGCATATAAAGGCATAAAACGTGGAGTATGAGTATGGCATTCTTGAAATGGGGAGTTAGAATCTATACCTGACATGCCTGTGTGTTGAAATGTCATCGTCCAAGCTCCCTCTTCCTGCAAGAAGAAGAAGAGAATCAAGTGAAAATACATAAAATATTTGGAAAATAAACACTAAACCAAAATGACAAGAGGACTTACCATCTGCATACGGATGTAGAAATATACCTGTGCCAACACTCCAGCCCTATAAACACATACACTCAAAACGAGTTTTATATATATATATATATATATATATATATATATCGAAACAGGCTCATTTTTTATTAATTCATTTGTGCATTGTTGATTTGGTGAAATTGGAGCTTTGGACATACGTTGATTGTTCCTGACATGAATACAGATGAAACGACCGTTGTGAGATAGAGATCATGCCTCCACAAGCGGGAAATCAACCGGCACATTCCCAGGTTAGCTATTTCCTCTTTTGTATTTTGTTTCCCTAAATGTTAAAATGTTGAAAAGTTCACCTAGGGGGGACATTTTCAAATTTTCTTATTTTAATTAAGTTCTTAGGAAGGCACCCATAGGGCATTATTTTATTTTATTAGAAACGGTCAATTTTCTCCTTTTTGGGAATTTGCATTCTGTGATTTTCTAGCTCACTATCTCTCTTTTTTTTGTTATTTTCAGCAGCATCTGCACACAAATGGTAAGAAATCATTTGTTGGGTATGCATGGACACCCTATTAATCCCCTCAAGGAAGACTTGAACTGAGTTGACTACTGATTTAGGACAACCCTTAGCCGCCGGCTGACATACTGACGTATTCTTTCCCATCTGGAAGGTAGTGGAGATAGTGACTTCCCTTCATACCACAGTAGCTGGATACGAGGCTGCCGAGTGTCTGATGAGGCATATCCATTCTCACAGTGAGTCTACGGGTAGCGGGTGCCACCATGAGCACTAAAACCATTCATTCCATTCTCAACACCATCACAGCCATAGTAGGATCCCTAAACATGCTCGCGCACCATCTGAGGGATCCCTAAGGGAGTGATAGGCCACTGAACCTTTATTGCTTTGGTACCGTTTTTGACATTATACGATTTTTTTTGTAGATTTTGGGCTCATTTTGAGTGTTTTGACCATGCCTCACGCATGGATACAATGGAATATCTAGAATTGGATCCGTAGATGGCCACCTAGTTGACAAAATATGGTTTTGGGGTTTTAAAATCTCCTTGGATTTTTAGACATCTAACTCACTTTGTTTTTTATTTATGATTTCATAATGTTTGACTAATTTGTAACTTTCAAGTTTATCAAAGAGACCCCCTATGCCTTGCCCCATGCTACCAGTAGGAAGTGTGGGCTGATTACCATGGACAATGCATAGATGAGTAAGGGAATTTCCCTCCTTTCCCAACCCTACATCACTAGTAAGAGACAGAGGCTAAACACCAAAGGTTGGTAGGGCAGAGAAATGTGTAAAAATAAAATTTTCTGTGGATTTTCATTTGACTTACTTATTTTAGAAAAAATGTTTAGAATGCTCTTATTTCCAAGGAGATGTATATGGGATAGATGCGACACCATGAAGCTTCTAGAACAAACCATGAACAAAAGATGCCTAACCTAAGAAGAGACCAAAAGTAGAACCAAGTATGCAGGCCTTGGTATGGTTACCATCAAAACTTTGTCTTATCTTATTTGGATTAATAAATGATTCAGAAATAGTTGATGATATTGTGAAGGTTTGAAGAGACATGATTTGAATGTTTTTCCAATATTTTCAGAAGTTTTTAGAAATTACTACAAGAATAAGTTCCTTGATCACACTTTTTACAAAATGAATAGACAGATGAAAAATGCAATGCAGATGCAATAATGTACATATGAAAATGGCGATGGGTCATGTGTAGTATCTCTTTAGATGAAGAGAGTTTACGGATTTGCTAAAATCCTCACCTTCTAGTGTACACAGGATAAATGTGCCATTTTTATAGTCTTCCACTACTCGATATGGACCTAACCACCTAGGTCTAAAATTTCTTCCCTTGTCAGTCTTCTTGTCTATTCAACTATCAAGTCTTAATGCCAAATCTCCTTCATAGATCTCACATTCGTAACACCTTCTTATTGTATTTATGAGCCATACGGTCAACTTAAACGTTGTGTCATTGTTCAAAATTTAGTCTATCCTTGTTGAGACTTTCTAACTGGGAGAGTCATGCTTCTCGATAACCCTCCTCTCCCAAGATCCCATGTAGTGAAATGTAAAGACTAGGTATTTCGACTTCAAGTGGCAGAACTACCTCAACACCAAATACTAAGGAAAAGGGAGTTGCCCCAATTGGTGTTCTAATCGAAGTTTGGTAGGCCCATAAGGCCGGAAAAATCTTTAGGTGCTAATCTCGTTTATTCTCCTTAACAGTCTTTAGGAGAATGGACTTTAAAGTCTTATTGGTAGCCTCAGCTTATCCATTAGCCTGGAGGGTAGTAAAGAGAAGCCGTGTGATTAATTATTTTAAACTTTGTACACAACTCATGCACCTCTTCATTTTTGAAAGATGTGCCATTATCATAAATAATGACCTACGACACCTCGTACCTACAAATGATCTGGTTCAGGATGAACTTAGCAATTATAGACCCATTGTACAGTGGTAAGGGGCATGGCCTCCACCCACTTGGTAAAGTATTATGTGGCCGTGATTATGAAATTATGGCCATCTATTGATGAGGGAGAGAACTTCCCTATCAAATCCAGGCCCCATATGGAGAAGGGTTATGGGGTTGCAATTGGTTGCAAAGCTTGTGCTGGTATATGAATCTCGTGGGATAACTCTTGACATTTGTGACATCGAAGCACAAAATCTATTGCATCATGTTCTAGGGTGGGCTAGAAATAGCCCACCGATGTATCTTTCAGGTAGTAGTGTGGCCGCCGAAGTGACCTCCACATACCCCGCTATGTGACTCATAAAGAATCTTTTCAGATTCTTCGGTGTAAACACACCTTAAACAACATTTCCATCAAAGGCTCTACTAGAGGACTTGTTCCAAAATAACATACTTAGCAGCAATGACACTATAACTGCCTTCTTTGTTGTGATTTTTCCCCTTCTGGGTATGTGTGGTCCCATGATGAAGTTGATAATGTCAGTTTACCAAGGGCACACAGAGATAGGGGGCATGATTTTAACAAAATACCCACATTCATCACGAAAGTCTAGATCTACCAAATCACCCCCATCTAATGGTTTCTTAGCCAACCAATCTACAATAATTTGACCCTTAATGGATTTTTGATTTACAAACATTAGCTTGAACTCACCCATTAATGTTATGAAACGCCCATCCTTTTTAGACAAGGATCTTTGCATGAGGAATGTTCGTAAGTGGTTTGTCTTGATAATGACCCTTGTTTACTGATTAAGCATACAATGCCTTAAGAATTTTTTTTCAAAAACTATGGTGAGGCATTCCTTTTCTTCCTGTGTGTAGCACATCTCATAATCAAGTAGCATCCGACTAATGAAGTAAATTGCTCATTCCCGTTTATCGTCATCCTCTTGAGCCAACATGTAGGATAGAAAAACATCCATATCCCATGGATATAATATCAAAGGGCAATCTGATCTAGGTGGCATTAGCATGGGATGGGACACCAAGAATCATTTAAATTCCTTAAAGGCCTCATTGCATTCCTTCGTCCAATCAATGCTATAATCCTTTTTCAACAAATTGTTGATTAGATGAATGGTGAAGGTCAAGTCAAGGACAAACCTTTACATTACATTAAGTTTCCCAAGAAAAGATATAATACCAAACTCATCAGATGGCGGAACCATTTCTAAGACAGCCCATATTTTGGCTGGGTCAACATCAATCCCTCGTGAAGATATAATGTAACCCAGAAGCTTACCTCTTGTTACACCAAATACACATTTCTCTAGATTCTACGTGACACTGTATTCAATCAAGCACAAAAGGATGGTGTGAAGCACCTCTAGGTGATCACATCACTTTTCTGGCCTTGGCTAGTAGGTCATCTACGTAGGATTTAAAAAATCTTATGAATAAGATCATGGAATATGTAGGTCATTACTCGTTGATACGTAGTGCCAGTGTTCTTAAGACCAAATGGCATGACGGCATAACAATAAGTTCCCCAAGGAGTTATGAATGTAGTTTTAGCTTGATCTTCCATGGATATTTTGATTTAATTATATCCTAAAAACCCATTCATAATACATAACAACTCAAATCCATTTGTTGCATCAACAATAACATAAATGGATGGTAGTGGGAAATCATCCTTGGGACAAGCCTTGTTAATGTCCCAGAAGTCTATGCAAATATGCATCTTTCCATTCTTTTTGAGAACGGGGAAAATGTTAGCTACCCATTGTGAATAATCGACTGGCTTGATAAATCCCACCTGAAGAAGCTTCATTACTTCTTCTTTTACCATAAGGGCCACCTTTGGCTTCATAGGTCTTGACTTCTAATTAATTAGCTTGGCATTCGGCTTGGTGATGAGATTGTGAACTACAATGTGTGGCGCAATTCCTGTAATTTCCTTGTAACTAAATGCAAAGGATTTTTGAATATCCTTGAGGATTTGGGTATGAATTTATACTTCCTTAGGAGTTAAAGAGGACCCTAGTTTTAAGATTTTTGGCTCTTCCTTCGTTTTGATGTTTATATCAATCGTTCCCTGGATTAAGGAGGCGTTTCCCTCCTTAAACTCAAGAGAGGCTAGAGGTACACTCCAAGTCCCCCTTTGTCTTCTACTTTGTAAATCTCAATATATTTCCCCAGAGAGGAATCAATCATGGGATTTGCAAAATAAGAAGAGGAACGTGGAATTAGGGAAAGGTCTACCTTGTGACAGGTAAGATGCATTTCCACCAAAGCATTTAAATAACTTAAAGTTGACTCAACCCCATCAACAGGGTCTGAAGAGTCAAGTTGATCCTCAGCTTCCACGTATGTCAACATTGACACTATTGGCACTTTGTGAATCAAGGATTCAATGTGGATTGAAACCGTGAAGCTGGTGTCCTCTAAGTCACTACTTGCAGTGAAGCATGAGGTGGATGTTGCTATAGATTCTGCCAGAAGGTTTTGTTCATGTGGGACAACATTGATTAATATAATGTCAAACCCATTTGTTACGCCCCAACACCGACTATTTTGTAGAGTTACAGGTGTTCAGCCCTAGTCTTGTATACCTCAGATATCTGATTTGTGACTAGTTGTGAGTCACCCAACACCCTAATATTGAGTATTCCCATTCTCTTAGCTATAATGAGACCTAATAGGAGAGCCTCATACTCAGCCCCATTGTTTGTGCATTTGAAATTAAATTTGAAAGAAAAAGGTAAAAATCCTTTCTTCGAGTGAAGTAATGGATCTTATTTGCCCCAGTGCCGAAGTGAAACTTGGATCCAACAAAATGGAGAGTCTAGAAACTACTCAGAAAGATGGATATTGAGTCATCTTTTGTAAGTTATCCTTGTACCTCGGTTACCTCCACCATGCAAACCTCATCTGATGGAAGGGAACCAAGTCCCATGGCATGTCCCATACCCATGGAATCAAAGGGGAGAAGCATAGGAAAATCCTTTTCTAATAGCTCGACAATATTTTATGTAGTTCCTAACGATACTGTCTCTACAACAATGTTTTCATCTTTGATCACCGAAATACCCTCGATCAAACCCATAACTTCTAACTCCATTGTGGGGAACCATATTTTCTTCTGGTACCACACTTGTCAGTTTGTTTAATTGGTTCATAGCAAGTTTGAATTTGAAATGGATCGTTGAAGATTCCCAATGGTTTGTTCTACGGAGACAACGGGTCCCATATAGGCATTTTGATTGGGTGCAGTTGGGGTTTTCTAAAAACATGTAAACAAATAACTATCTTTTTTCTTCTGGAAAACACTGCAAAAACTTATTACAATCGCAACAAGTTCTTATGTCATGCCCACGAACCCTATGGAAACCGCAATATAAGTCAGGATTGTAATCTTGAGGCCTTTGGTTTGTTCCTTGTTGTGGTCTAAAACTATGGTTATTCTTTGGTTGTTGATTGTTATAATTAACACCTTGGAACCCTTGCCCCTAATTTTGGAATTAGTTGGGGTATTGACTAGGTCTTGGGGGTCAGCATTTTCCTTTGTTGCTGCTGTTGGGGACAATTAAAATCCATAGTGTTTACCAAAGGTGAGAAATTGATATTTCTCTGATTTTTTCCATTATTGTTGTTATTTATAGCAACTGTATCGGTAGGATTAACAACATTAGGCTTTTTGGGCTGGTCAGTCACACCATCGGTCGTGACTCCACAATTCTTATTAAGGATCTTTTGTCCTTGATTGTTATATGTGTTGTTGGAGTAACTGAGAGTGATTTGAGTAGGAGTGACTAACTTCTCATTTGCTCCATAGGTCTTACGACCATGTCAATTGTCGCTTGGTCAACCGGAAGAGAACCCTCTAGCAGCTCTTCATAGCTACTTAGCGAGAATTTTTGAACCTCTTCCTTCGTCTCTCTATTGAGAGAGTGAAGGAACAATTATAGAGTTATATTTGATCTATGTTTGGAGCACCTGCGGAAGAGTAGTGAACATGTCACCACCTTTGGATGAAGTGGGTTGTAGATTTGTTATGTTCTTGTTTGATATGAAGGAATTCCTTGATTCCTATCTGCAAAAGCTTGTTCATATCAAAAGCTTTGATAAACTCTGATACAAGTTGTTTGAATGAGTGTATTGAAGCCTCTGATATCCTATAATACCAATCAAGAGTAATACCTTCTAGTTTGATAGGGAAAATCTTTACAACAACTGCATCCCATGTGAGCAACTCTTGAATGGATGATGCATAAGCCTTGATGTGGGCATTAGGATCACCCTCCTATTTGAACTTTGGGAGATCAAGAAAGGGTCTTAGGAGCATGACTACCTGAATGGAGAAATCTAGGGGTTCTTTGAGATATTCAGAATAAGTCTCCATTGCATATGTTTCCACCATTAAAGACCCTTGTTGGGGAGGTGGAGGTTGCATTAGTTACTAAAACGACATGGCGTAGGCATTTGTTAGGGTATATGGCATCTCCTGTGGATAACCATAAGGACCCAGATAGGTGTATGCATATCCTTGTGGTGTTTTAGAGTATGTGTGCATATAGGGGGGTTGTCCAATTTGATACAGAGCTGAAGGTGTGAAGCCAAGGAACGTCACATTTCCAGCTGGTATAGCATTTGAGAATGCACTTCCGGATGGTACCTATTGTAGATATCCATATGTGGCTTTACGAGGCATACCCAAGGTACCCGTCCTAGTTAACAAATCCCCATGGTTCAGAGTATTCATGTAGACTGGAGGATTATGCGCAGTCAGTATTTGCCCATAGTTCTGTGGGTAGGAAGGAGTCTATGCTTTCCCTGCATATGAATTCTATGTATTTTGGGCAAGCTCTAACTCCTTGAATTTATCAACCAAAGCTGAAATGACATCACTCATTGATGGGGTAGTACCTTGCTTAGGTAGCTTTGGTTTAACCCTTAGAGGTTGTTGAGGAGTATGGTATCCTGCTATGAACTGTTCACGATGTTGCCAACCCTCATTGGTTGTATTGTCATTTGATGGTGGGGTAGCGTTATTTTTTTAAATCAGGACGTCATCTTGTCCTTACAACCTATCAAAATATTGGTTCATTTGTTGGAATTTTTGTTCACTCCTAGTGTACTGTGCTAAATACTCCTCATCGAGATAAGGGAGTTGATCAGATTGCACGGTAATGGGCTGTCAAAACAATACTCGAGGAGATGAACTCGCTTCACTAGATAATTTTTTGTTATTTGAACTTGATTGTTAAAGGGAATAAGTCTGAGTGACTTGATCTAGTTCTTCAATGTGTACAGAAGAACCAACATTGGTTTCCTGAAGTAGAGGGTTTTGAGTGGATGAGTGGTTGTCTGCCCATGTTGAAATTGAAGGTGACTGTTGTGGTACGCTTGATTGGTAATGGTACATGTAAAACCTGAGATGGGCTGACCATAATTTTCATATCCCGACATATTCGGAGGGCATAAGAATACCTACAGAATAAAAGGCTGAACGAAGAAAGTGGAAAAATTTAGAGACTAGCTCTTCACATTGGGTTCACCAATTTATACGATAGAAAATCAATACGTGACCTTCTTTGCACCTGACCTCCCGAGGTCATGCCAAGACAGCCGATGTGGAATTGAAATGGAAGTGAAAGTGATGGTGGTGATCAAGCTAATTAGGCAACCTTATATCTTCGACACGTAATATTAGAATTTGTAAATATAAGGCAAAGAATGCTCTCCTAACCTGAAGGGGTGTGATGGTACGATCCGATATGATAGCTACTCGAAGACTCCAATTGATGTCTAGTTCTGCCGAGATTCTATTGATCGGTTGTGGAATACATGGAAAGTAACCTATAGGTTCCTCGTATGGATTTCCAGATAAGGTCATGGAAATTGAGACAAAAGGTGTAGTTGAGCTGCAAGAACTAAGGGTGATTTTCTTGTCTTGTCTAGAAAGTCTTAGCCTGATCGGCTGATATATTCAACAACAAAAGCTATGTAATAATATCAAGTGGAAGCGGTGAAGATATGAATACCAATGTGCATAAACTAGTGTCAATATCTATTTGACTGGCAGGCCCATTGGGTTGTGGGACCTATGGATCACAACCAAATACTCTTGCGGGTTATGGCCCTTGTATAGTCATGCATGTAATTAAACCCTATTTCCATGAGAAGTCCAAAAGTCATAAGCTTGATTAGCAGATATATTCAATGTATCTAACTGTCTTATTTTCTTAGTGTATGTTGTAGGTGTGCGTAATATTGTTAAACACAAGCTTGTGTCGATGTCAGTTACTAGCTCTGGCCTGCTGAGTTGTGAAACCAAGGGATCGCAATTGTAAGTCTTTTCTTGTTGTGGACCGTTGATGGTCATGCAAGATAAATTGATTTGTTTTTGGTAAATAAACTATCTATTAAAGGAAATCTAACCTATATTTTTGGTATTTTCTCAATATATTAGAACAAAGCAGTAAAACAAGCTAATCTATGGAAAATAAATGTTTTTATTCTTTTCTATTTTTTCAGACAATGCATTTAATCTAATGAACAAATTAAATACAAACAGTTAGCTAGATGTAGCTAACTATTTGTGCAGATGTGTGAATATAAATCTAAAATCTATTCTAATTGAATCAAATTCCTTCTAACCCTACCTCAGAAGTGAAGAACAAATCATAACCCTAACAGAGTGATTGTTCCCCATAGCTTCCCTGGTAATTTTGAAGAGACAACTTCTAATTGATTCGATCTACTTGAAATTATCTAGCTAATTGAAATGAATTTTTTCTCTACTCTATTTGACATGCAATTGAAATTAAAAATTATTAATTGACAATTTGATAAACAAAGAAAAAAAATACATAACTCCAACTTGGAAGAGCAAGAACCTTGGCAAATCCAGTAGTATCATTATTTGTCCCCTTAGTTCTTTCCTTTCTTTCTCTGAGTGTTCATGTGATTCCAAGGAATTGGGAATGCAAAGGACAACAACAAGAGGATGGTGCTTGAGCAGTGGTGGCTTGGAAGCAATCTGGATGCAATGTAAATAGAAGAGAGATAACACAAGAGATTTGAGCTTGGTTATGCAATTCCTGGCAAGATTATGGCAGCAAAACAATACAAGATACACAAAATTCTTAGGCCCTTTTTCTTGAATACAAGCATGGAATATATAGGAATGGATGCTAGGAGGTTACTTCATGCACAAGGTAAGAAGAAGCAGTTCCAACTAATTAAATCTTACTTAAAATAGAAGGAGCAAGGAGAACCAAACAAACAAAGCTATTTTTAGCCAATTCGGATCACGAATGCATGCAAAAGGCAAACTTAAGTGAACCATCACATGTGTAGGACAAGCGTGAAGAATATGGAAAAGGTGGGTAGGACCGCCACCCTGCCTAGGTGGCGGTTTGAGAACCGCTGCCCAGGCAGGGTGGCGGTCTTGGCACTGATGGCCAAAACAAGCACATGAAGAGATGAGGAGATTGAAAAATGCATTGAAAAGTTACGTAAGGCTATCTAGGCTACAAATATTCACTGTGAATGGGTTTTGGAGCTCGAACACCTTCTTGAAAGGATTTTGAATCATCATTGGGGACTTTTGTAATCATTTTCCCTATAATGTAGGACGTGCACATTTGGGTGCATATCGCTACCCCTTATTTGGTAACACCAGGTGATGGTGCTCCATGAAGCCATTAATTGGTTCCATGAAGTAGCCCCCTCTCATCAACTACTTATGAAAACCATATCCTTTAATAACTATATGTGCACTTTTTAGGAGTGAGCCTACATGATCTTATTTATGCTTGGGCCTTCTCTCAGAGATTCCATTGCATTTGTTTTCTTTGAAATTAGTTTTGGAATGCCAATTGTCTTCTGTTTTCATCCACATTTTTGATATTTCATTTACTATCTCATTATAACACCATGGCTGATTTTTGTTTGGATAGCTTGAATATCTTGAATTTTCTCGTTCCACCCATTTATCATCATTGACATCTTTTCCGCAAGAGTATTCTAATTCATCATTTTGTTATGAGGTATTTGGAATTTGAGTGAAGAGTCGAGCACAACCTCATACCTATCTTACATGACCAAGGCTTGAGACAAGATGTCAAGACTTAACTTGGGATCTCCCATGTTTACCACTGCTTCCATAATGTCTTGAATTGAATTCTTCTTTGAAATTACCCAAAGCTCACCTTTACCTTTGTATAAAGAATCTTCATTCTAGAATTCAATAAAACCATTGGAAGGAATTACTTCATTATCCCATGGATCATGACATTTTTTTGTTTTCTATTAAGGGGAGCCCCAAATTCAAAGACCTTGATACTTTGAGTCTCAAATTTTTCATCCCATCGGGAATCCTCTCCTTCAAATCGAAAGGAGAACACTTAAACTTCATCAACACATTCGTCAATCATTAGTTCATGAGGGGTATCAGATTATTCACCTTGTTTTTCTTCATCATGGTTGACCTTCGAATTGATTGAGGATTCTGAATCAGATTCTTTCTTGTATTGCATATCCATAACTTACATCAAGAGTTCAAGAATGAGATCAGGGTCTTCTATTTCTTCAAAATATCTTAGAAGATCTTGCACAGATTATTCTTTCAAAACTTTTGATGGTTCGATATAGGTTGGATTTGTCTCTTCCTCATGAATTACGTGCTCAAGAAATTATTCATCTTCGAACAAGAATGAGAAAACCTACTCATCATGGGTGAACATGTAAGCAGATTTCCCTACTTGCAACTTGTCAAGAACCATTTCCTTTTCTTCCTGGTTTGTGTCATCTAGAATCTCAGGGTTATCATTTTGCAACTCAAAGTTCCTCAATTTTTATTCAAGATTTATACCCCTTTTGGAAGAGATACACGGTCCTATCAAGATGGGAATCTCATACTCCTCTTTAGTTTTTATAAAATGGTTCATCCTCCTGCTATCTTGATATAATATGTTCGTTCCAAGGCTTCCTGAAATTTACACCATGTATCTCATGTTCTTCATAGGAAGTAACTTCTCCATATCTCCTTTGACTAGTATGGTAGTGGAAGATCAATTCATTTGAATTTTCCCTCCCAAGTCTTGGCAGAAGCTTTGACCTAACAACATTCCAAAAGTCACTGGGACATCCGCTACCAAAATAGTCATCGACATATTTTTATGTGGAAATTCAATAAGGGTAACTTGTTCATCTTTTATCTTCCCTATAAGTGGGACGTCATTTGACTCCATGGAGTAATAAGATCCACTGGGTGGAGTCATGGTGAGTTTGAGAGCTTTAGTGACCTTCCCAAGAATTACATTGTCAGAGGCACCTAAATATATTATTCAATTATTCAATACATATTCTCTATTGAGGATGGAGAGATAGAAAGGGTCAACCTTATTGGTATTTGATGCACTTAGAGCAAGCATGTTCTATGATGAAGGTGTAGGTGGGTTTGGCAGTTATCCTTTAGAAATAGGGGTTTGCAGTAGTGGGTTTTGAACTACCATTGTTTATATATCAGTCAAATATCTCAAATTGTTCGGGGTGAGTCCAAAAATATTTGGTTTTGGTAATCTACACTTTGGTTATTTTCAAATGTTCAATTTAATCAAAAGGATCAGATGTAGACAAAGGGGATGAAGCCACTGCTTTTGGAGTTGGCAAAGGATTGAAAGAAGGGGTAGATGTTTAGGGAGCAGAGGGTATTTTGAAAGGTACACTACGGACTTTTGAAGCACTAGATTTTGCGGAGGTGGATTTATAATTAGAAGAGGCATTGGAAGACTTATTTAGAATAGCATGTGACTTTCCACTTGTCACAGGATCAAGTTTCTCCAATGTAGACTCCATACAAGGTGGGAGTGGAGATCCTTGACTGCTTATTTTGTTTTGTGGAGTCACCACAAGAGGATCTTCAATCTTATTTTTCTTTGCAACAGTGGAGGAAGAGGCTAACTTTTCAGATTGAGAATGAGTGAACACTGCACATGAAAAATTAGGTGCATATTTTTTGTAATCTTCATCACCTCTAGAATACTCACATAATCTGATTTGTGTATCATTCTCAAGCTCTTCAATATCTAGAAAATTACCACCTTCACTTTTTTGTTGAAGATCCATTTTATCTTCTTGATTTATACCATTTGCGTTGATGAGTGGAGCCTCCAAGGAAAGTCTTTGGGGTGCTCTTACAATATGATTTTTTTTGTTTCTCTTAGGAGATACTCGTTTGAAAATTTCCCTCTTCAATGATGTCATTTCATTTTCTGATTTCTGTAGTGATGGATCTGTTCTCTCATCGCTGGGATTATGAGCCTTACCCTTTGGAGGATTTTTAATCTTCCTAGATAGGATGAGATCATCACATACTTAAATAGCCATCCTTTGTGCTTGTGCAAGATTCCTTGGTTGAACCCTTTGTAGGAAGAATCATACCTTTAGTGATTGAGCATTAATGAAGAATATTTTGACATTGTTTTCATTTGGTGAATTATCTTCCAGTATCCTATGGAGAAACTAGTCGAAACAGGTCAAAAATTCTCTCATAGTTTCATTTGATTCTTTCCTCATTTATACCGGTTGAATGATAAGATCTTGACAATATTCATTATATTTGAATCTTTCTTCAAACTTGGTTTTGATGTCCTCCTAACAAGTGATTGATCTGGCGGGAAGGAGGTAGAACCATTTTTCTTCTTTTTCTTGAAGAGATTCCATGAACAACCTTACAAAAATGTCTTCATGTTTAACTCCAAGAATCTCACATGATGTGGTGAAGGCAGTGATGTGTTCTTCAAGATGTTGTGTGTCGTCACCTTTGAAATTTGGAAATTTCTTGTAGGAGCTCGTCGGTAGATCGTGAAGAGGTGATGTGAGAGAAAGTGGGCATGTATTCAATCCCCATGGAACAATGGGTTGGGGTCTTTTTGCTTCATCCAACATTGTTGTTTCTATTTCTACTTTGGCTATTTCTTCTTCAAATTATTCTTTATATTCTCATTCTAATTCACCTAGGAACTCAATGCTCAATGGTGGTTGAAACATGGGAGAATTTGCAAGGTGAGTATCAATAGGATTTTGAATGGAATTATCAGGGGAACTACATGAAGGTCCGGATGAGGATGAGGCTTGGGAGAAGAAATAGGGATTGTCTTTGATTCATTCTTTTTGATTTTGCAGAGCCACAAAATTGGAATCAATGGCTGATCTCAGCCTATTCAATCTGGTATATCTTCCTTCAGCCAGTTCTAAGAAAATTTTGCAATAGGAATATGAAAAGTCAATGTGGAATATGAAATGTCACTTCAAGGAATCAACAACATGTCTTTAGGAAATGGACTTCCACCAATATTTTTTTTTTAATTTTAATTTTTTTAATTTTCTCAATACTTAATTTTTTTGTATTTTCTAGATCTTGTAATTGTATTTTGGGTGCAGATGTTTCCAAGTATGCCCCATGGTGGGCGCCAAAAACTATTGGTGAGAAAATTTGTTGAGAGGACAAGTTTTTGGATTTCTTGCCAATGCTCTGGGAATCTAAGTCCCTCTACTTGAATAGTGGAGATTTGTGTTTATATACACGTGAAAAAGTGGATTTCTGTAGTGGCCTTGCGGTTAGGGATCCAACAGGGGAACTCTAATGAACTTGTGGAAAAGCTAACAATTTCTTTCTAGAGAGGACTTTACAAGAGAATGGGAAAGGGACTGAAAAAAAGAAAGGGGGAGATTAATGTTTTGGGTAGAAAATCAGAGTCCACACATATTAATATGAAACTTCAACACATATAAATTGTTAAAGAAATAATTTAGCCACCTAAAACAAGACCAATTGAGATTCAACGAACATAAAGTTTTGATTAAACCTCCCAATCAAAAAAATAGAAACTCCTCTTTTATTGAAGCTTGAGAAAAATTATACATGCAAGAGTGGGAATAATGTAGAAAGTGGAAGTAGAAGAAAATTATCTATCTCTTTTCTCCTTCATAAGATCACTCTCTCATGAGCTTACAAAAATGACAACCCTTTGGAAAGGGGTTGCCTTTACAATTTATAGAATTTGAAAATGACTCTTCATCTACCCCCTAATGACCTTTCACAGGCCTTTGCACAACTTAAAAATTTTCATATTCCTAGGAAATATTAAGTCCCTTTTTATAAAACAAAGGTGAATTTTTACATTATAATGCTAAAGTTAAATTTTAATAAAATTAAAGGCGTTATGAAAAAGTGGAATCCAATGAAGAATTATAATGTGGAGGGGAGAGAAAGTTGTGGGGGAGGAAGAGAAGATAGAGAGAAATAAGAGAGGAAGGGAAATATGCTAAATAATATCTCAACATTAAAGGACTCCTGGAAAGCTCTGTCGGATTGATCTCAATGCCTTTGAACTCTTTGCTATGAATGATTTTATTATGGTATGTGAAGGTTTTTGTGGACAATTTCTTTAGTTGCGGATGATAAACCACTTTTTGATGACCCACAGACATTAAGAATTAAGTGTTTAGAAACACCGTTGAGTGATTCCATTGGTGACCATGAGCGCTGCTCATGACGATCCCCTCTGAAGAGATAGAAGCTCAAAACCAAACCTATTGTGACATTTGTAACATGACCATACTGATGTACTGATTAGAATGCTTAGATGAAATGCATTTTGAACCCTTTGTCTTTACTGGTGACTACTACAATCTTTACATTTTACCTGATGCAAAGACAATCTGGACCATAGAATGAGTGTTGAAAATATTATTGCAATCTTTTGGTGTGGATTCTAGATGACCCGTGAATCTTGAAATTCATGGCTTCTGAGATTATTCCATGTACTAGAAAATGTAACTTAATATTTTGAGTAAGTGTCAAATTTCACCTTCCCTAACCCTAACTAGTGGAGTTTGCTTTTTTGATTGCTCCTGGGCACACCTCTTCTGTCATTTTTTTCCTTAGGATGACTTACCAATTATAAAAATTTCTCATATGGGAACTTAATATTTTTATTAAGTGGCAATTTTTGACCTTCTTCAGCTATGACCACTGAGATTGCTCTTTTAGACCACCTCCGTACACACCGCTTTTGTCAAAAATGCTTTCCGCATAAGCTTGCCAAAAATAGTAAGTGCTTATGTAGGAAGCTTACTATTTTGGAAAGCGGGGTTCCAGACTTTTTTTTGATGAATTTTTTTTTCAATATGGGTTTTTTCTCCTTAGTGCACCTCTAAAATTTTAACTCGATCCGATGTCTAGAAAAGGAGAATTTAAATTTTAAAATTTTTGCCGTAGGAAACTAGTGTTTCTTTGCTGCAAAAACTCTGGAGCATGCATGAATTTTTTTAATTAGATTATAATGAACTTTGAGAAACTAGAATATTGAAAAAATAGCACGTTGATCAGTGCATTGGTTTTTTAGATATGATCAAATCTTGTTCGGGGGTTTTGAAGTTTCTTCAGGCAAAGATCTCGTTTTGTCTCTTCTCGAATCTCAATTTCTTCGTGTTTTTTGTTTTTTTTTTAATTTATTCAAATCATGGAGAAGATGTATAAATGGAGGTATCATGAAAATTGGTATGTAAGATTCAATGAAAATTTCGGCAGAGTTTCGGGAGCGTGGGGAACATGTGGGGAGAAATGAGAAAAACTTGTTATCTTTGCAATTTATATCTTGGAATGTGAAGGGAGAGGGTGGGGAACATTTTTAAAATCCTCATTTACCTTTTTTTTGGTGCAATATGGACATTAATTTTTTCCTCTCCCCTAGCATGACAAATGGCGGGTGTTGATTTGATGAGATAAATGAAGGGGGAAACCACATTTAAACACCTGGGGGCTGAAAAATGGTTGAAAGAGGAACCTAGAGGCTAAAAGTGTGTGGGGTGCATTTTATTTTCCCTATTTTCCCTTTTGAAAGGGACAAAAGATGCTCAAAAATTCACCCTAGCCTCATAGTGAAAAGTGGCATGCATATAGGAGTAGTTGGGAGAGCAGGTAAAATTGGTCAAAGTGTGTTAAAAGGTGAGCATCAGGTCATATGGGTGACCAGAAAGCTAAATGGGTGGAGGAAAATTTTTTGTGAACCTCATGTTCCTCTGGTAAGTGTTAGAGTAGATATTTACCTTAGCTCATGTTCACCTAGGTACTTTATTTACCTTTATTGTATTTATCCTCACCCACTTATGTGTGTGGATATTCATTTTATCTTATTTAGATATTAGGAGATATTATCTAGTTGTTAGGTATAGTTCTTTCCTTGATCTATGGTATTGATTAGATCCTTGATGTCTAGTTCTCTCCTAAATCTATGGTCTTGAATAGTTATTTGATGACTAGTTATTTCCTTGATTTATGGCTTGATCTATGACCTTGACTGGTTCTTAGATTATTATTCCTTACCTATTTAAGCAAGACCCATTCTCAATGTATTACATTGAGTTTCATTATAATATATGATATTTCTGCTCTTTTGTTTGCAAAGGTTTTATGTAAAGCTATTCTGGTGAATTAATTTCATCTTATTGATCGTGGTGTTTGACTAGCATTTGTGTTATTGGCTTGGTACGATATGGTTATCATTCCTTTCATGGTATCAGAGCGAGAGATTGCTGTTTTTTATGGTTACATTAGCCCTTGGTCATATGGTATGGTCATATGAGGGCTTAAAACTTGTGATTCCTACTAGTAGGTGCTTAATGTGAGTACCCTCTAATTTTATTTGTGTGGTGAAGGTAACAACAATTTATTTTGTTTTAGTGGTAACTAAAATAAATAACTGAGCAAAATATTAAAAAGCTTGTAACTTTTGATCAGTAACTCAGTTTTGAGTGCCATTTTTTGCAAAAGTTCTTGTTTTTTCGTGCTCTTTCCATTGGAGTTATTTATTTTGAGACTTGCACTATAATTATAAAGTTCCAAATAGGGAGGAGTGTTCTAATCAATTGTGGATGTAATTTCGGTTGAGCCCGACGTCCTAAATTTTTGGGAGTTGTAGTTTGTACCTATCATGGATTATAAGAATGATATGCTTTTCTCTAAAGTATGTGGACTTCAAGAGGATATTGTAAAATTTGTGGAAGAAAATAGATCACTCAAGAAGTGAAATTCTCTTCTACAATCACTCATTCACGATAAGGATACAATAATACACTCCCTGCAGAACAAACTTGCTAGCCTACAACATCACCATCATATTGTGGACAACCATATCCATGCTCCTATTCCACTTTCAGTTGTTGCTCTTGTACCCATTAACATTGATCTATCAGTCTTTGAGCCTGAACTTGCTTTTGATGCTTCTAAACCTGTGAGGCTTATTACTGCATGCTCTTCCACATCTCTGCCTATTACAGTACCACATGTTGTGTATCCTACTTCTGCTCAGCTGCATGGATTTTTTGAGAAGCATACCACTCCATTCCATTCTCACATGCTTCATTCTATGGGTCTCACTAGCAGAGTTATTGGTAGACATTCACAGGGTATTGTTTCCTCTATTCCACATGTTAAGTGGAATTCTTGTCATGACATTCGTTTTTGAGTAGATACTTCATTGGGATCACATAATGATAGAGCTCCTTTTTTTTTCACTCAAATCTTTCTGAGGATCATGAGCAATGCAAGAGTTCCACACCTTCACTCAGGATTGAGAAACCTAAGATTTTAGATTTCAGACATGATCAACCTAACACACATTCTGATGTTCTTTTGCATACAGCCATTGTACATTTTGCACCAAGTCATATGTAGATATCTTCTTCATCCATCCATGTTGATTTGGGGTGGATATCTGATCACTCATGGAGGTGACATAGGAATTCATTGAGAGGACTCTACAGGCATGGCTCCTCCACCATTTGGCCTCTTTCTCCACTCTCTATACCTTCTGCATTGTGATGCTTCTTGTTTTGAGCATTTTTCTTTAGCAGGTGTAGTGTATCTCTCTTGTTTGTTGAGAGATTTTGTATCTGTATTTTCGACACTTTTGGCATGTTGACAGTATCTCTTGTGGGGGAGCTATTCTGGTGGAGCCCAGTGTTAGTTTGTTAGTGTTTGAGTAGTTGTTTTGACAACTCATACAGATTTGTAGCGTCACTCCACCCATTCAACAGTATGGGAAGGTGTGGTGTTGATCCTGCTTCTTTGGGTTTTGTGTCCTTGCCTTGTTACCTTGACTTTTCTTGGATCGTGACACTCTTGATTTTGTGTCCTTTCCTTGTTGCTTTGGTTATTGTTCTTGGATCATGGCACACCTATTTGCAGCACTTGATCAAATTATGTTTGGTGTTTTTTTTGCACTTTCAACATCACTTCGTTGACAGTCTCC
Organism: Taxus chinensis; assembly: GCA_019776745.2. Classification (NCBI taxonomy): domain Eukaryota; kingdom Viridiplantae; phylum Streptophyta; class Pinopsida; order Cupressales; family Taxaceae; genus Taxus; species Taxus chinensis. The sequence continues at coordinate 601,899,711 of CM034150.1, forward strand.
TTTTATAGAGCTATTCTGGTGGAGCCCAGTGTTAGTTGTTTTTGAGTTTTGTGATCGAGTAGTGGATTAAAACCATAGTACACACCAAAATTATTTAAAATTTTATGATTTTTTTGAGCTGAGCTTCTTGGGATGCCTTAGAGTGGGTATTTACTCTCTTTACTTTGTTGTTACTGGTTTTGGGTACCTTGCAGTGTCCCTTTTTCCCAGTTATTGTACATGAGTACCTCATCAGGCCTAGCTTCCAAGACTCATACTATGGACATGCCACATCTATTTTGGCCCCTAGATTCACTTGAGGGGGGGTGTTAGAGTAGATATTTACCTTATCTCATGTTCACCTAGGTACTTTATTTACCTTTATTGTATTTATCCTCACCCACTTATGTGTGTGGATATTTATTTTATCTTATTTAGATATTAGGAGATATTATCTAGTTATTGGGTATAGTTCTTTCCTTGATCTATGGTATTGAATAGTTATTTCCTTGATCTATGGTATTGACTAGATCCTTGATGTCTAGTTCTCTCCTAAATATATGGTCTTGACTAGTTATTTGATGACTAGTTATTTCCTTGATTTATGGCTTGATCTATGACCTTGATTGGTTCTTAGATTGTTATTCCTTACCTATTTAAGCAATGCCCATTCTCAATGTATTAAATTGAGTTCCATTATAATATATGATATTGCTGCTCATTTGTTTGCAAAGGTTTTATGTAAAGCTATTCTGGTGAATTGCTTTCATCTTATTGATCATGGTGTTTGATTAGCATCTATGTTCTTGGCTTGGTATGATCTAGTTATCATTCCTTTTAGTAAGGTGTAATAGGGACATGAAATTTCTCTTTAACCTCATCTTTACATGTGTCCAGATGTGAAAATGGTTAAGTATCGAAGAGCGTACCTTGAGAGCTGACTTGTGAAGGTCATACATAACTTGAGCTCCCGAATGACTTTTTCGGTGCTTATTTATATGATTTTGCATGAAAAAGAAATTTTTAGAATAATGGTGAGGTTACCAATTTTTTATTCTAACTTTGAAACCCCTAAAAAACTTTATTTTATCAGGATCTCCCGTTGTACATGGAAATAATGAGTTGGCCTGAAAAATGCATGGTGCTTGAAGATGATCTTTTTTCTTCACCATGTAGGGGACTGAAATTTATTTCCAATGATATATTTTTTTGGATCTTAACTCATTCTAGAGGTCCCAAAATCCTTCCTTGAAGATCAGGTTCATTTTTTAGTGTAAGATCCTTTAGGCCCAAAAACCCGCTTTCAGTGAATTACATCCTAAACACCTGAAAATTCCTAGAAGATTTCTAAATAATTTACTTGGTGTTCTTGGCTCCTAGATACACCTCCATGATGAAAATTATCCTCTTGCACTGCTCTCGTGATGTTGCACATGGCTTAGAAAGGTTGATGAAAGCCCTTTCTAATTTTGTTGAAAACTTACCTTGAAAAACCATTGCTCCAACATACTTGAATGGTTTTTATTTTCCTAAATCACCTAGGGGGATAGATGACATTCAAAAATGGACTATTGAAGGACAAGATTAGACTCAACACTGAGGGGTAGGTTGATCTAGGGGTGCCTGGAGAGGTATGACATGAAAATTTCTTACACTAGGTATAGTTGTCTTGTTTTCAGGTGATTTTTTCCCATGCAAAAACACATGACAACATGTAAAAATTCAAATGTGCAGTGTTGTCTAAAATAACCCCTAGGCTATTTTGGCAACCTGCATTTTCATTTCTAGAATTGGGAAAAATTTTAGTTATTTTGGTACTGAAGGATTCAATTTTAGGATTGTCAAAGTTTTGGGCTCTTCATGATCTCCACATGTTCCATGCCCCTTGTTCTCTACCCCCGAATAATTTTTGAGAAATTTTGAAAAAAATCCTAGGTGTCAAATACTTCATTTATATTTTGGATTTTAGGTTCAGGAAACAATTTGTAATTTGCATGCAAATTGTTCCTCAAGCTCCGAAACCTAAAATACAAAGTAATTAGTGTATTTTGGGTTTCGGGTTTCAAATTGAAATTTATATGAAAAATGAAAAATGAAACCCGATCCCTAAATCCTGACCGTCCAAGTGCATTTTGGGTTTTGGGTTCCTCTTTGTAATTTACATGTAAACTACAAATTAAAACTTGATTCCTAAAAATAAATAAAATAGTGCATTTCAGATTTTGGGTTCTCGATTACAATTTACATGTAAATTACAATTTGATTCCTGAAACCTAAAAGTTGAGAAGTTGTGAAAATGTGGTCTAATTCTGACGTAAGTATTTCAAGTTTCCCAATGTGCATTGGAGGAGATGACTTCCACCAAAGACCATTTTGGGAGTCTAAGGTTACTTTACAAGTCCCAACTTTTGCCCTTTGTTTCGGCTTTCTTCTACATCGGAACATGGAAACCCAAACACATGTATTTTATCACTTACATTCCTATCTCAAAACCCGATGATCCCTTTTTTCAGGTTTTTGAGGGTGTTTTTCATGGTTGCAGACCCAGTAGAGGTTTGATTTAACAACTCAACCACTCGCATTTATTGAATTATGGAACCCTAAAATTCAAATGGCCATAATCTTTTCCCTATAGCTCCAAAGTTCACAAATTAGAATTTTTGGAAAGGTTTCATCATGTACTACATAATGGAAACTAGATTTATTAAATTTGATGAGGTTATGTGGGTGAAATATTGGAAATACATTCCCAACATTAGAGGAACATTTCCAGGTAGCTCAACCACCAAATTTGATGAGGTATGGTGCCCATCCCTTCTCTTACAAGAAAAGTATCATGGGTAAGGTGCCCATGCCTATTTTCTGACATTAAAAGCATCTTTTTTGTGGTTGAAGGTGAAAATATGAGTTCCCTCTCTTTTCCCACATATATTTATCTCATTATAATATATAATGAAAAATCTCTCATTTGTAAAGGAGAGGATGTTCTCAAATGTAAAGGAACTATGTCAAAATTATTCCTGAGAAACTGTGAGTTGCTGACCTCCATTTGAGCTTGGCAATGTGTTCTTGTTCCTTCTTCTTCACATGTAATGGTTTATGCATTCTTTAAAAGCAATAAAATATTTGTTTTATGGTGTTTCTCCACCCTAACTTATGTTTTGTTGCATTTACTTGTCTCTTCATTCTTGTTGTATTTTTTCATGTATTTCTCCTTTGTAGGTTCATTTGTTTGTGTTTTGTGGAGAATAGAAGGTAAAATGTAATTTTGGATATGTGTCACTCATATTTGACCTCTCCCTTATCCATTTTCCTTCTCCTTTTTCCCTCATTAGAGTGTCTTCACCCTTTTTCTTGGTGTTATCACCCCACTTTAGCTTAGAATTTCCTCTCTCTCTCTCTCTCTCTCTCTCTCTCTCTCTCTCTCTCTCTCTCTCTCTCTCTCTCTCTCTCTCTCTTCCCCTGGTCCCTTGGATTATTAGAATAGGATTAGATAGTTGAATTCCTAGCAGTAAGAGTAATTTAGCATTAGGATTAGGTAGAGGAACAAACCTTCTCTAGAGGTTGATCTCACTTTGCAAGTACCACACTTGTGAAAACATTCCATGTTAGTTAAAATTGTGGATTTGTAGTAAGAAAATCCTAGGGTGCTAATTTTTTGTGATAACATGCACCTGATTTATAAGAGTGTAAAGGATAGAAATATGTCCTTAAATGATTTAAAGGGAAATATGTTTGGGATATATCATACCAAGAGAAAGTTTTTTTGGTTATCTCATGCTAAATGCAAGTTTTTTGGGAGATCTAACACCACAAAAGAAGAGTGTTGGGGAGAGAGGTCTTGTTTTATTCTACTTTCGTAATTGCGTCTCTAATGACCAACACTATAGATGGTACCTCATTTGTTATTTTGTGTTGTTTTATATTGTAACTAATTATGGGAGATAGAATGAATTATGTATTTTGGGGGTGAGTGTATGATACTAGAGAACTATATTGAATAATAATGAAAATTGTGTTGTACTTAGAAATTACATGTTTCTACCCACAGTACATTAGTGCCTGGGGGAGGACACAAGCACCAAAAGCTACTTCTTACGTCTAGGTGCTAGTGTCCATACTATGTGTGAGGTCCAAGTTTGGTTATGGACCATTTTGTAACAATGTTCCCTATGTTATTTATGTATTATGTTGATCTGAACTGTAGCTATGAGTTGTTGTAGGGGTGATATTTTATCCCAATGTATTCCCCCTTATTTAGGGTACATGCGACATCTATGGGAGAATGTGGCCTAAAGGAGAGGAATTGATATAAAGTGGATACCTACAGGGGGTATGGGATGTAATTAGTAGAAACAAATTCATAAGAAAACAAAGTAGGCTAGTCCAAGTGTTAGCAATAAAATTAGTTAGTATGCAAAAGAATACAATGTAACAATCAAGTGTGCAAACAAGATGGACTATGAAAATCAGGCTTCATACATGGGACATCACTCACAATGTCACTAGATAATCAAGGTTGAGGTAACCAAAAGTATACAATGGTCACACAAGAAAAATGGCATAGCCCGAAAAAAATAGCATACAGTAGCAAAATAATCATTCAAAATGTATCAAATAACCATGGCGTCATATAGTCTTGTAAGGAAAACGCTACACATGAAGCACATGTTAGCATGTTAGAAAGATAAATAGTATGTCGAAGTGTGTATATAGTAGTGAAAAGTAATGAGAAGTAGTAAAGAATATGACCTTAGAACATGTAAAATTTGGAGTGTGAGGTTATTAAAGGTAGATTCCCCTAAGAGCCGCAACGAGATTGGTAACAGATTCAATGTCGAGTATCATACATCATGTAAGGATATGTAAGATATCTGAATTAACTTCTAGATACCAAGTGAATGTGCATGTGTATATGATAAATATAATGATATAATAAGTATCTGTCTAGCATAGTAATCATAGTGCAACATATAAGTAGTAAAAGAAAGTAAGAGTATATGTAACTATGATATGCAAATGTTGTGATGGTGTGATGACATGGTATGAAAGATGTGAAAATCAAAGGAACTACGTTATCTCCCAACGGATGTGCAAATGAGGTTAATTTATAAATTCACCCTTATCAGACAAGAATGAACCATAATACAAGAGTGCGTCATCAGGAAATGGGTTTTTTCACATGCAAGTAAATGCTAGAAAGATATATCATGAAGCACAGAGCGTGAAGTGTGTAATGCAAGGTTCAAGGATGTAGTGTGCCCTCAACATTCAAGTGTGTACCGCAACACAAGATTACATCATAGTGTAATGATGGTATAATGTTTGTACCAAAAAGGTGAGTATGTTAGAAAATGTAGACATGGAGCATGGAGCGTGAAGTGTAAGAGTAGACATTAAAGACAATTGATAGTCCTAGAAGGGGAGGAGAAACAAGTGATGTTCCCCAAGTGTTCCAATGATGGAAAGCTATGTGAAGATAAAAGAGATGTATTGTGATGGTGATGGAGTTTTAAACGTATCATAAGAACGCATATTTACATCACAATGAGAGGTGGAAACAAGAGTAGGACCAGGGCTAAGTTTGACAAGAGGAAATTTTTTTAAAGGATGTTGCTTAGTTGGTTTTGTATATTTTTACACCCCTTGTAAAATAGAGCAACTGGTTTTTTCCATGGACTTGGATTAATTGGTTGCGGTAGTGTTTGGGTATGTTGGGGATTGAAAGGTAATGTTGCAACTAAGGAGGGAATTCTACAGAGTGGGGGAAAAAACTTGAGGAACTGCAAAGGTCTAAAACCATGAACAAATAAAATACAAAATTCTTGGGGTAAACAATAGCTAGTCCGTGAAATTCAACATGAGGCCATGCCACATAAATAAGCCACAGAGTAAGTAGGAAAGGTAGAAAAAGCCATGGAATGAAATAAGAAAGTAGCACACTTAAGGAGAATAATAGTTTTCTATGGATTTCTAAACAAACATGAATCAGATTTGATCATTGCAAATATGATATTATTTGAAGGAAGCATAGCCTTATCCATGCGAAGGGAATCGGATTTCATGGATTAAATGTTAGTAGGTGGTAGAAGTGAAGAAAAACATATCCAACACATAAAGAGCTTGTTTTAGATAACTGAACCCCTAGAATTAAATATAGTATGGTTGTTGTTCCTTCTTCAATAAGAAAAGTTGCATGGGAAGGTGGATTTTTCATAAATAATTAGATTTTTCTAGAGAATTGAATGAAAGTGGTTGGTTGGCGTAATAGGGAATTAGAATTTCCCTCTCTTCTTTCTTTATTTCTCTTCTTCAAATTCCTATATATTGTAAAATGATGCCCAATATTAATGTTCCATACTTTGGGAATGCAAGGGTGTCATTCTATGTTTCACAAGTATTCTAAGAGTCACATGCCTTTGGCTATGTCTTTGTAAAATGTTTTACATCTTCCTCATGTATCATGATGATATGTGCATTCTCTTTCAACAATAAAATCTTTGGTTTTGTGGCTTGCTTCAACCTTAGCTATTGTTTTATTGCACTCTCTTGCCTCTCATTCATTCACAGGTGTGTTGTGTGCATTATTTCAAAGATCTATGTCTATTGTGCATCGTGAAGGTGGAACTTAGGACAAAATTTTGATCTGTGGCTTTCATTTTGGACCTCCTCATCATTGTGATCTTCCATTTTCTCTCTTACATGAGTATTGATCCCCTTTATTTTGATGTTATCGCCTTCTCTAGTTTAGGTTTATGTTTTATGCATCTCCTTCTCACCCTGGTCCCTTGGAAAGTTATAATAGAGCTAGATAGTTGTATTTCAATTCCTATGAGTATTTTAGCATTAGGAGTAAGTAGAGGAAGTTGGCCTTCTCTAGAGGTTTATCTTAGTTTGATTCCCACAGCTTGGAGACAGTCCCATGTTGACCTCAAATCCTAAATTTTCTATGATTTGAGAACTAGTGTACATTCTAGCTCCAATAGTTTTGGCACACTTGGTGGGACTCTTGAAATTAATATTTCTAGTTTTATCAAGTTTTGATATGTATATTGGTGAAACTCTAGCCTTTGGAGGCTCGATAATAACATATTTGACAACTCCATTCAAAATATCAACTAGTTTCAACAATATTGGTGCCTTTAGTGTCCCTGATTTATGAGAAGGATCCAAACATGATAAAGAACAAGAGAAGAAGGCATATTTGAATACTTGTAGTTATTCCCAGTTAGAGGCAGAAGAGGAAGAAAAATTAAAATATCTCCATCTCTTCCAAACTAAACTCTCTAAACACCTACACATGGTAAACTTCACAGAGAGTTCCTAGACCCATCAGAATGGCTCATCAACAAAAACCTCCACAACAAAACCCATTTGTAAACTTCACAGGTAGAAGTCCATTTTCCTTGCATGCTCATAATCCTATCCGAGTAGTTTCCTTAAAAATTATCCCAAATTTTACTAGATAAAATCACACTACTCTAGTTGACCACATTCGAGACATTACGAATGTATGTGTTATCCATGAGATTGTTGAGATGGATGTAGTAGTAAAAATTTTGGCTTCATCACTTAAAGGAAAAAGCTTTCCAATGGTTCAAAAGCCTTGGGGTGGGAACAATTCAAAATTGGGATCAAATGTGTATAAACCTTTGTGACCAATTTGGTGAAAGAGTAGACAATCTATCTCCTTTAGAGAAATTAAATACAATCAAAAGAACACCTAATGAGTAAATGATAGACTTCAACTTTAGATTCCAGATGACCTGGGAAAAAATTCTAGCTCCTATGAGACCTGCAGTAGGAGGTGCCTTTCTTTAATTTTTAAAATCTCTTGACTCTAATACATTTGTTATGATACAATATATGGGAGGAATAAATCTACCAATTTCTTATGAAATTACAATCAAAGATGAAAATAGCCTAATACAAGCTGGGAAATTGGCTCATAGACCACCTATGCCGTTATATCCTGAACTACCTAAAGTTGCTCAACCCTTGATTTCTCCTATCCTTGAGCCAAATCCATAACCTCTTACTTCCACCTCACAAACTCTTTCCCAACATAAAGAGTATGAGGAAATGAAAGCTTTGATTAGAAATTTAACAAATTTATATCCCTAGAAAAAATCAAGCCCAATCTTGGAAGAGTTATCAGAATCAAAGGAAATATTCTAGTTAGGGGAATCAACCATGGAAAAATCAGCATCCTAATAAAAGATATGCATAGAACCAATACAGTAATAGATGGGAGGCTCAAAGTGATCCTCTTTCATTAGCAACAATCGCTCCTCCACATGTACTCCCTCCTCCTAGTTCAAGCCAGGATTTAGTTTCAGTGAAAAATAACATGGCGCAAGAGACATAATTTTGTTTTCCATGTAATATGATGCATAACCAATTGGGTTGTGAGATGGAAATGCATCTTCAAGAATACATGGTCTAAGGATCTTCTAATCAATAAGAATCCCTACTAGAGGCACCAAATCCAACTCCGAAAGCAAGTCAAGAAACCAAAAATAATGTTAACCTAATTTCTTTGGAGTTCAGTACTTCTGTGTAGTTAACCAAATGGAAGGAGGTTCAAATAGACCATCACTCAGCGTTTATGATAATACGTGACACAAGAAAAGGATGTTGGAATATCAGCCATCACCTTACATGGATCAAGTCAAAGTCCTGGAAAAGGAAAAAGAAGCCACGATGATCAAGAGAAATCCACCTGAGCTTCCTAGTAAATCCGCGGATAAAGAGGTTGTTAATCAACCAAAGCCACTGAATCAAATGCCACCATAATAGAGGAATGAATACCATGGAAGGGGTTTAGGAATGCTGCAAATGTAGAAATCTATGGGTCTCCCATTCAACATTGTTGAGTAATTGAAGAAGACCAATGTCAATGTTTTTATGTGGGATGCACTTGTTATTCCATCACAACGTGATCTCCTATATGAAGCCCTTTAGAAATTACCTCTTTTGGATCCCATAATGCATAAGGGTCATGTCATGGTTCATATCTGTCAAGAAAGGACTGATCAAGTAAAACTGTCAAAAACTCACCCTTTTACATGCCCATAATTGTGGGTAAATACCTAGTTCATAACTATATGATTAATTCAAGGGATAGTAACTCTATAATGCCTAAGAAAATTATTGATATCCTAGGTCTCAAATTTAGTTTTGTGTCTAAGGGGTGTTTTACAACTTGATGGGTCAATTGTAAATGTCCTGGATGTAATTAAAAACCTTGAATTAACACTCCATGCATGTCTAAGCCTCACCATAACCCATGATATTTTAGTCATTGACCTTCCACCCATGTTTGCTATCTTTTTTTCTAGAGATTCACTACCAAATTATGTGGTTATCTATCCTCATATTAGACTCACATGTTTTTGAAAATCAAATATGGTACCCTATTCACAATACAAGCTGAGCCCATCTTTTCTTACAATACTAAGTCATTTGACCCCATTCTTGTCAAATTAGTTTTCCTAATCCAAGAAGAACATGAGTAAGACTTAGCTCCTCAAGAGAATATTTGTCACTCTTTCCATGCCTGATTTGTTGCTAGATGAATGAGATGAAAGAGATCATAAGTTTTATCCTTATGATGAAGAGCTCAAAAATTTTGAGACTGATCTGGGAACTTGTTGCATTATCCAAGAAGAATCTGTGATACCTGCAACATTCAAACAAGAAAAATTAGTTGCTTCTGGACTATGGCAGATGTTCTTTGATGGTTCTAGAAGTAGAAATGGAGTCAGGGAAGGTGTTGTTTCTCATTTACCCAAATGGTGAAATGTTATTCTTTACTCATAGACTATAGTTTGCATGCTCTAATAATTTAGAAGAGTATGAAGCATTAGTCCATGATCTATTGATCAAGGAAAAGAGGAAAATAAAGAAGTTGCTAGTCTTTGGAGACACTGAATTGGTCATTCACCAAGTCTGCGACAGGTGTGTAACAAAGAACAAGCTGTTGAAAGCTTACAAATATAGAATTTGGGATTTATTGGAGTTTTTTGACGTCATTAACCTATAGGTTGTACTTAGGAATTTGAACAGAGACGCAGACCAAATGGTGGACCCTTGGCTCTAAATTCTCACATGTCGAGGATCCAATCAAAGGGAATTCTCAACATATCAAAATGGTGGCTAGGCCATTTATTCCAGACAACTAGGCCTGTTAGAAGGTATTTGAAAATGATGAAAAAATTATGCAGTTCATCCAAAATGAGGTGGGATTATCCTTCAAAATGCAAGCTGATTTGCGAGAGGTCTATGGGGACCAAATTATTTAATTAAAATCAAACAGTTTTCCCAAGCGATTGGTCACTCTAGAGCTGATTTTTTGTCTAGATGATGACTTCAAAGGAATGGAAAATAACATGGTGGCAAATCAGGATGATTATCAGCCAGTTTTAGTTGCTCGGGAAAGGAACTTCTACTTGGAAATGTATGTGATGGAAGTGAAAAGAAAGCTTTTGTTTCCTTGTGCCAGAAATTCAATGATGTGTTCTCATGGGACCATGAATATCTAAAGGAATTCAATCCCGACATAGTCCAACATTCCATTGATATTTACCCCAACATCAAGCCAATTAGATAAAAATAGAGGCCATTCAACCCCAATATTGAGTCCCTTATGAGAAAGGAACTCTCCAAAATTATTGAGGCAAAAATAAATTTTCCAATCAAGTATTCTACTTGGGTGGTAAATCTGGTTCCGTTCAAGAAGAAGAATGGTGAAATATGGTTTTACAAGGACTTCAAGGATTTTAATAAGTCTTCTCTCAAGGATCACTACCCCTTTCCCTCCATCAAATAAATTTTGCAGATAGTGGTAGGAGCAGAGAGGTTCTCCGTGCTTGATGGTTATTCTGGTTTTAACTAGATTAAAGTGAAGAAAGGGGATTAATATAAAACCACATTCACCACTAAATGGGGAACGTTTTCTTATCAAAAAATTCCTTTTGGTTGATCAAATGTAGGTGCCACCTTGCAAAGAGAAATGGATATTACCTTTAAGGGCCTCATCAATCAGTTCATTTTGGTTTATCTAGATGACATTATTGTTTTCTCCAAGCAGAGCACAAATCACATGAAGCTTCTAGAGAAATTATTTGAAAGATGCAAGGAATTTAACGTATCCCTTAACCCTAAGAAGTACAATTTTGCAGTTCCTAGAGGCAATCTCTTGAGACATATTGTATCAAAAGAAGGCATTTTCATTGATCCACAAAGAATTGCAGCTATCACATCTCTTTCCTTTCCAGCTCACAAGAAGGCTCTGCAGTCATTCCTTGGAAAGATCATCTTTGTTAGGCATTTCATCCCTAACTTTACGGGTTTGATAATACCAATTACTCTACTGCTTAAGAAGGATGCAACATTCAAGTGGACTATGGAAAGAAAGGACAACTTTGAAAAGATAAAATAAGAGATTTCCTAGGCCCGAATGTTGATTAACCAAGATTATACCAAATATTTCATTATTTATGCTCATGGGGTAGAATCTAGTATAGCTATGGTTTTGACGCAACTAAATGATCAAGCAATGGAGTGGCCTGTAGCCTTTTTCAGTCAAACACTAAAGAATTATGAGCTCAAGTACAATCACATTGAAAAATAGGTGTTTGCTATCATGAGAGCCTTGAAGAAATTCAAAAGTATGATTCCTGATAGCTGCGTAAAGGATTTGGTATTAGATTATAGCATTAGAGACTTCATTATGGGAGAAAAGATCAATGAGAAATGAGTTGGATGGGTGACTAATATCATGGAGTATAATGTGACCATTAAAGCTACAAAATTGGTAAGAGGAAGAGAACTTTGTGAGCAGTTGGCTCTGGACACTACAGAACCTCAAGAGACCACCCTCATGAATGAAGTGCCTTCAAATAATGATCTTCCACTTGATTTTAAGTGGCAGCAAGATGAAATAAATATTTTTAACAAGCTTAGTTGGATTGCTGATATGAATAAGTTTTTATCTACTAGTGCATATCCCCTTGGTTTGAATAAAGCAAAGAGAATACATCTAATATTGCAATCCATTCCTTATGTGCTTATTGGTGGCATATTGTTCAAAAGAAATATTGATGGAGTGCTGCTCAAGTTCATTAATGGTGAGCAATGCGATAGGGTTCTAACTGAATTCCATGATGGCTTCTCATGCAGAAATTTCTCTACTAAAGCTATAACCATGAAGATTATATAAGCTGGTTATTTCTAGCATACATTGTTCACAGATGCTCATAGGTGGGTGAGAAAGTGCAAAGAATGTGCACTCTTCATTGGAAAGAAAATATTGGCAGCCCTGCCACTTCATCCAATCCAAGCAAATCAGTCATCTACACAATGGGGTCTTGACTTCATTGGTATGATCAACCCGCCATCTAGTGCGGGTCAAAAATGGGTCCTCACAACCACAAATTATTTCAACAGGTGGACTAAAGCCACACCATTAAAAGAAGCCACTGAATCAGTCATCTTGGAATTTCTTGAATAAATTGTTACAAGGTTTGGCATTCCTCAAACAATCATTTATGATAATACTAATGCTTTCTTAGGATTAAATATTTGTAGATGGGCTCTGTAACTTAGGATTTATCTTAAGAATTCCTCCAATTATTGTAGACACCTAAAATATGCTTACACTTAGCATTTCCTCCCATTCAACCAATTAATGAAAACTTCGTTAATTCCCCATTCTTCGCCTCACTCTTGGATTCCCATTTACGGACACCTTCTCGGTCATATTCTTCCCATATTGAACTTATTTGGCTAATATCTCTCTTATTAGCTAAACATTCCTCCTTTCGACCATTCATAACCTCCCTAGTTTTCTCTAGACCACTTCTATTGGCTTTGTAGGCTATCTATTAGTCACAATTGGTTATCCAGACCCCTCCCAATTCTCAATGAGTCTCTAATCACTTGCTAATCAAGTTTAAACTAGCCTAAACCCTAGTTAACTAGCCTAAACCAAGCTTATCTAAGCCTAAAGTATGTTTATCCTAATCTAATCTAAAAGTGCTTTTTGAGCTTTAGTCCCACATGCACCCAAATTCCAAACTCTCCCAAGTGGAAAACTATAAATAGAAGGGTCACCCCTCCCTCTCAACCTGACACCTTGTTTTCATAACAAAAATCTCTCATATTTGGAGATCTTGGCATTATAAATCATTTGTGATAGCTTTAAGCTATAAAACATTTGGATCTTGGCCATACTCCATTGTTGAAGAGCCCCCCCCATCTTGCATCCATCCATTCCAAATATAGTTAGTAAGGGAAGATCTAAAGCTTGGCCATGTAGCCAACTTGGAGAGATCTCTTCACTATGTTTGAGAGTAAACAATACATAATTTGATTTCTTAGAATCTAACTAGGTTCACTTTCATTAAGATTTCATGGAGTAGAGAGTAGTATATATGCTAGGGTTTGAATGTTAGTTTCAAATTTATATATGCATAGATAGTTTCTTATTTAGCTCTAATCTTATGGTGCATGGTTGAGTTTAGTCAAGCTTGAGGTTATTTAACCTCATCCCATAGCTTTGCAAACCTTTCCATTGCAATACATTTGGCATGCCCGGTGGGACACTTTGTCCATCCTCCATTAATAGAGTCACTTTGAAGCTTTTCATTTTAGTTTCTAATTGTTTCTTAGTTTCAACTTTTCTAGGATAGTTTCAAGCTTTCTAGATTAGTTTTTTCAAAGTTTTTTTTAGATTAGTTTCAAGTTTTTGGTTTCACTAATCTTTTAGTATTAATGGCTAAAATCGGGTTTCCTAACTAGTAAAGCTAGGTTTGTCTTGCTTTTGTGCTCTTTGCAGGATCGAAGGAGGTAAAGTGCTGGCCCAAATTGAAACAAATTAACAAAAATTTGACATTTTTGGAGATTTTTTTTTGAAAAATCCCGTGTTTTTTAGCCACCTACAGGGAAGGGCACGCATACACCTTTCTACTAGCGCAGGAACTTTCTAACCTATCATTTTTATACAGAGTGCACAAGCACCTAAAACCACACGTAGGTACCCTAAGGCTAACACACATGCCTAAAACCATGGCACACATGCCCAAACCCTGTGGCGCACACACCCAAACCATAGCGCATGCAACACTCATCGGGCCCTATGTCATAAAAAAGTTAACCAGGCACGCACATGCCTAAACCATGGTGCACAGACCACCCCTTACACACGCTACATAGATTGTCATTTTTCCCAGAGGCGTAGCACATGCATCTCTCGGGTAGCGCATGCACCCTGTAAACCTAACCGACTGTCATTTTTCTTAGATGTGTGCACACACACATAAAAGGCAGGTGTCTTTGTAGGAGTGTGCATACATGCATAAAAGGGAGTGCACACATGCCCTGAGGGGTGCAGGTATATCTATTTAATCCGGTTTTGGTTACAAATGTTTTAGTGCTCCTTGTTTTGATCATATATTTTGACTCATTAACCCATTTTTCAAAGTTTGAATAGGAATCAGTAAAGAGAATGAAGTGTAATTTGCAAGGGAATCTTTTGAAATTAATATACCTCTTTAGTATAGTTAATTTTATCACAAAAACTCCCAAATTTCCCCGGAGACCTCCAAAAATGCAAAATACTAAAACTATTAAAAAACTACTAAAAATAGATTTCTAGAATTTTACGATTTTCTTGGTTTTCTAACTTTTTGTAGGGTTCTAACAGTGGTTTACAGGTTTCCTCTTCATTAAGTTATTTTGTACTAACTTTTTTAAAATGTTTTGCATCTTCATTTGTGAAAGTTTGAAATGTGTATGCTCTTCTCTTGCGCCTTTCTAGGTGATCTTGGGAATCAAGAAATGTTTCACCACTTTCTTCATACTTGCAAAATGGTTTAGTTAGCTTTCAAAGTTGGTTAAAAGGAACTTATTTTCGCATTGTACTTAGGAATTTTCCATTTATTGCAAATTTGAGTGAGATACCTTGTTGTGTATGCTCTTTCCTTGCATCTTAGGATGATCTGGGAAATAAAAAACAACATCTTATCTCCTTTATATGACATTTTGGAAAATTACTAACCTTGGTATGTAAGACCAAAATCACTTGTCAAAGAAATGCATCAAAATAGCAAAACAATACAAACCTCTAAACATGTTTTTATATAGGTTTCCAAATGGTGTGCTACTTAAAACCACATTTAAGATAAGCAAGATAAAAAACACACCACTTTCATCACACTGTATTGCAAGTTTCAGAAAAGGGTACGTCCCTATCCGCTTAACTAGAACATAACCCCTTTGGCATAACCTTAAGCTACAACAATGGGGGTGGTTCCAAGAACCCTAAAGTAATCCACCACTGTGTAACCTTGTGGATGAAATAGGAAGCACTCCACTTACCCACTTGACTAGTTTTTCCTTATGAGTTAGCGTTACCGGTTGTTCATATGGTGACCCCAATGAGAGTACACATGGATGCATTTATTTCCCACTGTGCTTGAAGGGGGTAAAGTAAAGCTGAGATACTCCCAATTTAGTCATTGCGACTTTTTGGGTAAATCGACGCTCGCTTAAGATACCTTTATAACACCTAGTTGAGAGATCTTATTAGGGAGGCCATTCTATCTTAGAGCCCACTTTGCTAGTCCTTTGTCACGTCGAGCCGTCACAAAGTGGAAACTTACTTGGAGTCTGAACCTTGTTTATCTGAACAAGGAAAAGAGTCCACTTAAGTTTGATCTAAGTGCTTTTTACCATGAAAATTAGACAACATCTCACTTATCTTAGCTTCTTTCTCGCCTTCAGATGAGGCGAAGCTCTACCCAAGTGGCACTTAGTTTATTTTTGATGTTTTCAATCTATACCCATGCATTCTCACTTTCCACTTTTGGGGTGAGAAGGGAGCATACCTTGCACGTGTCTTATCAAAGACAATACTCACCACTTTTTTTTCTGTTTACCGCCCATCCATGTTTACGGCTGGGTTGTTAAACATCTAAAGTGTGTAGGTACATTTTTCATATCTTTGATAGTCCTTCAAAATATTGATTTCAAGATCATGTCTTCACTACTGTGAGTTTGGTTCATCATTTGTCTCTTCTTGAGTTTTTAATTTTTCTTGCATTCTAGTTGCACAATCTAGGTACTTACATTGTGTTTTCAATTTCTTGAGAACGTGATATAAGTCCCTTTATTGTACAGTTATGTTGCTCGCATGATTAAGAAATTCTTGTTATATTCATTATCACTTGGTTTCAGTTCTGACGTCATCTAAGTCTTTTTAAAAGTGTTGATATCACCTTATATATATCGTGATGATGTTATCTTGATACTAACACCTTGCTTACTTGGTTAATGTATCAGGATAACATTGTTACATTATATCTAGTCACGACTTCCACTTTTCAAAGAACTTAGCTTTCATCGGCACTCAAACTAGTTTTAGTATACCTCGTCGAGAGATTACATCAATACTACGTCAATACTTAGGCCTTGTTTAGAATTCTAACTTGACCTACATATTGATACTGATATTGTCACTATCTGTTTTAGGTGTAGATCTTGGCATACTGCAACAAATTTGAGTGATCATTACATCTAGGTGTTCATATGAGTGTTCTTTGATAAAATAACTGCATAGCATTACATCTAGGATACTACTGTGGCATATTTAAAACATCACCTCAGAAACTTGTAAAAATCATACATTTTAGGATTCATGCTAGCTACATACAAACATTGGCTAGTAATGCCTAAAATCACAAAGATGACAACCAAATCAAATGAGCATGACTTAGGAGAAAACCCTTTCAAAACCTTCCCATTTAGTGGAAACAATCTTAGCGCCTCTCTTTTCTTAAGTTAAAGGACGTAGGAGCCATTAATTGACCACAGTCAGAGAAGAGTCAGACTCTTCTGGAGAGAAACAAAGATTAGACCTAGGCAGATTTGATGAACTCCTATATTATAACAAAGATCACGTACTCGCAAGAGTCCTAGAATTAGGAGCAAAAACTTCCACATGAACGTGCACAGTAGAAACCAAGGTTATTAATCACAAACCAGAAGAATGAGTGTCACTCTTAGATATAGATAACCCTTTCGATACAGGGTATGCTTCTACTTCCATGGGAAACATTATGCCACTATTAAAGGAGACCCATCACGACATGGCCTTATTACAAATCTTCACGCAAAGTGAAGGTTGAGTGTAAATCCTCACCTCCTCTCAAATTTGATGAGGAGGAAGACCATCTAGTTGAAGAAGAGATCCTTCAAAAATAGATCTTGAAATTGAGCCAAAAAATAGAAAACCTACCCTCTTCAAGAAGAAACATGTACAAATAAAAAGATCAAACATGAAACTTAGTAAGTTTCACTTTGATCCATACACTGACACTACCTTTAAGGTGGCTAAGCCACAAGCACTGATGTCACCTACTAAGAGAATAACTCATTCAGAACATGAGTTACAATCAATGAAAGACATGCTTACTACCCTACAAGAGGGAAATGTGGGCCATATCAAGGAAATAATTGTATGAGGAGTTGTGCCCTTACCCATTTGATAAGGACATACTATGGCAACCCTTCTCCAAAGCACTTCACTATTCTGAAATTTTAAAAATATAAAAACAAGGGTGATCCTCAGAGATCACATCAAAGACTTTTATATGGCTTGCCAAGAGGTCACATATAACAATAATTTCTAGATATGACTCTTTCCTCGCAATCTAGGGGCATTGGAATTATAATGGTTCTTTAGCATACCTAAAGGATCTATTAAAATGTGGCCTGCACTAGCAGAGACATTTGTTTGGCATTATTCATTCAACATGGAAAATGACATCACCAATGAATGAAATTTGCAATGCCTAACATAAAAACCCCATGAGACCTTTGTAAGTTTCTTACAATGATGGCGCCAGGTTGGCAAGTTGCAAGTCTTCCATTTTGACGTTTCCAGAAAAATAGCTAGTGAGCATCTTTGTTTCCTATCTTAAACTCAAAAATAGCCTTCCATTTACAAATGCACTGCGGCTCTAACTTTCATAGGAATTCATAGAGAAAGGTGGTCAAACTGAGAAGGCCCCCCATTGCAAAGGGTATGCTTAAACCATTTATTAAAGACAAACATGAAGCCAAATCCGTATGGAAAAACTAAATTTCTTTAATAAGAACAAGCATGTCATTGGTGACGGCATTACAGACTCCAAAAGAGTCTAAGTCATACAGAATAGGCCCGCTTTAAAAGATCTCACAAGGACCTCATCCCAAGGCACTCTGCTAAACACACATTAATGCCATTAACAAAATCCCTTTGAGCCATACTAAAGCAATTAGATAATGTAAAAATGGTGGAATATCCAACTATGACAAGTACCATACCCAAAGGATGCTCCAAAACCTGTTTGGTTCAAAGACCATGAGTATTGAAACTTTCATCAGTGTTAAAGGGAACAAAACAGATAGATGCTTAAGACTATGCATCATTACATACAAGACCTCATTGAAGAGGGTAAAATCACCATAGATTCTCCCCTAGATTCAGGACAAGGTCCAATTAAGAAAATGGGACATCTAAAAAGATCCTTTTCCTAATCATGTAGATATAGAAGAAAAGGAAGCCATATCACGGGAAAACCTTCAACGACTATAGAATTTCCACTTATGTTTACCCTACTATTGATAGTCCCTTTGATTCTCTCATAGGATGTATTCACTCCTCTGATGAACATAGTCAAAATTTATTTGGATCTTAGAAAATAGTTGTGCATGGTAGGGGATGAGATGGGCTCATTTAATCATACTAGATCCCATTCCTATCCCTTATGAGGGTTAGTATAATTTGATAGATCGGTTAGAGAAAACACCTGCTAGGATATCCATTCTCGATCTCCTCAAAATATCTACTGCCCATAAGAACATACTATATAAAACATTGTAAAATTCAGGAGTCTCTACAGATGTAGACCCTACACACCTCCAAGCCATGATTGCACAACAAGACCCTAGTGATCATATTACTTTTGATCACACCATAATCTCGTGTAACAACCTAGAACACAACTTTGCACTTATACTTAGAAGTGGTGGTTACTCATCAAAAAATCAAGAGGGTATTTATGGATGGTGGATCTGGTCTAAACATTTACACTTTGAAACTGGTCAATTAGCTAGGCCATTCAGAAATGGATGTAGGGGCCAAGACTATTACAATCATAGCATATGACAATGAAGAACGAGAATCAGTGGGTACCATAGTAGTTCTCATGGAAGTAGGCCCAACTTTTCATGACATGACGTTCCATGTCCTTGACTTGGACCTTCCATACAACATGCTCCTGAGGTGCCCATGGATCCATGCCATGTAAGCTATTCCATATACTTTTCATCAGTGCATCAAGTTATGTCATGAAGGTCAAGTAGTTACCATTTTGGATGACCCGGAACCATTCACACATTGTAGGGATTTGCATAACTTCTCTCATGTGGCTTATGAATGTCCTTCAGTGGATGTTGTTATCCCCCTACAAATGGAAGCTATTAAGAAATGGGTAGATTCAGAGTCACTCATGCCTTATAATCAATATTTTCCTTCATTAGTCAACCTGTTCTTTTCATGGGAGGCAACTTCGGCAAAATATGGCGCAGGTGAGCCATTCACTCTTGAACAATATTTGTTAATATCAGATTTATCAGTATCTCTCAAAACAAGGGGTAAGCCTTATTTTTAGTTCAAGAGCACTTAGGAGCAATGTCCTAATCCATTGGAAAAAAATTTCCATAACAGTCTCCTATCTGAGGAGAAAATGTTAGAAGATCCTACTAGTAGAGTGCCAGAAGGTACCATGGCTTCAAACCATCAAGCACCCTAGTACATCAAAGGTCACTACATGATGTTTTTCATGGGCTATAGTGGGTTTGGATGTGGTATTAATGCACAAGGATGGCTAGAGCCTATTCCCATCCCTCGTTTTAAGTCAAATAAGCATGGCCTAGGGATAAGGCCTCATAACACTCTACCCTCTGAGATTGATGCCACCTCTTCTGAACGTGAGGACGTTTCATCTCATTCTGATAGCGACAAAGATTCCCAATGTAGCCTCTATGAGGATCTTTCTTCCACTAATCTATTCCCAAATTCAGTTGTTCTTACCTTATCCAAATCCAACCCCTTAAATAATTATCAAGTAGCCCTTTTATATCATAAACTTATAGATTGGGATCAACAACTTCACGTGTCACTAGAATTCTTTGAAAATGATGAGGCATTTGCAAAGTTCATGGGACTCAGGGATTCTATTCCAGCTAGAGACCACAAGAAAGGATTTTCAATTCAATTAGACACATGTGCATACTTCGAGGAAGAAGCAGATATGTGTGGATGTTTGAATAAGAAGATGGTAAGTAAGAGTACAACCACTTCCAAGAAACCTAGCAAAAACGATAGACAAAAATCTCACAGTGACAAACTTTTTGAAACACTCATAAATAAACAAAATGAAGAGTCTTTGGATGAAGTAGTTTATCCATTTAAAGATGATAATGAGATACCACAAGAGGTCGATCTTACTCTTCCACCTGATCCTACACAAATGGAAGATTATTGTTGAGGAAACAATCAAAAGAGTAGCCTAGAATGATAAAGTTGGGGGCTTCACTATCAGCTCAGGAACAAAATATTTTTGTAGAGATCTTGAAGGAATTTACGTATATATTTACGTGGAAATATGCATATATGCCTAGGTTAGACCTAGAATTAGTTGTGCACAACCTCTTCATGCACCCAGATGCCAAACCCATCAAGAAAAAGTTGAGAAAGATGCATCCTAAGGTGACACTCCTTGTCAAAGAATAATTGGAAAAACTACTAGCTACTGAATTTATTAAACCTATCTACTATTTAGAGTGGATCTCTAACATAGTCCCTATACAGAAGAAGCATGTCGGCATAAGAATCTGTACTAATTTCTGTGACATTAATAAGGCATGTCCTAAGGATGACTTTCCCCTACCTAACATTGACATGATAGTTGATTCCACTGCTGGTTATGAAATGTTGTACTTAATGGATGGATTTTTGAGTTATAACCAGATACGGATTACAGAAGAAGATCAACATAAAACAGCCTTCATCACCCCTTGGGGGAAATTTTGCTATAAATTCATGCCTTTAAGACTTAAGAATGTTGGGGCCACTTATCAATGAGAAATTACTGTCATCTTCCATGATATGATTAATTACATAATGGAGGATTATGTTGATGAGATTTTAGCTAAATCCAAGAGTAGAGAAGAGCACCCGAAGGTGCTTAGGCATATTTTTCAGTGCCTCAGAGATTATAAGGTACACTTGAATCCCAAGAAATGTGTCGTTGGTGTTTTATCAGGAAAACTCTTGGGTTTTATAGTTTCACAGAGAGGGATAGAAGTGGACCCTGCTAAGGTCAAAGCTATTATAGAAATTCCATCACTTCATTTCACAGGTTACAGATAAGTGTCACCCATTTACTCATTTACTGAAGAAATATGTTACATTCAACTAGGGACCTAATTTTTAGAAGGCCTTCGCACTACTAAAATAGTACTTGGTTAACCCACCTATACTCATGCTGCCCACCCTAGGTGAACCTCTCATCTTGTACATTTCCACCACCCAGTTTGTTATTGGTGCACTACTTTCCCAATACTACTTAGACCATAAAGAGAGAGAATTTTACTATCTCAATCACACCTTGATTGCGTACGAATTGAATTATCCACAAATTAAAAATGCTTGCTTGGTAGTTGTCTTTACCTTCCAAAATCTTTGCCATTATCTCCTAAATAATAAAACCAGACTCATATCCAAAGTTGACCCTCTCAAATTCCTTTTATCCAAACCTTCCCTCATAGGCCGAATGGCTAATTGGATCATTCTCCTGAGTGAATTTGATATTAATTTTGTGAATCAGAAATCCTTGAAAGGGTAGGTATTAGCTGATTAATTGGTAGAAGTGCCTCTACTAGGTACAAAACCTTTATCTCTGGATCTGTCAGACGCATGTATGATGTACATGTTAGTGTGAATTCACACCAGCCCCAAATGAGTTATGGATCTAATTTTCTAAGGAAAAGTAATTTGGTATGATTACACAACATTGAGCTTTCCCAAAGTGTGGGACCTTTACAAATGGGGAAAACTCTACAGAGAAGGTTGGTTCCTCTTCCTAAACTACTTGCCACAAGCTATTCTAGTGTAGGCAAGCTAATATAACCTAATATAACTTCCAAGGAGACAAAGAGAGGAAGAAAACAAAGAAAAATAGAGCCTACACTAAAACGGTGATACACTAGAGAAGGAAAGTGTTTATTATCTATCAAAAATGCCATGGAACAAGAAGAGGTGAGCAATGGAAAGGATGGACAAGTGCATCACAGACCAAAGATGGATTTCACATAGAAAATTTTCCAAAACTCCATGAACATAGCTATAAAACCTACAATGAACATCCAAACATGCACAAATACCTTGTAATGAAGAGAGGTAAGGAAAAGAAAAAAGAAAACGAGCCAAGGATGGACAAATGCATCACAAAAACATGTTTTTTATTGCTCATAATTTACACTGCATCATTTCATGGGTAAGAGGTAAAAATTCCATTACGGAGTAGGGGAGGAGGTTCAAACTCCATTTTCAACCTTGGGGAAAGAAGGGAGAGGCAAAGAAGAAGGACAAACAACCTTTTACAAAATGAGCCAAAACTAGCTTTTATCACTCGAATAGAATGAAGGAAATGAGAAAACATGGGAAAATAAATTTTAAAACTCCAAGCACCGACAAGATCCATTTAATTATCTTGTAAAACGATTGGTTTCCATGAAAAATCCCATACTTCAACGTACATTGCTTCACAGAGCAAGAAAGAGGCCCATACTTCATTAATTTTGGTGGTTGGGGTCGTTTTCTGCAATTTTTCCATACCAGAGATGTTTTCACAAAAAACTAAGCTTTGGATCGAAAGATATGGCCCTCTAAAGATTTAGGGTGAAAAGGGCAAAATAGGGCAAAAATTCGGGTTCGCGGGCCAAAATTTGACATTTTTCCCTTTTCGAGAAATTGGAAAATTTTCCAAAAATCCTCCATGGCCCTGCCACTTCGAGACATGTGGCACCTTTTGATTAGCCACAGAGATGCGTCCCATTCTTTCCTTTTTTGTTTTCAAAACTTTGGCAAAATTTCCCAAATCCTCCTGGCGCTCTGATTCCCTACTGATGAATGGACATGTGGCATCTTTTGATTGCTCGGTGGAGATGCAGTTCTATTTATTCCTTTGAGAAATTTTAACAAAAAATCCAAAAAATTTAAAGTCCTTCCACCCCCCGCCACTTTGTTTTGACACATGGTGCATCCTGATTGGTTGCGGGCCTCAAACTATTTATTTTCCCCTGCGGGCTTCTAGGCTGAATTTTTCCTTTGAGTTTTTTGCCCAAAAGGGATAAGTGCCAAAAAATTTCCCGCGGGTCCGCCAACCCGCCAATTTTCCTTGGCAATTTTTCTTTCCCCGTTCCGCCGGCCCGAGATTCCCTGGCAAAATTTCCTCCTTACCTCCGCGGGCCCACCCAGGGTAGATTTTCCCTTTAAACTCTGCCAATCCATAACTTGAAAAATACAAGGAGTTGGGAGGACTGAATTACCTTTCTGGAAAGGGGAAAAAATATCTATCTAATGAAGTAATACCCAAAAAAATTTGAGTGCCTAAAATGTGTAAAAAATTGATTGAGGCACAAAAGGTAAGCTAGTTAACCCAAAATAAGAGGGAGCTTATTTTGGTTAACAATTTGGCAACTCTCAGGGGTTATTTGCATGCTAGATGAATGATTAGTGGCCTTTTGAAGCATCCATTTGGCATGGAGTTAAGCCTGATAACCAACTCTGATCTGAACTATGAAAATCTGACCTCTGAGCCACATGGAAAACCCACTGAAACTTGGAGTTGATCTTCACCAAAAGCCACTAAAAGCACTATGCAAGAGCAACCAAAACAACACCAAACAACTATGTACAAATTTGGAAATCATACATACCCCAAGTGAGATATGCAGAGTGTGTACAAGTACTTATTCTGTTAGAAACAAACCTACCTACACTACTCTAACCAAGAGCAAAGGGAACTCAAACAAATCCTATAATTGGCAGGGAGAAATAGCTTCCCTTCCTCAAAAATGGCAGCCATTCAACAGATTTGGAATTGAACATGGCTAGTTGGATGAGTGGAAAATCAATAATAAGTTGGTCTTCTACCCAAATTAGCAAGGTGTCAGCTGAAAACAAATCAAATACCTCTTTTAGTTACTCTGAATTTGGATTGAAGAGGTATGGCAGTTGATCCTTGGTACCTTGCATATCATCCTCATGCCTGGAAGCAAGCATGACTAGTGGAAACTCCCTTTTTGGCTCCAATGAAGCCAAGTACCTAATAGGGCACGATTTCATCCATTTGATATGCCCATAGCTCTGAAATTCTCCTCCAAAAATGGAGTCTTCTTGTGGACCTTCTTGGGTGAATGTGTGGAAGAAATGATGGAATCCTGGGGCTCTTTTCCTTCCTTCATGTCAATATGGAACTCTTCTATAATACGCAGCTCATCATTATTGATTGCAATATCCAATGAAGTTTCTTTTACATTATTGTAACCTGCTGCAATACATTGTTGGATCTAGAGTTCCTCCATTGTAGCTTTTGGAAGATCAAATTCTTCCAACTTTGATTCAAGAGGCATGTTGAAAACTACAGGTGGTGCTTGCATGTTCTCTTCCATGGAAGAATGTTCTTGTGGTTGAAGGATGAATGATGAAGAAGGAAAAGTTACAATTTCTACAGGCTCCTTCTCATCAAAACATTCTTCTAAGTCTGATAGCAAATCAAACTCTTCAATGTCCTATTGCAGCAAGGTCTCTCCCTTTTGTATGGTGACCTTCAAATCTACATTTTTTCCACCATGTGGAGCTTCATCTTCAAACATGAAGTTTTTCAGCTCAAACTCATCTAAAAAATCAGATTTTTGGAGAGATGAAGTGGGAGAGAAATCTGTAACTTCTTGTGCAACCTGCTCATGATTCAATGCCTCTGAATTTGTTTTGGTCACCTCCATAATGGATTCATCAATAAAATCGGGCCCTTCAAATGAAAGCAAAAAATTATCAATGATGCCTTCTTTTTCTGCTACTATAAACTCTGATTTGGTCTCACCCATTTACTCCTTTCCAATGGGACTTTGAGCTGATTTTCTTTCTTCTTCCATGACTAATTGTGCAACTTGAATTGGACCAGAATTTTCTTCAAGTAGATTGCCAACATGGACACTACACTCTGAGTAGCTTGATGACTGATCTTCTTGCTTCTCTACTGCTATAAAATCAGCCTTGGCCACCACTTGTTCTTCAACCTTTACCTCCTCTGTAGGCTTAACTAGCAAGGGGATCTTTGTAAACCCAAATTTGGCAGCCCAACTCTTCAGATTGTCTATCATTTCTTTTCTATTGGGCTCCTCTTCTTATTGTTCTCCTTGATTGGATTCTTGAGTCTCTTCCTAACATGGGCTTGGGAAAGCAAGAGGAGTGGCAGGTTGGGATTCAACCATCTTTGTAATTGTTTGTGGTGGGGAGGGATGTGGAACTTCTTGTTTGTTTAGGGGCATGAATGTTTGGAAGGGAAAAGGATAGAACAACTGAGATGAGGTGGAAGACTAGGGAATGGAGAAATGAAATCAACACTTGGGGCAGTGATCAATGGGAAGCTTGGAAATTTATTCCCAAATTGAGATGGTGTTGCTTGAGGAATGGAAAGAGAAAAACCAGATGATGGTGTAGAACTTACCCATTGACAAGGTTGCTCAGCACCAAATTCATAGGCCCCTATCTCTTCAGTCCATTGTGCAAGTTGGGGCAACATCTCCACCATGAATTCCAGCTTCTCCTGAGGGCTGAAGTGTCTTGGAAAATGGCCAACCCATGGACAAGGTTCCCTACAACAAATTCTGAAAGCCTTCATTTGAGTTTTTGCTCTTAATTGCACCATGCCAATCTCCATTTTTTGGATCTTCTCTAGTAAATCTGCATTTTCTTCTTGACTTCCCTGACAATCTACGTACCCTTGTACTTGACATGCTTCATAGCCAAACTGACTTTGGCAATGCTTAGATGAGTATGCATATTGGTTTTTAATTTGACCAAAATGTTGATCTAGAGGATTTGAAAAACATGTTGGAGGTGGGAAACATTGCTGCTGTTGTAAATGTAAATTCCATGAGGGAAATGAAGTCATGATTACACAACTTCATGGAATGGAAAAGAGTGAAAGGGATGGAAAGAAGAATGAATGAAAAGGGAATGGAAATGAATGAAAAGGAAGGTTTGCAACTTCATATATGGGTTGTTCACCAGATGGAGTCGCCAGATGTGTTTGAAAGTGCCTCCAAAGGATGATATTTTCACAAGAACACATCAACCTGCAAAAAATGAAGTGGAAGACATCTAAGGTCCCACTAGGCGTGCCAAAAATGTTAGTGAAAATTCACAACACCCCCAAATGAGTTATGGATCTTCTTTTCTAAGGAAAATTCATTTGGTATGATTTCACAACATTGAGCTTTCCCAAAGTGTGAGACCTTTGCAAATGGGGAAAGCTCTACAGAGAAGGTTGGTTCCTCTTCTTAAACTACTTGCCACAAGCTATTCCAGTGTAGGCACGCTAATCTAACCTAATATAACTTTCAAGGAGACAAGGAGAGGAATAAAATAAGAAAAAATAGAGCCTACACTAAAATAGTGATACACCAGAGAAGGAAAGTGTTGATTATCTATCAAAACTGCCATGGAATAAAGAAGAGGTGAGCAATGGAAAGGATGGACAAGTGCATCACAGACCAAAGATGGATTTCACATAGAAAATGTTCCAAAACTCCATGAACACAACTCTAAAACCTATAATGAACATCCAAACATATACAAATACCCTGTAATGAAGAGAGGTAAGGAGAACAACAAAGAAAATGAGCCAAGGATGGACAAATGCATCACAAAAACATGTTTTTTATTGCTCAGAATTTACACACTGCATCATTTCACGGGTAAGAGGCAAAAATTCCATTATAGAGTAGGGAAGGAGGTTCAAACTCCATTTTTGACCCTAGGGAAGAAAAGAAGGGAGAGGTAGAAAAGAAGGATGAACAACCTTTTACAAAATGAACCAAAACTGGCTTTTATCGCTCAAACAGAATGAAGGAAATGAGAAAAAATGGGAAAATCAATTTTAAAACTCCAACCACTAATAATATCCATTTAATTAGCCTAAAAAGTGATGGATTTCCATTAAAAATCCCATACTTCATCGTACATTGCTTCGCAGAGCAGGAAAAAGGCACATACTTCATTAATTTTGGTGGTTGGGGTTGTTTTCTGTAATTTTTACATACCAGAGAAAATTTCCCATTTTCTCCCACAAACATTCATCAAAATTTAAAATTGAAGTTTTCATAATGTAGAGGATTTCAATAGCTTTCCATTGATACCAAAATCATAAAAAAGCGAGCTCTGGATAGAAAGATATGGCCCTTTGAAGATTTAGGGCAAAAAGGGCAAAATTCGGGTTCGCGGGCCAAAATTTGACATTTTTCCCTTTTTCACGAAATTAGAAAAATTTCCAAAAGTCCTCCACAGCCCCGTCACTCTAAGACATGTGGCACCTTCTGATTATCCATGGAGATGCAGCCCATTCTCACCTTTTGTGTTTTCACAACTTTGACAAAATTTCCTAAATCCTCCTGGCGCTTCGATTCCTGCCAATGAATGGACACATGTCATCTTTTGATTTCTCAGTAGAAACACGGTTCTATTTTTTCCTTTGAGAAAATTTGACAAAAATCTCAAAAACTTTAAAGTCCTTCTACCCCCCACCACTCTTTTTTGACATGTGGCGCATCCTGATTGGTTGCGGGCCTTAAACAACTTAATTTCCCCTGCGGGCTTTCGGGCCGAATTTTTCCTTTGAGTTTTTTGCCTAAAAGGGCTAAGTGCCAAAAATTTTCCTATGGGTCCACCAACCCACCAATTTTCCTTGGAAAATTTTCTTTCCCCACTCAGCTGGCTTGAGATTCCCTGGCAAAATTTCCTCTTTACCTCCGTGGGCCCGCCCATGGCAAATTTTCCCTCTAAACTCCGCCGGTCAATAACTTGAAAAATAAAAGGAGTTAGGAGGAATTCCTTACCTTTCTGGAAAGGGGAAAAAAATATCTATCTGATGAAGCAATACCTAGAAAATTTTGAGTGCTTGAAATGTGTAAAAATTTGATTGAGGCACAAAAAGGAAGCTAGTTAACCCAAAATAAGAGGGAGCTTATTTTGGTTAACAATACATTGAAGAATCCGTAGAGTTTCAGGTCCATTTTGATGGATCGTTCACCTTCCATGGATCAAGAGCAGGAGTGGTGCTTATCACTCCCACAGGTGATGTCATACCAAGAGCATTCTAGTTGGGATTTATGTACACTAATAACATTATAGAGTACAAGGCACTCATCATTGGCCTCAAGATAGTTATTACTTGGAACATCAGACAACTACGGATCATTGGAGAATCTCAACTTATCATTAAACAAGTTAATGATGATTACAAGGTTAAAGATGAGAAACTCAATCCAAATAAGAAAATGGTCGAAACTCTAAAGGAGTACTTTACAAAGATCATATTTTAGGAAAAGCCAAGGTCACATAATAGATCCACAAATGTTATGGATACTATTGGGTCTCTCTTATGCATCCAACATGAGGAGAGTAAAATGCCTTTCTTCATAGAGCATTTACAAACGTTCGCATATGATATGTCAGAGTCATATTTGGCATGTGAATTTTTTTGTCCATTATCCCCTTGGTATGATCCAATCTTTCAATACCTACAAGATGGAACTTTTCCACCAGACATTACTCATTCTAAAAAGAAATCCCTTATCCGCCCACATAGCCCATTATACCCTCCTAAGAGGTACCCTTTATTATCGTGGCTACGATGGGATTATGCTTCGTTGTTTGGATGTTACTGACTTGATCCACGCCATTAAGGAAGTACATGGTGGTATTTTTGGATCATACACCAATGGCATGGTCTTAGCTAAGAAGCTATTGAGAGTAGGCTATTATTGGCCTACCATGGAATCAGATTACTACAACTTTGTAAAGAAGTGTGAATTATGCCAGAAATATGGAAACTTAATACATGTGCCAGCACAGGCTTTGTAGCCTATTACAACACCTTGGCCATTCTCTAAATGGGGCCTGGATCTCATAGGGAAGCTTCATCCTTCTTCTTCAGATGGGCCACACTCATATTATCACTGCCACTGAGTATTTTACAAAATGGGTAGAGATTGTCCCTCTTACTTATGTCACTGGTGTGCAAATTTCAAAGTTCATCATGAGCCATCTCATTTACCATTATTGTATCCCTTCAGCGATTGTCATTGATAATGGTAAATCCTTCAAGAATAAAATGGTTAAAACCTTGTGTCAACACTTCCATATTTAGCTTAAATGGTCTACCCCCTATTACCCCCAAAGTAATGGACAAGCAGATGCTACTAATAAAACCCTTGTAAGAATCATGGAGAAAATGGTAAGTAAGATTGTCCGTAATTGGCACTTATAGATACATCCCACCCTCTGGGCCTAAAGAACCTCCATCCGCACTCCTATTGGTGTGACCCCATATTCACTTGTCTATGGAACTGAAGACATCATACCTTTGGAAGTGGAGCTTCCCTCCCTGAGAATGTCTCTCAGAGACTATCTTGACAAAGATGAGGACTACAGAGTTGCTTGATTGACAGAGTTGGAACTATTAGATGAAAATCGTATCAGAGTGCTTAATCACCTAAAGGTCTATCAAAACAGAGTATCCAAAGGATATAAAAAATGCATAATTCATCAGGAATTTCAATTAGGTGATCTATTCTTGAAGGAAAATCAGAAGAGCACCGTCAAGGATAGAGAAAAGAAAGGTAAGTTTGAAGGCTAGGCCCTTATGTGGTGGTTACTAAGTATGGATCAAGAGCCTATAAAATTGCAAACTCAGATGGTGAAGAGCTTCCAGAACCTATGAACACCATGCACCTCAAGTATTTTTTTAGTTAAGCATGATGATAATATTAGATAAGAACTAAAAAATAGAAAAACAAAGAAAAAAAAAGTAAAGAAATGAAAATTGAGAAAATAGTAAATAAAAAATAGGTCATCCACATGTGAAAACCATGCAATCGTGGTGCAATGGGTAGGTCTTTGAGTGAAAAATAGTTTTTAGATTTGAAGGAGGATCCGTCGTTCACAAGTTACTCTTGCCTCGAGATGGGTAATTCTCAACACTTTCTAGGGTTAGTTTCCCTTGCTAGGTCTAGGAACCCTACCAAGTCTACCATGTAAAGCTTGTGATCTAGCTTTTTTTACTCTTGTATCTACGTGAAGGATGTTACCTTTGTATATTCCCATCCAACACTGGGGACACCTTCACATTCCACTATCTCGTACATATGCGCGTGGTATTCTACCTTTTGTATATTCCCACATCATGCTGGGGGCATCCACGCTTCTTTGTTCTTGTACATTGCTTTCAAAACATGATCTTATAAAATGCAAAAAACATTAAGAAAATCTCCAATCTAGGGATGAATATTTTAGTTAGCTTTCAAGATAACCCAAAAACATCAGAAAATATATCAATATTGTCCTGTAAAAACAAAGTCGTGGTTAAATTTCTTTTAGTTGTCGATTTGTATAGTTTTGGTTGTCTATTTAGTTTTGTTATCTTTTTCTTATGTGTTTCTTTACTACACATTTGTTTTTTATCACATCTATCATCTATCATTCATCACATATAACATCATTTACTACATCATGTATATAAAAATGCTAAGTATTACATCATCCATGTATGTTAAGCTAATCATCACATATCGTATCATCAATGGGGCAACAGGGGTTGTGTATGATAAAAAATATATCCCCCCCAGCACAAATATCATCTAGTATCATCCCAAGTGTTAGCATCTACTAGAATATCTCATGTACAAGACATTTGATATCATCTACACCATCCTGGGGGATTATTTTTCACCTAGCGCTTATCTCTTCACCATTGGGGCATATTTAAATATTTCCAGGTGTTTCTTGTCTTCTATTTTCATATATCATCATGATTATTTTTTAATTGTTGTTGGGCCATTTGTCTTCTCACCGAAGCATCTTCTTGCCACCTGACACCCACTCTCTTTTCCTTAGGGAATTTGTGCGCACTTTTAGGATATTTCCTATCTCTTAAATTCTTCTGACCAATCAAAAATTTAAGAATTAAAAAACCATACAAAAATCCAAAAAAAAATTCATAAACACTTCAAAAATGGACTAAAATTGGTAATCAGCTCATTTGCAGCTGAAATCTATGTCTCTTGCATGGCACTCATCTCATATCTTGCTAGGCATTTTCATGTGTTTTGAAATGACTTGCAGATCACCTTGATCTATAACCATTTACTAAAGCTACGCTGCTTACTTCGTCTATACTCTGGCGTACTATCAATTGCCTAGTATTGTTTTCATCGTGCAAATTGCTTTTCAATCAAACCAAAGTATCCTCCCTTTCCCTTGCATATATAATTTTCTTGGGCCATCATTCCTACCCTTTTCGTTTATCAAAACATTTGGGATTGCAGCTTGATAACAAAATATTTGTGCAACTATCTTGAACATTGTTGGTTTGAGTGTGTGTAATTTTACTTATTTCCCTATTAAATGAGTTTGTTTACTTCCTCGTATTGCATTACATCATGTATGTTGCATGGAGTTAGGCATATTTCACTTTCTCGTATTGCATTGATTT
The DNA here is from genome assembly GCA_019776745.2 of Taxus chinensis. Classification (NCBI taxonomy): domain Eukaryota; kingdom Viridiplantae; phylum Streptophyta; class Pinopsida; order Cupressales; family Taxaceae; genus Taxus; species Taxus chinensis. The sequence goes on from CM034150.1 coordinate 601,931,579, forward strand.
ATGTATGTTGCATGGAGTTAGTTCTTTTAGTAATGGACATTTTTTCGTATATGGATTTTCATGTCATACTACACCTTTTTTCATTCTTTGTAATAAAGACCGATGATGAAGATTTTAGTAATATGATGAAAATAAAGTTGTTTAAAAAGGCACTGGATGGATGGTAGCTCACTCCCTCTTCCTCATACTCCTTTTTCTTCTATATTCCCTTTCATCTTCTTCACACTATTCTTTCTTTTGTTCTCTTTCTATCATCTTTTCAATCGTCGATCGAGTTCTTCTATCACCCCATCGACAATCGAGGGGGCATCCTTAATTCTACTCATTTTTCTTCTATCCCTTCAAGATTTTCTACTTGTTTATGCTTTTCTACTTTTTTTGAAGTGACATTACTTACACCACCTCAAAGAGGGGCAAATGTAGACCCCTAAAATATGCTTACACTTAGCATCTCCTCCCATTCAACCGATTAATGACACTTCGTTAATTCCTCATTATTCACCCCACTCTCAGATGTCCATTTACGACACCTTCTTAGTCGTATTCTTCCCATATTCAAATTATTTGGCTAATATCTCTCTTATTATCTAAGCATTCCTCCTTTTGACCATTTATAACCTCCCTAGTTCTCTCTAGACCACTTCTATTGGCTTTGTAGGCTATTTATCAGTCACAATTGGTTATCCAGACCCCTCTCAACTCTCAATGAGTCTCTAATCACTTGAGAATCAAGTTTAAACTAGCCTAAAACCTAGTTAACTAGCCTAAACCAAGCTTAACTAAGCCTAAATCATGTTTATCATAATCTAATCTAAAATTACTTTTTGAGCTTTAGTCCCACATGCACCCAAATTCCAAACTCTCCCAAGTGGAAAACTATAAATATAAGGGTTACCCCTCCCTCTCAACTTGACACCTTGTTTTCATAACAAAAATCTCTCATATTTGGAGATCTTGGCATTAGAAATCATTTGTGATAGCTTTAAGCTATAAAACATTTGGATCTTGGCCATACTCCATTGTGAAGAGCTCCCCCATCTTGCATCCATCCATTCCAAATATAGTTAGCAAGGGAAGATCTAAAGCTTGGCCATGTAGCCAACTTAGAGAGATCTCTTCACTATGTTTGAGAGTAAAAAATACATAATTTGATTACTTAGAATCTAACTAGATTCACTTTCATTAAGCTTTCATGGAGTATAGAGTAGTATATATGCTAGGGTTTGAATGTTAGTTTCAAATTTATATATGCATACATAGTTTCTTGTTTAGCTCTAATCTTATGGTGCATTGTTGAGTTCAGTCAAGCTTGAGGTTCTTTAACCTCATCCCATAGCTTTGTAAACCTTTCCATTGCATACAATTATTACCCCTAGGGTAACAGATTGGTAGAATCCACTAACAAAAATCTTATCAGAATCATGAAAAGGACAATGGACATTAATCAAAAGTAATGACACATAAAGGTAAAAAATACTCTTTGGGCAGATAAGATAACAACTAAGAAGGCTATTGGCACTTCTCCCTACAAATTGGTGTATAGTAAGGAATAAATATTTTTATTTTTACTTGAGTTGCATTCATCAGAGTTAGCTCACCAACTTGAATTTGAAGATGCGGATCAAAGGGAAATCAGAATGGAGGAATTTGTGTAGCTAGAGGAAAAAAGTAATGCCACCATGGTAAGGATAGAACAATATCAGACATCAACCAAACAGTGGTTTGACAGAAAATCTCGAGATCAGACCTTCAAAGTTTGGTATCTCATTTTGAAATGGGACGCGGATCAAGCTAAATTGGGGAGACACTCCAAATTTGATGTTGTTTGGAGTGGACCAAATATCATCACCGCCTACATAGGGGCTAACTCATTCGAGTTGTCTGATATTGATGCGAATGGGTTTCAAATACCAATCAATGGGATTTATCTCAATCCTTCTCATAAAGAGTTTTCATGCATCTTGATATAGTAGAGCATAATTTCAATTCCTCCGAGTGCTTTCAGCACATTGCATTGTTGGTAGTATAGGTTTATTTCCTTAGTGCTTTGCACTATCTTATTGCTTGGATATTTCCTTGTGCACAGTTTCATAATGTTCTCAAGATGCAGGAGAGGGAGGTATAAAACATCAAGAAGTAGTTGCAGATTGTCTTAGAAAATCAAATGTAGAGAAACTAAATCAGATTTGAGGATTTTTAGGATGATTCCATGCCCAATGGATGCTAAGGCTAATGGTCATCTCATCTAGCAGGCAGATGGACCCTATGAGTCACTAAAAATGTTGTTTATTTTTGCACCCTTGCAAAATAGAGCAATTTGGTTTTCCACGGACTTGGATTAATTTGTTGCGGTAGTGTTTGAGGATGTTAGGGATTGAAAGGTAAATTTGTGACTAAGGAGGGAATACCATAGAGTGGGGGACAAAACTTGAGGAACCAAGAAGGTCTAAAACCATGGAACAAAGAAAATACAAAATTCGTGGAGTAAACAATAGATAGTCTTCGAAATTCAACATGAGTCCATGCCACATAAATAAAAAATGGAGTATGCAAGAGAGGAATAAAATACAAGGAATGAAACAAGAAAGACATGTACTGAAAGAGAATAATAGTTTTCTATGGATTTCTAAATGAAAATGAATATGATTTGATCATTGTGAATCTAATATTATTTGAATGAATCTTAGCATTCTCCATGTGAAGGGAATCAAATTTCATGGATTAAATGTTGGTAAGTGGCGTAAGTGAAGAAAAATGTCTCCTACACATAAAGAGGTTATTTCAGATGAATCAACCACCAGAATTAAATATAGTATGGGCATTGTTACTTCTTAAACAAGAAAAGTGGTGTGGGGAGGCAGATTTTATAGAAATAATTAGATATTTTCAGAGAATTGAATGGAAGTGGTCGATTGGTGTAATAGGGAATTTGAATTTCCATATATCTTCTTTCTTTCTTTCTCTTCTTCAAATTCCTATATATTATAAAGTGATGCCCAATATTAATGCTGGATACTTTGGGAATGCAAGGGCATCATTCTATGTTACACAAGTGTTCTAAGAGTTTCATGCCGTTGGCTATGTCTTTGTAATTTTTTTATACCTTCCTCTTGTATCGTGATGATCTGTGCCTGGTATTTCAGCAATAAAATCTTTGGTTTTGTGGCTTGCTTCAGCCTTACCTATTGTTTTATTACACTCTCATTCATTCACAGGTGTGTTGTGTTCATTGTTTCATAAATCTGTGTTTATTGTGCATCGTGAAGGTGGAACTCAGGAAATGATTTTGATATGTGGATTTCATTTTGGCCCTCCTCATCATAGTGCTCTTCTATTTTCTCTCTTTCCTGAGTATTCATCCCTTTTCTTTTGGTGCTATCACCTTCTCTAGTTTAGGTTTATGTTTTATACATCTCCTTCTCAGCCTGGTCCCTTGGAAAGTTAGAATAGAGCTAGATAGTTGTATTTCAATTCCTAGGAGTATTTTAGCATTAGGAGTACGTAGAGGAAGTCAACCTTATTTGGATTTTTGTCTCAATTCGAGTCCTACAACTTGGATACAATCCTGTGTTGACTCAAATCCCAAATTTTCTATGATTCGGGCATGGGTGTACATTTGATCTCACACAATTGGAATGGGTAACGTTGTAGAAGACATAATAGGAGGAGGGAATGGAGGATGTATTTTGAGAGGTGGTTGCTTAATTGGAATTTGTAATGTTGTAAAATAATTAATAGGAGGAGGGGATAGAGGAGGGATTTTGAGAGGTGGTATGACATTGGGTTGGATGGGTGGCTTTGGACTAACCAGAGAAGTAACATTTGTAATGATGGAATGATGCTCACTAGACATGGATGGATATGATTTAGGAGACCAATGGGATTTAGCAATTGGAAATGTAACAGAAAGTTGTGTAGAAAATGAAATAAAACCCTGATGCTCAAGGTGCTTAATTCTTCACTTTAAAGCATAAAAATCATTGTCATGATGTCCATTAATTTTGTGATAATTACAAAATGTGAGTCATATGTATTTATCAAGCCAATAAGGATGGTAGTAATGAGTAGTTGGAAAGTTGATCAATTGGTGATTGAGGACCTCAAGAATAATATCATGTTGTTTAGTATTTAGATAAAACTTCAGAGTTATGGGTAGCAGTAGAACATGGGCTTCATTTATAAGAGCACATGTAGTAAACATAGGATTAGAATGAAGTGGAGAAGAATAACTAGCATGGGTTTGAGAAGCATCCTTGAGATATTGGATTTCAATTGTGAGAGATGTAATCATGGTTTCCATAGCTTGAATTTTATCTTGAAATAGACAATGTAAAGCTTGAATTGACTCACAAATAGATTGATTGGTTATGGTGTTAGGGACAATAGAGTCATCTAAGAGATAATTGAATATGGTGCTTATGTAGGTGGCATATTTCGAGGGAGGTACATATTATCTACAGATTTTTTCAGAACATATTTGAAACGTGGGTGCATTTTGTTGAGCTTAATCGCTTCACTAGCATGCTTTTACAGACTTTCTGGAATACACACTAACTAGAGTTAGTTGACGAACCGTCATCGGTCACCCATGGACCAACCAGTATAGGTTAGAAAAGAAGGAATCGACGTTAGTTAGGGATAACCAACATTGGTTTCCTGTGCATGACTATTATAATTAAGTTGCGGGAATTAGATCTATCTTTAGTTGTAAATTGAATCTAATGGTTTTAATTGCATAGCTAAAGTGCCTTAAGATTTTAGATCCATATATAAGCATAAAGCTAGGGTTTTAGAAGAATAATTCAATTGAGAATAGAGAGAAGCTCCCTTTTGAGAGAAAAGAGAAATTTGTAGAGAAGAAAGTACAGGACATCCAAGAAGGTGTGAAAGATTGCAAATCTTCATTGTATTTCACCTATGATATTAAATTGGTTATTTCTTGGTGGATGTAGCCCACATTGGGTGAACCACGTTAAATCTTGTGTATTGTTTCTTCTTGTTTATTTCCTCATTGATTATTTTTATGCTTAGATCTGATTAATGTATCTATACAACCGGTATGCTAAACCTAACAGGTGGTATTAGAGCACCTTTTTTTTAGGGTTGTGGGTGTGTTGACAGATTTACTAATGGAGGGATTTCTAATTGAGTGGGAGAAAAGCAATGGCAGAAGAAGAAAAATTCATAGTATATAAATTTGATGGCCATGACTATATATTATGGAAGGTGCAAGTGGAAGATTATCTGTATCAGAAAGATTTATACTTACCATTGGATGAGAAGGAAAGACCTGCAAAGATGACTGATGAATAATGAAAAATTCTTGATAGAAAGACTCTAGGATCTATAAGATTGATCCTGGTAGCATTTGTGGCTTCGAATATTACCAAAGAAATATCTATGGTAGAGTTGATGAAATCTCTAGCAAATCTATATGAAAAGCCTAATTCTTCAAACAAAATTTATTTGATGAAAAAAATGTTTAATTTAAATATGTAAGAAGGTGGATATGTATCAAGTCATTTGAATGATTTCCAATCTATTATAAATCAATTAAAATTAGTAAGTATTCCATTTAAGGATGAAGTGAAATAATTATGATCTTTTCTAGATAGTTGGGATAACTTGGTAATGGTTGTTAGTAATATAATGTCTGCTACCAATGTTTTAAAGTTTGATGATGTGGTTAGTATGATCCTAAATGAAGAAATACATAGGAAAAGTACAAGAGAATCATCATCTAGGAATGTTTTAAATGTAGAAAGTAGGGGAATGTAAATGGAGAGATACAAAAATAATAATAATGGGAAATCAAATTCTAAGAATGACATATCTAAATCCAGAGGTAGAGGTATAATCTGCTAGAATTGTGGAAAGAAAGGTCATGCAAAGAAGGATTGTTGGTTCAAGGAAAACAAAGATAATGTACCAGAGAAAGGTAAAGAGGAAAATGTTGCCTCAAAAGAGGTAATGCAAGATGCCCTAATTCTCTCCTTGGATAATAAAATTGAGTCATGGGTTTTAGATTTAGGAGCTTCTTTCCATGCAACCCCTAATAAGGGTTACTCAGAAATTATGTCAATGGTAATTTTTGGCATGTTTATTTAGGAGATGATGAACCATGCATTATTTTTCATAGAGGTGAAGTTTAGCTTAAATTTCAGAATGGAAATACATGGATATTTAAATATGTGAGGCATGTTCCAAGCATTAAAATAAATCTAATTTTTGTATGACAATTGTGTGAGACTGGTTGTATGGTTACACTCATAGCCGAATCTTAGAAAGTTACTGAGGGATCTCTTGTTGTAGCAAGAGAAAATAACTTATGATCATTTTATTTGTCTACATGTATTACTAATTCCTTTTCTGTTCTATCTACTTTAGATTCATATATAAGCATGTGGCACAATCAGCTATGCCATATGAGTGAAAAGGGAATGCGGAAAAGGGTAAGTTATCAAATCTCAAACTTATAGATCTTGATTTCTATGAGCATTGTATTTTTGGAAAGAAGAAGAGAGTGAGATTTCTCAAAGTTGGGGCAACAAAGAAAAATCATAAATTGTATCTTGTACATTCATACTATATTATACTATGGAGGATCCCAATACTATGTTACTTTCATTGATGATGCCATAAGAAAGGTATGGGTTTATTGTATTGATCGTAAATATGATGTTTTTGAAAATTTTAAAAAATGGAAATCCTTTGTTGAAAATGAATTGAATTCAAAGATAAAGTGCCTTAGATCTGACAATGGTGGTGAGTATTGCAGTAAGGCTTTCAATGATTATTGTTTAATAAATAGAATATGTAGAGAAAGGAAAAATCTTAGAACACCACATGAGAATGGTGTTGTAGAGAGAATGAATAGGATAATCATGGAACATGTTATAAGCATGAGGATACATGTTAGATTTCCCTTAAAGTTTTGGGTGGAAGTAGTAAACACATTGGTTTATTTGATTAACTATGGACCTTCAAGTACACTGAATAGGGGAATACCAGAAGAATATTGGACTAGAAAAGAGGTAGATCTTTCTTTTATTAGAGTATTCGGCTCAGAAGCTTTTATGCATATTGATAAGAAAAATAGAAATAAATTGAATGTTAATTCCAAAAGATGTACTTTCATTTATTACAGATCTAGTGATTTTGTATTTTGGTTTTGAGATTTAGAAGGTTCTAAGATAATTAGGAGTTGTGACATTGATTGGAATGAAAAGAAAATGTACAGGGATCAAGTTTTGTCACCCAAAGGTGAACCCGTGGAGAATTTTGTGGATGAAAATGAACTCTCGGATTTAAAAGTAACACCTATAGGTTTACACAATAACCGATATCGGTTTACCCTTCACCGACATTGGTCCACTATATCGGCATCAGTTACAGAAGAGATAGACCAATGTCAATTAGCCGAACCGATGTCGGTAGAAGGTGACTAATGTCGGTCACTGTCAGAAGTAGATACAAATCTACAAGATGAGCAGATTGAGCCTTCGGCACCCCAAATCTTAGTGAGAAGGTCACAAATGGTAAGTAGACCTCCATAAATATTTTCACCTTCCTTGTCTTAGTTATTATTGACTGATAGTGGTGAACTAGAAAGCTTTTAAGAAGAAATGTAGGATAAATCTCACAAGCAATTGGACAATGGCATGGATGAGGAGATGGATTCCTTATAGCAAAACCAGACATAAAATTTGGCTAAGTGGCCATTAAGTAAAAGATCATTTCACAACAAGTGGGTTTACAAGATCAAGGAAGAAGAGGGTGGAAAAAATAGATATAAGGCAAGGCTTGTAGTAAAGGGATTTTCACATAAAGTACGTATTGACTTTGGTGAAATATTTTCTCTTGTTGTTAAGATGATTTCTATTTGTATTGGATTGAGTTGAGTCAGAGTAAAGGATTTTCATTTAGAGAAACTTGATGTCAAAATGACATTTCTTCATGGTGATTTAGAGGAAGAGATTTATATGAATCAACCGCTTGAGTATGAAGTCAAGGGTAAGGAGAAGCTTGTGTGTAGATTGAAAAAGAGCCTATATGGGCTCAAGAAAGCTCCAAGGCAATGGTATATTTCAGGCATGAGCATGGTTATTTGAGATGTGAATATGACCATTTTGTTTATTTCAAGATGCTTGAAAATGGGAGCTATATTATTTTTTTTATTGTATGTGGATGATATGATTATTGTAGGATCTAGTATGCAGGACATTGGTAAGCTTAAAGAAAAGCTAGCTCACACATTTGAAATGAAGGGTTTTAGATCTGCAAAGAGAATCCTTGGCATGCAAATTCATAGAGACATGAATAACAGGAAGCTGTATTTGTCTCTGGAGAATTATATCAACAAGGAGTTAGAAAGGTATAATTTGTAAAATGAAAAACCTATAAGTACACCTATGGATGGACACTTCAAATTAAGAAAATATCAATGTCCTACATCGTATGAGGAGGTTGAGTACATGGAACAAGTTTTGTATGCTTCAGTAGTTTGGAGCTTGATGTATGCCATGGTTTGTACCAGACCAGACATTACATAGGCAGTGGGAGTTATGAGTAGATTTATGGCTAATCTAGGTAAAGAGCATTGGAAAGTATTCCAATGGATTCTCAGGTATTTAAGAGGTACATCTAGCATGCAGTTATGTTATGAAGGGTCAGATACTTCTGTAGGTAGCTATTTGGATTCAAACATGGCTGGTGATTTGGATGGTAGGAGGAGCACCACTGAATATGTTTTCACAGTAGGTGGCACGACAGTTAGTTGGATTTCTAGATTATAGAAGGTTGTGGCCCTGTCTACTACATAAGTCTAGTATGTTACAGCTACAAAAGATAGCAAGGAGATGATATGTATGATTAGGTTCATGGAAGAGTTGGGAAAGGAGCAAGAGGATTATAGATTATACAGTGATAGTCAAAGTGAAATTCATCTAGAAAAGAACTCAGTGTTTCATTCTATAACAAAAAACATTCAGTCGAGATATCAATTTATACGAAAGTATTGGAGGTTAGGAAGCTGAAGTTAGAGAAAATTTATACAAAGGAGAACCATACGGATATACTAACAAATCATTTGGAAAATGATAAGTTAGAGCTATAATCCACTTCTATTGATCTTTGAGTTTGAGACTTGAAGAGTGAGAAACAAGCCAAAGGAAAGGATTGGAGGATGGAGCTATACAGTACAGTTCAACAATTTATCTCTAAGTGGGAGATTGTTGAGTTGTGGAGCTTAATCACTTCATTGACATGATTTTGTAGACTTTCTAGAATACACAATAACAAATGTCGATTGACGAACCACTGTCAGTCACCCATGGACTAGTATTGGTTAGGAAAGGAGGAATCGGCATTGGTTAGGGCTAATCGACATCGATTAAGGTTAACCGGAATTAGTTTCCTGTGTGTGACTATTATAATTAAGTTGTGGGAATTAGATCTATATTTAGTTGTAAATTGAATCTAATGGTTGTAATTGATAGCTAAATTTTTCTATATATAAGCATAAAGCTAAGGTTTTAGAAGAGAGAATTCAATTGAGAATAAAGAGAAATTTGTAGAGAAGAAAGTATAAGACATCTAAGAAGGTGCGGAAGATTGCAAATCTTCATTGTATTTCCTCTATGATAATAAATTGGTTGTTTCTTTGTGGACGTAGCCCATACTGGGTGAACCACATTAAATCTTATGTATTTTTTCTTCTTGTTTATTTTCGTATTGATTATTTTTATGCTTGGATCTGATTAATATATTTGTACAACCAGTGTGCTAACCCCAACACATTTGAAGTAGTTGATACAAGGAGACTTTAAGAGCCATGAAATAAGATCAGATAGAATATAAAAAATAAGGATCCAAATGTTTGATCACAAGTGGGGTTCACCAAATTATTTAATGTAAATTGAATTAATTAAATTTGATTGTAGAGTAGCTTTTGTAATAAATGATGTACAAATGTTAATATACAGTAAGATGAAAGAAATAAAGCATGTGCAATATGAATCCCAAAACAAGGAGGAGAGATAGGGGACTTAGCTGATTTACGAGTGAAAAGAAAGTGATCTGGGAAGATGAAATGCTAAAATAGACTGTAAATTATTTTGTCACGTAAACTGGAGGTTTGAAGATCTAGAATTGTTCTGGAAAGGAGCGCCTGGGAAAGAACAGGATTACATGGCGTTGGTGTCTAGATTTGGGCACTGGTGTCTAGGTAGATGTTGTGGATATGGATATTTATGGCCGGATAAGCTTCATTTTTTATCTCTATTTTTCGTTCTTGATTCATTGTATGATCTAGGAATATATCGGTAAACTACAAGAAATAAGTTCACCTATACATACCCATAAACCACATCAAACCTAAAAATGAAAATGTAGAATGAGGAGTCAGATTGACCCTGACAGTCACCTGAAGAGTGAACTTATGACCGATCACTACACTACATCTTAGACTCCATGTAGTTCTTGTGTGTGTGTGTGTAGAAATGATTCCCTAGGATGCCCTTGTGCAAGTTGCACAATTATAACGTGATAGATCTAGAATGTAGCAAATGTATAGAATGTGTGGGATGGAATATAATAAACTTCCCCTCCTATGTTTTTTACGTAGATGTGATGCAACCCTTTTCCCTTATTTGAGTGTTATATGGATTCCTTTGATGCTTTTGCACCTTTTGAATGCAAACTTAGGTGGTAGTATTTAATGCTTAGTGTTTGGTCCCTCATTTTGAAAACACAACTATGTATTTATATAACTCCCTTTTTTTAATTTTGTATTTAACAACTAAAAGGCTAACTCAAAGTAGTAAAAAGTAATTAAGAAGTGAAATGGGTCTAAAAATGTAAGAAATAGGTAAATAGGACAAGAGCACCTAATAGGACAAGAGCACCTAGTGATAGTTTCCCAGCTGGGCGCTAGTGTCTGAGGCTATAGAAAGATAAAATAGTCAAGTGCCGATAAGAGTGCAATATGTATAAAGCCAATAAAATTGAAGAATACAAAGAAAAAGGATCAAAGGAGTTGTGAATTACTACTTTAAATGCTTAGGAATCATGTAAATGCTAGCATGCTTTTAAGACCTAGAAATTTACCCAAGTGCATAAATTTTGTGACTACAATGTTAAACCCATTGCAAAAATCTCCTGAATCAATTCAAGAGCATATGTACTCCCCTAAAATAATCAGATGCATCCAAAATTCCCTATGAATCCATTCCACAACACTTTCATAGTGGATATATAGTGTTTAATGAATTTATGAACACCGATCCGATTTACCTTAGTAGTTATGTTACTTCACGGGCTATCCACCTTCCTCATTATAGCCAAGATCCTTGACTAGCTTTCACCACTTTAACCTTCGATCACTCCCAACTTCTCGATCCTTCTTATCATATGGTTATCAACAAAATTTATCCTTATCCCACTACTAGAAATATCGGAACATCAATACCTATCTCATCTGCTCCCACAATTAGCTTTGAACTTAACACTATCTCATCACAAAATATGTCTAGTCAACAAGGTCCCTTGCCATCTACATCCACATCTAACCCTTAGTGTGTCCAAACCCCCATTGTTACTTCATCACCTGTTTTAGTCATACCCCTTCCACTTCTCTTCCTCCCTTAACAAGTTATGTTGGTATGCCTTATTCTACAATCCCCTTGGCCACATATCAACCAATCATCTCACAACAATCTACATCATCAATCTAGAGCTTAGTATTATCTATTATTATGTCCTTACCACCTATCAATACAATTTTTATCACTAGCGCTCATCCCCTTTCATAACTTATATCTACGATGAGTGTATCATAGTATGAATACATTCTGACTCAACTAAATTCACAACCATTGCAACCTCCTGTCAATACTTCTATCCCTCAACCCTATTAGTATATCCACTCTTTTTCATAACCGCTAGTTTTTAAAAAAAATTACAACCTACTAGGAATCTTTCCTTCTTTTCAAAATGCCCTCCTAAAATATCACCCACATCAACAATCAAACCCCCTCATCTATAATCAAGCTAACCCCTCAAACACCCAACCCCCTCAAAATTATCTCATGTAATCATTGATAAGTAGAATCATGAATCTTGAAGCTACCACCATGGGACATAAAAACAAATTTTCTTATGAGAAGATCTGTAATTATCCTATCAACCCATATGTACCTTTTAAACCCATCCCCTTCATTGAGAAATTATAAATTTTATCAAATTATATAGTAAAGAAGATTTACAGTAACACATTCGAGATTTTTTTAATTCTTGTTATCTTATAACTCATGATCATAACGTTATGCTAAGGAAATTCATGATGTCATTATTTGGGTCTGCTCTCAACCGGTATAAAAAATTCCTCAACGTTCCCTTTATTCATTCACACAACTAGTAAAATTTTCTTGGAACATTTCTCTATCAATATAGTGCATAAGATATCTATCACTGACTTATACATTATCAAAAAATTCTAGGATGAATCTATTGTTGATTTCGTCACCACATTGAAGGGAATGATTAATTGGTTATAATTTTATTTACCCTAGAATGAGTTGATCAATTTATTCACTGGATCTTTTGTAAAGCATATATCATCCACCCTTCTAATCCAATCATTTCAAATGTTTGATGAGGCCTTTACTATGGCCCAGAAGTTGGAACTCCAAGCCCTTGAGGATGGTAAGGTTAAATTATGATATAAAAAACCCAAGCCTAATTCTTCCTTTAAAACCTCTTCTAGCAGTGAAAAATCCAAGGGTTCAGTGAATATAGTCATCTTAAAAACCATGTCTAAGTGGTGCTCAAACTGTAAATGGTCCTGAAATCCATGTAAATACACACCTCTAGGGGATTCTTACAGCTCTATTTTTAACAAACTCATGACAACTTACATAATAAAACTCCCTCCCATTCAACCCATCGATGAGTCTAACCCTAAACCATCATGGTATAGGGGTAATTATTATTACAAATACCATTAGGTTATGGGACATGACACTGAGAGATGCCTCTCTTTTATAAATTCCCTCCAATATCTCATCGATTTAGGTGATCTACATCTTGACAATCTGAATGCACCTCCCAATCAAACCATAGACATGTTCAAACAACCTTTTCCAAACCATCACCCATCTAATAATCAAAAAATGTTGTAGGAGCTCAAAATTATACCTCTCATATCATCAACACTTTCAACCAACTCTCACATACACCTATAATACGTTGTCTTTCTACAACTTAAACAATGGATAAATAATCAAACTCTTCAGATCTCCTTACCACTAAAACCTCAAACATTCCTAATTAAAAACTTCCAAACCATTACATATCTACTCACACAAATATTTCCTATATTGTCCCTTTGATTTTTAAATAGAATCATTCCATTACCAAAATCATAAATAACCTTCCAAAGATAATATCTCACACATCAAATAAAAAATATTAGTAGTTCTATGCAAAAATTGACAAGTCATCTACACAAAAAGATAGAACTATCACGATACCAGATAAACATACCACATGATACAACATCCCTACCCTCTATTCTAGGACCAAATCCCTCATCAAAACTCACAATAACCATCTTAGAATCTAAAACTTCCCTCAAACCCATACCTAAACGTGCTGTAGAAGACATGCTTCAAGTGTCTCATCTTCTAAATCATCAAACAACATCCAAAGTCATACACCCTCATTATCATCTCAGTGATTCAATCTAATTTGAATTAAACCTAATTTAATAGTAACTACTGTAACAAATAATATTCAAGAAATAAACTACAGTAATGTCTAATAAATAAGCATTCAAAAATGTAAAACACTAAGAAAATGGAGGGAGAAAGATGACTTAGTTGATTATGTGTAACCTAGAAAGGATCATGACTACCCAAGTGCTAAATCTAGTTAGAAACAATGTCTCAAAGTCTAGGTGAGGGTTCATAGACATAGGGTTGTACATGATAGAAGTTCCTGTAGGAGGAAAGGAGCACCATAAGTACTAGTGAGTGACTTGGGTGCCTGTGTATGCTCAGATGCTTGAACTCTGCTCTCTTTTGGGTTGGAAGGTCTTTGCTCCAATATTCTCTTTGTCACTATGACTTCACTGTTAGGGTTTTGATTGCACCTCTAACCCACAAAACAAATGTCTACATGCATATTTCCACAAACCAAATCAAATATAATAAAAAAAGATGTAGAATGTGGATCCATACTGACCCCGAAGGTCACTCTAAGAGTGAGCTTATGACCAAGCACTACACTACATCTCAGACTCCATGTATTTCTTTGTGTGTGTGTTTTGTGACCTAGGTTTCCCTTGTGTAAGTTTGATGATGATAACAAGATAGATATAGATTATATCGAGTATGCAGAATGTGTGTAATGGAATAGAATGAACTCCCCTCCTATGTTGTGTATGCAAATCAATGTAACCCTTTTCCCTTGTGTTTCACCATTTTCTTTGAGTTTTAAGATGAAACAGATAAGGGTATGGGTCAAGGAGGAATACCTGTCGTGATGGTCGATTGGAGGTCATTGTGTGTCTCCTGAATTCTTGATCCAATGTTGGCTATGAGAGCTTCCTTTTGGCTAGGAGGAACTACCTGAAATACAAAACAAGAACACAAGAAAGAGTTAAATAATATATGTCAGTGGGCTACGTAGCGTATGCTAGATCCAAGAAGTGTGATACTTCCTTGGTGGTAGTCAACCCACTGTTTAATACAATTTAATGCAAGAAATAACATAAATAAACAGGGTTCTACTGTAGTTGATATGATTTAGGTATCTCATCCTAATACAATAAGCAAATCTAACATAACAGGATAGGCTATGATCAGATTTGGAAATAAGGAAAATAATCAAGGTGCTGGAATAAGTCAGGGTTAGGTTCTGGGTCACTTGGAAGAGGGTTATTAGGGTCTATGATTAGCAGGATTGCCAAATACAGAGACCGATGTTGGTCTGGTATGACCAATGACGGTTTAGTAAGAACCGATGACAGTTAAGGTGGGAAGATAATAGCTCAATATTTCATGGTTTTGGGGATTTGTTTGAGGTTGAATAAGATATGGTAAGGAGTTGGTTTAGGTCTGTGGAGGTTGTTAGGAAATAAGAGATAAAATATGTGGAATAATCCCTTACAATATCGCAACAGTAGAAACTAATATGCAGAAAAATATTACAGATCTGAAATAAAAGTGCAGAATAAATAACACAACACAGAGAGACAATATTTAACGTGGTTCACCCAATTTGGGCTACGTCCACCAAGAATCACTTGCTCAAATTTTATTACAAGCCTCCACTCTCTCAATACAATACCCAGATCCGTTTGGAGCTATGCTCAACAAACTCTACAGAATTCAAACCCAAATTCAAAACACATCTGTAATACATTTGCTTGTACATCTATCATATGCATAAGGCCATATAAATAGAAAACTACTTAAGCAGTTTGATACAAAACCCGTGGGTATCAAAACCAAGGGCAAAAAAACCGTGGGTATCAAAACAATGGGCAAAAGACCGAAAAAACCATGGGCCCAAAAACAACCCATAACGATTACCCATTACCCATGGGTTAATGAACCACCCATGAAAATTTTCTTCGGGGGCTTCGCCCCCGAACCCCCTTTCATCCGGGGGGCTTCAACCCCCCGAACCCCCCTGATCCTGCTCACTGGCAAGCGGGACTGCTGTAAAAATACCCGAGTGTAACACATGGAAGGTGTACCATACTCTAACATGAAAATAGGCTCCACAAACATAACAGAGGTGTTGAGAATATTCAAAGATACTCAGAAATGGGAAGAGGTGATTAAAATGATTATGAATGATGGGAATGGTTGGGTTCACAGGAAGGAAATAGTGGTGAGAGAAATATATAAATGGTGATTGATAAAAAAAAGTGAAGAAATCTTATAAACTGAATAGAAATGAAATGGTGCAGGTTAGAAACACACTTACTACTAGGCATGTTCAATGGCTGGGTGGTGGTGATGGTTGATTGGTGAAATGGCAGTCGGTGTCGTGGAAATGCCTCCCATAATTCTACCATGGATGCGAATACCTTATGATCAATGGTTGTGTTGGCTATGGATTTCTGGATGTGCGAAAGAGCTCTAGTTATTTCTTGCATGCAGATCTCCTTTGCTCCCAAAAACTCGAGAATGCGTCTAACCTCTGAAAAAGGTTACCAAAATGGTTGTATGGTATCCGAGAATGGTTTAGGGTGACCAGTGTCAGTTTCAGGTTGACCGGCGTCAGTTAAGGAGGGATATCCTAGGTTGCCTAAAATAGCAGATCTTGGCTATCTTTTTCCAACTTTTCTAGTTGGTTTCAGGTATAAATGGAACATTGTGCTTAGATACACGAGAATGTGGTTAGAGGAAGAATAGACATGTGCTTTTAGGGTTATACTAAGTCTTAGTTCATTAAGGTAAGTAAGGCTAAGTCTTAGTTAGTTATGGAAATATGTTATGAATAGGTATATGGTGAGGTGTCTAGGTGAGGTGTGCATCCATTTAATTTAATTAATTAAATTAATAAATGGAGTGAGGATGAGTATTGATTTAATTGTGGATAGTTAAATTAATTTTTAATTTGGGGGTTGAAAGGGGCTAATGTTAGGTGAGTATGTTTAAGTTAGTTATTAGAAAGGGGAACAAGGGGAGTGTGACGCAATTTTTGGGTGTCGACACCTTGTATGAATGTGTTTATATGTATGCATTTTTAGTGCTCTTTTTCTTTTATGTAAGCTTAGATGGCAATAGATAATGCTTATGACACTTGGCCCTTTATTTAGAAGAGAGTAACTAAGTATTTATGATTCCCTTGTTTGAATTTCGTAAATTGACAACTAAAAGGCTAACCCAAAGTGTTAAAAGATGACCAAAAGGTGAAAAGGGATCCAAACGAGTAAGAAGAGGATAGAGAAGGGAAAGAGTGCCCAAGAACAATAGGGAGCACTTGGGTGCTTCTGTCTTAGGTGGGTGTGCTAGTGTCTGAGGTCATCTAAAGATAAATCAATCACATGTTGACAGAGTTATAAGATGTGTAATGCTAGTAAAGTGCAATAAATAAAGAAATCAAAGGCCAAAAGGAGTTTTCAACAACTAGTTTTCTTTCTTAGGAATCATGTATACATTATTATGCTTTAGGACCTAGAAATTTACCTAAGTGCATAAAATTTTCCCCAAATTTTATGTTGTTGAGTGAAATAATCGATAACATAAAGTAGATATAAGATGGGTACCTTATAAACCAAAGAGAATTGTAGCTGATATCTTGTGAAGTGGAAAATTAGCCATATGAAGCTAGTGAAGTGATTGTAATGTGAGGTGTGTGGAAATTAGGAAAGGTGGTATAGACCATATGGGTGAAGTGTATGCATAGTAGCATGTTTCTAGAGCTTAATTACTTTGTATATGTGAGTATTTACTCTTGTTGCTTATAAAGATGGACCTACAAAAGAAGAGAAAGAGAGTAGTTCAATAGTCCCGTATGTGAAAAATTAGAGTATACCCATGTTATAAGTATGTAACAGTAGTAGTTAAAGAAAGAGTACACCTAATGTATGAGAGAGTAAATGGATAACAAGTTATCATGTTTTATTTAGAGATGTTGGATGGGGGTTGGGAGTGATCAATTCCCAATAAAGAAAGGTGTCGAACCATTGAATTTGAGTGTCCTACCACCAAGTGATGAGGTTTTTGGGCGATCTCATGCTAAGAGTGATTTTTTTTAGGCGATCTCACGCCAAGGATGAGTTTTTTTGGGTGATCTCACACCAAGTATGGATTTTTTTGGGTGAACTCAGGCCAAGAGAATAATGTTGGGGAGAGATATCTATTTTTCTCTCCTTCCATAACACTTCTCAAAATGATAAGTGCCACTAACAGAATGGGCACGTTCTGATTTGTAACTGATTATAACCAAAATTATAGCCAATTGAATGAATTTTGTAACTGAAGGCAAGTTCCTAATATTGTATATCTGTGTTGTAACTTATTGGAAACTATGTTGAAATAATAAAGTGTATGTTTTTTACCCCATGAAAAAATTTCCCAATGTGGGACACAATCACCCACCATTCTCGTCTAATACTAGGCACTAGTGTCTGCTTTGGTGTTTGTGATCCAAGTCTAATTTTGGAACCACTCTGTGACTATGTTCTTTTTCCATTTTTGTGTTGTATTTTTCTATTCTAGAGCTCTGAGCTACTAGAAGGGTGATTTGTGCACCCAATAGTTTCCCCCCACATTTGGAGGGTACATGTGATGAATGTAGGAGGAAGAGGCCTAAGCGAGATGACCTAAATCATGATATGCATATTGTGAATTGGATACATGCATGGGGGTAGAGGTATGTGCATGGTAGAAACCAAGGAAACGTGCAAACAAGATAGACTTGAAAATAAGTGTTAGTGGAAAAGAGATAACATGCAATAGAATATAATGTATGAAGCAACTATGAAGAAAAGAAAAGACCAAAAAAATTGGGATGCATACATGGGACATCGCTCATAATGTCATAATATAATCAAGCCTGAAACATACATAAGTAAATAATGATCAAACACGACATAAGACATAGCCTGCAAATGATAGCAAACAAGAAGTGTCAGATAACCATGGTTGTATAGAATCCTGCAAGAAAAATTCTACACATGAAGCACCCGAGTTATCATGTTATAAATATAAATTAGTATATCAAAAACATGTACAGAGGCAGTGAAAATTAAATGAAAATAAGTGATCAATGTTTGTAACAATAGAACATGTGAGTGTGTGTAGTATGATAATAGTAATAGTAGATTCCCCAAGATCCTCAATAGAACTGGTAAAGAGCAATGTCCGAGCATCATGCATTGTGTAAATAATATTTAAAGGGCCTGCATTCACCTCAAGATACCAAGTGAACAAACATGTGTGTATAGATCAAAATAGTAACATAATAAGTATCCAGGTTAGCATAGGAAACAAAGTGCAACATGTAAATATTATAAGTTAACAAGAGTAAATGCAACCAAAATGTGTTGATGGTGTGTGAAAGTGATGGTGTGCTACGATGTGCAAGATGTAAAAATGAGGGGAGCCACGTTACACCCAATGGATGTGCATGATGTGAGGTTCATTTAGGAATTGCACCCTCAAAATTCAAGTATGAACCATAGAATAAGAGTTCGTCATTGGGTGACAAAGGTATTATATGTGATTGGGATCGAGATGTTAGAAAAGATGTATCGTGAAGAACGAAGTGTGAAGTGTAGTAAAAAAATATGAGTAGAGAAAAAAGGAAATAAATAGTGATGGGGGGAAGAAAAATTTATGTCCCACAAGTGTGTGAGTAAGGTTCATTTAATTCCCTCAACTGTCATGTATGAACCTTGAGAACACAAGTGCATCATCCAGTAGTAAAGGTATTGTATGTGATTGGTAGAGTATGTAGTAGTAACAATGTGTTGTATAGATAGGATGAAGTAATGGTATAATAATCAAGTGATAGGGGGGGGGAAGTTTGATGCCCCCCAAGTGTGTATATCAAGAGCTATTGACATATATATGTGATCACTATGAGTGAGAATAACCCGAGTACGTATAATGGACGAAATGATGTGTACCATATATATAAATTATTATGTGTATCATGAATAGAAGGATCCATAAGTAAGTATGAGGAGAAAAGTGTGTATGGAGTCGCATAGGAGCTAAAAGGGAAGCCAAAAGCAAAGATATATCTAGCAATGTGTGCTCATAGTGTATATAAGAGAAAGTGTTGCTAGACATATTGACTTGAAGTGCAAAGAAAAATTAAGGTATAGGTGTGTATGTTCTTATTATGTATAAGAAACTATCTATTAGAACATGTGACTATGGAGGGGAAAGTCTTATGCCAGCCAAGTTTGTGAGTGATGGAGATCTATGTGATGATGTGAGAGAGACCATGCCATGGTGGAAGATGTGGAAATGTGTCCCATTCAAGAACATAGTAATTATCTGGATCAAAAGAAGAAATTATAAATAGAATATTAGGAAGTTGGTGTGGGGTATCAGCTTTTGGCAAGGGAATTTGTTGTTTGTCCTTTGATGGTTTGGCCTTAGATGGGATTTTTGGTGACTCTTGCATTATTGGAGAAAGAATATGAGTGACTATTACGTGATGCTCACTAGACATAAAAGGATCAACTTTGGGAACCCATTGGGAATTGGGAATTAGAGATGAGCATGTAGTAAAATTTTGTGTAGTAAATGAAATAAATCCTTGATGCTCAAGTTTCCCAATTCTTTTCTCTAAATCATATTAATCATTGTCACGATATCCATTAATTCTATGCTAATTGCAAAATGAGTGGCCTATGCATTTGGTAAGTTGATAATGAGGGTAGTAATGAGTAGGTGGTAGGGTGATTAACTAGTTATTGAGGAGCTTAGAGAGAATATCATATTTCCTATCATTTTGATGAAACTGGAGAGTTGTTTGTTGTGGTAAGAATGTGACCTTTCTTGTATGAGAACATGTAGTAAACATGTGACCAGGATGAGGTGTAGAAAAATAATCATCATGGGTATGAGAAGCATCCTTGATATGTTGGATTTCAGCTATGAGGGATATAATCATGGTTTCCATAGCTTGAAAATTATGTTGAAAGAAAAGGTGTAAAGTTTGAATTGACTTGAAGAGGGATTGATTAGTTGTGTTATTAGGACTAATAGGGGGGTTGGAGATATGATTGAAAATTGCACTTACTTGTGAAGGTGACATATCATGAGGGACATTCATTATGTGTAGGAAGTTTTTGAAAGCATCTTTGCAAATTGGGTGCTTTTGAAGTAATTGAGACAAGGAGGCTTGAGGAACTTTAGAGGCCATGATATGAAAGAAAAGATAATTTAAAAAATAATAGCCCTAAAAAGTGACACAGAGGATAAGACCAAGGATGAAACCCTAGGAATACCTATGTAGACCAGATGTATGATAGAAAATGACTGGAAATATGAACCCTAATGCAATCAGGGTTTAGGGGTTAGGAAAAGACTAATCCGATAGAATAGATAAAATAAGGATCCAAATGGTTGATCACAAGTTGGGGTTAGCCAAATGATTCAATATAATTTGAATTAAACCTTATTTTAGAGTAATAACTGTAAAAAATAATATTTAGGTAATAAACTATAGTAATGTCCAAGCAATAAGCATTCAAAAATGTAAAACTCTAAGAAAATAGAGGGAGAAATATGACTTAGCTGATTCTTTGTAAGATGGGAAGGATTGTGAATTCCTAAGTGCTGGATCTAGATGGAAAAAGTGTTACAAAGGCTCGGCAAGGGTTCAAAACCTAGGGATGTACATGAGAGAAGCACTTGCATGAGGATAGGAGCACCCCAGGCACTAGTGACTAATCTGGGTGCCTGTGTCTACTCAGATGCTTGGATTCTGGTATATTTTTGGGTCATAAGGTCTTTTCTCCAATATTCTATTTATCACTCTGAATTTTTTGTTAGGGTTCTGATCACACTTGTAACATGTAAAACAAATGTCTACATGTACATGTCCACAAACCACATCAAATCTAATAAAAAAGATGTAGAATGTGGAGTTGGAATAACCCTGGAGGTCACTCGTAGAGTGATATTTTACAACTGAGAAATGGAATACATCTCATACTCCATGTAGTTCTTTGTGTGTGTGTGTGTGTGTGTGTGTGTGTGTTCTATGCCCTAGGTTTCCCTTGTAAAAGTTGTACAATGATAGCTGGCTAGAAATATATTGTACTGAGTATGCAAAATGTGCATAATGGAATAGAATGAACTCTCGTTGTATGTTGTGTATGCAGATCAATGCATCTCTTGTCTCTTGAATGCATGTGCTATATGTATGATTTTTAGTTCTCTTGTTCTTTTATGCAAGCTTATGTGGTGATAGATAATTATTATGATGTTTGACCCTTTATTTAGAAGAATTAACTAAGTATATATATGATTCCCATGTTTAAATTTTGTAATTGATGACTGAAAGGTCAACCCAAAGTGTTAAAAGGTGACCAACAGGTGAAATGACCCAAAAGAGTAAGAAGAAGGTAAAGAAGGGAAGGAGCACCCATGAGGGATAGGACTACCTAGGTGCTTATATCCTAGCTGGGGGCTAGTGTCCAAGGTCATCAAAAGATAAATCAATCAAGTGCTGACAAAGATATAAGACGTGTAAAGCCAGTAAAGTGCAATAGATAAAGAAATCAAAAGTCCAAAAGGGGGTTTTCAACCACTAGTACAATCGTCAACCATAGTCTATCCACTAATCAAGCCCTCCAATCCCCAGGGGTGGAAGCTTTCTTAGTACAACTAAAAGGAAATTTGTGCTTATCATCGAATACCAGGACATTATACAAAGGACAATAAAGCACTCCACACCATAATCAAAAATATTTTTAACAAAATACTCGTATGTATGTGTGAGATTTATCAACATTATAACTTGTTCTTTAATCATTATGAAATTATTTTTTTCTTAATTATATTTTTTAAATTTTATTTTTAAAATGTGATTGTATACATTCAACTTTTATATCAATTCAATGAGGAAATTTTCATAACAAAAAAATTCAATGAGATGAAATGGTATTTAAAGGTAGAGACAATACCATATGACCACCCACCAATATTTAAAGGCCTTAGAGAATTTTACTAAAGGGTTAATTTGTTGCCGTCGAACGAGCATCATTCATAATTGAGAACTTTTTTAACATCAAGGTTTTAAACTATCAATAATCAAAATATGGTTACATCCAATTATTGTGAGGATAAATTAATGACTAAAGTAAAAATTACATAACTAGGATCCAAAGATATCGAATGTGAAGATAGATGTATTGTAACATGTGAATGGTAGGTGCAAGCCAACCCCAATGCCCAAGAAAAAGAATAAGAAACATCAAGGGGAATGATATGGGATGAAAATGTTGAAGAAAAGATAATACAAGAGTCTACCATGTAAATGTATTTATACAAAAAAAAATCAAAACATCGCAGAGGCTAATCTTCAAATTTGCTACCAAGGAGACTAATAAAACTAGGGACGTATAACAAATGTTAGAGAAGCAATACTAGAATAAAATCTATAGAACAATATGAACAATCATAAATCATATATAATTGATGCACACACTAAAAGGATTCTAATTTTAAAATACCTTTAGAATGTATATATCCAAGAAACCCACCTATGTGGGTGGAAGGACCATGCCTTATGGATATTGAGCCAATAATACTCACATGTTAATTTATCTTGCCATAGAGGTAGCTCATATGAACATAATGAAAAATACTAATGAGTAATTCACGCAACACCTACTACAAGAAAAGGGGAAATAAATTGGAGGTATGCGATATAGAATTAACAATTTTAAAGGAAAGAGTCATGCATGTTGGCAAAATTTGGTGCCAAATGTAACCAACACAGGGAAAAAACAAGACAAAACACAAAAAGCAAACAAAATATAGCTATTATATCCGGTTTAAAATCTTGTACAAACATAGAGCTACAGATATGCAAATTTTCTTTTCTTTTTGTTACTCTTCTTATGTCTTTTTCTTACAAAATATTGTTTTGCTTCGTGTTGCTGCATGTGTTTTTATTCTTCTAGATAATTCCTCGAGCTACGGATATTTCTCTGCTAAATTATTTTTGTTCTGCCTTCTCTGTATATTGTTGTATATATTTCTTCTCCTCTCTGCTCATTCTTTTTTTCAAGCCAATTATATAGCTCCCTGTGTCTTTCAAAAATAAGTTGACCTTTGACACAGACCCAAAAATCTATTAAATCCAACTCTTGACAGATTTTAAATCCACTCAAATATGTTGCCAATTTTTTTGACTTAAATGCTTCCACATGTATTCCTTGCATTAGTTGTAGTGTCAAGATTTATATATCTTGCATTCTTTTACCCAAAGCTAAGACCAATGAAATAGCTCCATGCACCCTTTTCATTTTTTCGTTGCTATCAATCATGTCAAAGTGCAAACCAATAGAAACCGTTCCACGCCATTGGGTGTTTTCAAACCCTTTCGATCCCTGACTGACACACATGAAACATTAACCAATAATAAAACTCCATGGTTCTCACAATTTTTCTATCACCTTGTCATATTTGTGAAACCTGAACCAATGAGGAAGCTCCATGGGTGTCACAATTGTCAGTCCTTAGCTATGTATCTTATTAGAATGTGAAGCTCTAACTAATAGGAGAGCTCCATGTTTGTAAAACCTGTCAGTATTCATCCATAAGCCTTGTCATAAATTGAATCCCCATCCAATAGGAAACTCCATGTCCTTCACATTTGTCAATTTGCTAGGCTTCGTGCTTGTATTTCATTGGCTGCAGCTTTGCATCTCAACTCTGAGCTTTACTTAACTTAGTTGATGGGTCCATTAAAACATAGCCACCCATATCTTCCTTGAATAAAATCAGACCCCACAAAATATAAGTTGCGGCTTAATTCATGGGTTTGGATCCGCCTAAAGAATTAGAATAAAATAGACCTGAAAAAATAGATATGTGCGCTACTACTTGGTGGAAAAATACAAAATACAACAACCAAAAACCAAAATATTAATGTATGTCAACAAAGTAGATAGAAAATGAGGGAAAACATGTTTGAAATACCTGCGAGGGTGGCTCAAGATTATCATACCATTAATTCTGACACTCCCACTTAATCTTGAGCTGAAAAAATTCTTTTCAAGGACTAATTTTAAAGTCTTGGACTTCTACGATGCCTAGACTTGCTCATAAATGCTCAAACCTTTCTTTGGAAAGAGGTTTGGTGAAAATTTCAGCTAGTTGTTGCTATTACTTGCAAAATTTGATCTCGATTTTGCCTATCTCAAATAGTTCACGAAAAAAAATGATATCTGATAGCTATATGCTTGCTTCTTCCATGACTCGGTAATCTACCGATCTATTCATGAGTAATAAGAGCCGGTGTTTTTATTTAACACATTACTCTTGAATAGATCAGTAGATTACCGAGTCATGGAATGAATAGATCGGAGGTACTCCGAGTCATTACAGCTGCATATGGTTGTCTGTTATATAAATGGTTATTTGAATTGTGAGTTCTAAATTATGTATTTAGAACCAGTATGTAATTATCAAAAAAAAAAAAAATTGACTTGTTCTATTGTCTAAAATGAGGATGTTACAATATGCTTGCTTCTTCCATGAAAAACTAGATTTTTAGACAATGAAATCGAAGACATATTATCACAAAAAATAACTGAACCTCCTTATTTATCTTCTTGAAAATTTGAGAGGATTATTTTTAACCAAATCATTTAACAAGTGCCTGAGTTTATTGCAATATACTCTACTTCAACAATAGACAATGAAACATCTTATTGTTTTCTCAAAGCCCATGAAATAGCTCCTAAACCAACATTAAAAACATATCCAAAAGTTTTTTATCTATCATCTAAGATACCTTCCCAATCATTTCTATGTAGCTAACTAATTGAAAATCATTATTAACAGCATATAGAACTAGAAAATTCCTTGTTCCATTCACATACCTCAAAATACGCTTGCCTTCTTGCCAATGTGTCTCTTTTGGGTGTCTCCATGAATCTAGAAATTATACTAACTACATACATTATATCTGGTCATGATGTAGTTAAATACATCAAGCTTCCTATCATACTTTTATATCTTATAGGATCCACAATGCTGCTGCAATCATCTCTAGTCAATTTTAGACATATCTTTATTGGTGTAGATGTTGGTTTGTTATCTAACATTATGAACCTTTGCAAGTTTTTTTTGCATACTTTTCTTGAGAAATAAATATTACCTACTCTGTTTTCTCGACTTCAATGCCAAGAAAATACTTCAACAATCCCAAATTGGTCATCTCAAATTCCTTCTTCATGGCTAATTTAAATTCATCTATTACTTTTCTTGCATTTCCAGAAAAAAATCAAATCATCTACATACAAAACAACAATAAAAATCTCACAATTTCTTGATTCAATGTAGAGTGTGGGCCCACTACTGCTTTTGCTAAATCCATTTCCAATAAGATAGGAGTTTATCCTATTGTACCATTCCCTTGGTGCTTTATTGAGTCCATAAAAGTATTTCTTGAGCTTGTATACTTTTCTTTCATGCCCTAGGATTTCATAACCAGGTGGTTATCCCACATAAACTTCTTCTTTTAATACTCCATTTAGAAAATCTGATTTGACATCCATTTGATGGACCTTCCACTTGTGATGAGCAATTATGGCAAGTTCTCACAGTATCTATCCTTGCTACTAGAGAAAATGTCTCATTATAATCATGTCCAGGCCTCTGTTTATAGCATTTGACAGCTAATCTTGCCTTGTGTCTTTTAATTTTTCCTTTGGTAGTAGTCTTGGTTTTATAAGCCCACTTGACACCAATGAATTCCTTTCCTTTAGGGAGATATACTAGCTCCCATGTTCCATTCTTATCAATTTCATGCATTTATTCATCCATTGCTTCACACCATTTATGATCCTTAATTATTTCTTCATAATAAATTAGATAAACTTGTGAAAATAAAGAAAAATATTGATCATTTCATCTTGATTTTTCTTCATACCTTAACTGATCATAGATCTCTAAAAAATTCCTCTTTTTTCCTCACTGTTGTAATGAGTCTAATAATGGTGAAGATGCTTCTTTTTCTAGTCCTTGCATGCTTTGTTAGTTTTTTTCATTTGATGATTCACCCCTTTGTGAAATGGGTATCGAACTAGGTACATTATTTTCTCTACCAGTTGTTAATTCAACAATAATTATAGGTGCATTTGTTTTTTGTTGGTGGATTCTCCACTTCTTGTGCATCTCCCCAAGATACTTCCTTAATGAATTGAACATATCTTCTAATTATGAGACTCCTTAGTAGCTGGATTATACAATTTGTAAGATTTAGATTGCTCACTATATCCAATAAAAATGCACTTCTCTCCTTTGTTATCCCATTTTTTTCTTATTTTCTTTGGCACATGAGCATATGCTACGCACCCAAAAAATCTCAAATGTTTCAAGCACTTGGTTTTCTTCCACTCCATGATTCTTGAGGTATATTATTCCTCACACTCTTTGTAGGACATCTATTTAGAAAACAAAATTCTATCCCAACTGCTTCAACCCAATATTCTTCAGGCAATCGTCTTGCTTTCATCATACTTCTTGCCATTTTTTGAATGGTTATATTATTTTTCTCTGCTACGCCATTTTGTTGAGGTGTATACCTTATTGTGAATTATTTCTTGATCTAGTGCTCCTTATTAAAGTTTAGAAACTAATTTGATATATATTCTCCCCCTCTATCTATTCTCAATGTCTTTATATAATGGCCACTATGCTTCTCAACCATGGCCTTAAATTGTTTGAATATTTCAAATGTCTCTAATTTTTTTTTTAATAAATAGACCCATGTCCTTCTGTTAAAGTCATCTATAAAGGTCATAAATTAATATTTCTTAGACAAGGAGGGAGTCTTGAAGGGACCACACAAATCTCCATGTATTAGCTCAAGTGGTGAGCTTTCTCTCCAATATTTTGTTGAGGTAAAAACATTTCTATGTTGCTCCCCCAATATGCATGCCTCACAAACCATATCTAGTTGTTCAATAAGAGGCATTCCTTTAACCATAACTCAAATGCCCATACCTGAGATGCCATAGAGTATATTGATCAATGGTTATTGTTTTGAAAGTTTTTGCTCTTGCTACTACACTTTACATGTTCAAGGGAAACATTCTATTTTGTGTCATTTGCACAACTGCAATCAGATTTTTTCTTCCCCCTTTATCATATAAAACACATTCTCCATTTTAAAACTTCACCTTATATCCATTTTGGACAAGCTTATCAATACTGAGAAGATTATACTTCAATCTTAGGACATAGAAATCATTATGTATATGTTTCTTTTCTCCTTGCTTGGTGAGAAAGGATATTATGCCTCTACCCATAACTGCAACTTTGTCATTTGTTCCCATCTTTACTTCAGATCTAATTACTCCATCTATATCACTAAACATTTCCTTATCTCCACACATATGGGTTTTGCAAGCAATATCCAAATGCCATACTTGTTTATTTCCTTTCTCAGCTACATTACAAGTTAGAAAGAAAGTTCCACTCTTTTCCTTCTTCTCTAGTTAAATTTATTTTTCATTAGAGAAGCTTACATTATGATTATGGTTATGATTTCTCAAATCGTATTCTTTCTTCCTGCATTCACTAGCATAATGCCCTTTTTTTTTGCAGTAATAACATTGCACACTTGATTTTGTATGCTTTTGTGAAGAACCACCTCTAGAAGTGTTTTTGCTTATTCCTCCTCTTCTTCCTCTTTCTCTTTCTCTTCCTCTTCCTCTTCCTCTTCCTCTTCCTCTGGTTTGTGGCTCTTGATGAATTTGTCTTCCACCTTCTTATTAGTTACTAAATATTCATCTTCCTCTGTTTTATGCTCCTCTCCCCCTAGCTCTAATATGTTTATTTGTTTTGGAGGCTTGTTCATGGGAGGAGTTGGTTGATCTACTCATCCTTTGTTCATGGGTTTGCAAACAACCCATTAGCTCATCAACTATCATTTGTTTCAAGTCCTTAGACTCCTCTATTGCTACCACAATATGATCAAATATTTTTGGAAGGCTCCTAAATACCTTCTCTATGATCTTATGTTCTTCAACAACATCTCCATTAATCCTCATTTGATTGACTATGGTTATTGTTCTTGTGAAAAAATCATTTATAGATTTTGACTCTTTCATGAGAAGAGTCTAAAAATCTCCCCTCAACATCTGTAGTCTAACTACCTTCACCTTGTCACTACCTTGATATGTATTTTTCAAGGTATCTCATGCTTTCTAAGAGTTTGTAGATGTTGTTATCCTTGGAAAAACCAAATTAGTGATTACATTTTGGATGTAGCTTAAATCCTTTGCATCCTTCTTCTATTTTTCTTCAAATCATTCTTCTATGCTTATGTCAGTGCATTGAATGCATCCTGGTCTACTACCTATGTAAATCCTCCTTCAACCAGTTCCCATAGATCTTGAGAAGAGAAAAAATTCTTCAATTTGATGCACCATATATCATAGTTCTTCCCATCAAATGTTGAGGTTTTTTTCCATGAGTTTCTTCTACTTGAATCCATTACAACTTAACCCAAAAAATGAAAGCTTAAACCCACGAGCTATTGAGATTTTTATACTTTCTCCAAAAACCTCTTTCTCTCTGATACTAATATGTTGAAAAAATTGGTGTTGAATGCAACCAACACAGGGAAAAACAAGAAAAAAGACAAAAAGACACAAAATATAGCTATTATATTCGATTTAAAATATTTTACAAATTCAGAGTTACGAGTCTATAAATTTTCTTTTCTTTTTGTTTCTCTTCTTGTGTATTTTTCTCAGTTTATTTTTCTTACAAAAGATTGATTTACTTCATGCTACTACATGTGTTTTTCTTCTTCTAGATAATGCCTTGAGCTATGACTATTTCTCTACTAAATTCTTTATGTTTTTCCTTCTCCGTATGGTGCTACATATATTTCTTCTCCTCTCTGCTCATTCTTTTTTATCGAGCCAATTATATAGCTCCCTATGTCTTTCAAAAAGATGTTGACCTTCAACATGGACTTGAACATCTATTAAATCCAACTCTTCACATAGTTTAAATCCTCTCAAATCCATTGCCAATTTTTTTGACTTAAATGCCTCCACGTGTCTACCTTGCATTGGTTGTGGTGTTGGGATTTATATATCTTCCATTTTTCTACACAAAGATAAGACCAATGAAATAGCTCCATGTACCCTTCACATTTTTCCTTTCCTATCGATCCTATTAGAGTGTGAACCAATAGAACCATTTCATGCCCTTCGGTGTTGTCAAACCCTTTTGATCCCTGACTGACACATGTAAAGCATTAGCCAATAAGATAACTCCATGGTTCTCACAATTTTCAGTCACCTTGTCAGACTTGTGAAACCCAAACCAATGAGAAAGTTCCATAGGTGTCGCTATGTATCTTGTCAGAACACAAAGCTCAAACCAATAGGAGAACTCCACGTTTGTCACACTTTTTAGTCTTCATCCATAGACCTTGTTAGAATGCAAAGCCCCATCCAATGGGAAAGCTCCACATCCTTCACATTTTTCAGTCTTTTAGGCTTCGTGCTTACATTTGATTGGTTGCAACTTCACATTGTAACTCTAAGATTTACTCAACTTAGTTGTTGGATCTATTAAAACATATCCACATGTATCTACCTTGACTTAAAATGGACCTGATGAAATATAAATTGTGACTTAATTCGTGCGTTCGGGTCCACCCAAAGACTTAGAATAAAATAGACCTAGAAAAATAAACACTTGCGTTGTTGCTTGGGGGTAAAATACAAAATACAACGGCCACAAAACAAAATATTAATGTTTTTCAGCAAAGTAGATATAAAATGGGGGAAGACATGTTTGAAATACCTACAAGGGTGACTCAAGATTATTAGACCATTAATTCTAAAAATGGAAATTCGTAAAAGGTGGAAAATTTTTCTCGAGCCAATGATCAGAGGAGGTTTTACTTCACACAGCTCATTGAAATCCACAAGTTTTCCTTGAAGGAAATATTTCAGTAATAATGTACGCAAAAACTAGATGGTGAAGCTACAATTTCAAGTTATTATTGGATTAACATGTGCATATATAAAAAAACTTGAAATGATCGAAACAAAATAATTTTTCTCTTTATTAATATTTTTCTTGTAGTTTCTGGCTATTCATAGATTTACTATATCTTTCTTCAATTAGGGTCCTTGTATAGTGCAGGCTTGATCACAGGTCTAGTACTAGTTTTGATTTTTTATTTACTCATCTTGTTATAGTTTGGTTACAATTTCTAGTTAATTTATAGGTCGCTATACATTTTTTTAATGATTTACTATTAAAACATTTTCTAGGAAACCACAGACTTTACAGGTATTCAATAAGAAGAAATTTGAATAGCAAGACTATAGTTTAGTATAAATAGAGATAAAAATAATCTATAGATTACTAAACATATAAGAGATGAAACACCAATTTAAGTAGTAAAGCCCCAACTGAGTACTTAGGGAAATATCAATGGTGCAAGATATCAAGCTTTTATTAACTCAAGATGAACAGATTACATGTGAACTGATTATGAGCTACTTTTTCTCTCCACAAAGATAAATACACCTAATTGGAAAATTACAGTTAGGATTCCTCCTCCTAAAAATAGATTGGGAAAATGTCATTATGATTATCCTTCTTAAAAATAAAAATAAGAGGAATTAGTCTTTTTAGAAACAAGACATTGACTCTTTAATTTTTTTTCAAGGGCTCCACCCTCGAATCCCAGCTGAGGGGCTCCATAACATGTTTCTGCCCCCTTGGACCCCCCTGTAAAAAGAGTGGGGGGAAAGCACCCGCACACCCCCCTTCAAGAAGTAAGCTATAAATTGTGCAGCAACGGGATCCAACATTTAACTTTGCTGTCACATATCTAACAATACCTAGTTAAATTATAGGTTTTTATACATTTTTAAAATGATTTACTACATTAATTATGACATATTCATAGCTCCAAATTCACATTACATTTTGGTTACAATTTAGTGAGCTACAGTTTGGTTACAATTTCTAGTTAATTTATAGGTCACTATATAGTTTTTTAATGATTTACTACAATAATTTTGACATATTCACATTTCTAAATTCACATTACATTTTCATTTTTATTGTATCTGCAAAAATAAAAAATAATTTATTATAAAAAAAATCAACGATGATTAAAAACTCAAGTGGTTTTGTTCTATGTAATTGAATGAGAGAGTGAGATGTAAGAAAAAAGAATTAAAGGGCCAACATTTATAACATGGGTAGGTTACAAATACCCCAACAACCTTTACTATTTAAAATGTAATAAATTAAATTATTTAATTTAACTTTACGAAATTATTTTAACTTGAACTTAATGAGATTTACTTGATCTGTACCATATTGGATTGGGTAAAATATTTTAAAATTTTACTTTAACCATATAAGCCATATAAAATAAATAATATAAAATAAATACACATGGCAAGTGATTAATTTGGGAAAACCTCTTGTGAGGTAAAAAACTACAACACACCATAGATTTTCCATTATTGAGAAATCACATAAGTTTACAATCTAATAACTATATAATCTTCACCACTTAGCTTCTCTCCCATATTTTTCATATATCATTTTTTAAGTGAGGGCGATTGGGTGCGACTTCCCCAAATGCACCCTTCCACTCTAATTGATTTAAAATCAATTAATTATAAACTTTAAGTTTATATTTAATAAATACAAAAATATTCATATTTTAATAACTATAAATTAAGGTTTATAGTTATATTTAATATACAATTAAATGTAATCTTATAAGAACAATTGAAGGACTTAAAACCTATTTAGTATTATTGTTTCAATAGATATCAATTTGAAGGTATGTTATAATACCTTTTTGAAGGAAATTCTGACATCTATATTAGTAATCAAATCATATACATGTATACACTTAAAAAATCATCCCATAATAGACTTCTATTAAAATGGATGTTATCACTTATAAGACAATCTACACTTTGGCTTCTCACCTTTCTTCTCTTTTTTTTCTTTTCTCTTAATTTTCATTAAAACCAAATGAACAACACTTTATAGATTATCTCTAATTGCCTCTAGAATGTTCCAATCAACCATAATACATAAAATATGACCAAATCTATACCTTCTATTTCAAGCTAACAACTTTATGGGCCGATAGGCCTTACTTGAGTGAAGTTTCTTGATAACGGACAACCTAATCATCATAGTCGTCATGTACATAAAATGAATAAAGGATGGTTTTCTAGTAAGTTTTTTACAATGATCTTCCTTCTACCTATTTGAATTCCCTTTTCAAGATTTTATCAATTGTTGCTCCTCTAGAAGGATCGTATTTTGTTGCAGGGTGTGTCAAGATCCTTTCATAATCACCTATTTCCCCCAATAGTCTTCATTTTATTCATTCCTTCTAAAAATTCCACTTGATCTCTCAGGTAATTTTAACCTCTATGAATATATAACCTAATTTTATGTGATCAGGTTCCCCAACATGTTGAGGGATAATAATTACGAGTGTTGGAATAGAGGAAGAATCTTCATTCTGGAGTAGGGGCCTTCTAGGGTTACAGAGGCCGACTTTGGATAATTTCAGAAGGATTTCCATGTAGATTTGATAACACGAGAAAAAGAAATGGTGGCGGGGTCAGATGTTTTTGGTGGTAAACGGTCGATTAACTGCATATAGAAGAAAAAAGGGATCTCGTGGCTTCTAGTGGGAGACGCTGGGGGTGTGTCATCTAGGACTTGGTTTCACAAGTGTGCTCTTGTGAACTATATAATTAAATAATGAATTTCTCCTACCTCTGCACTTGCAATCCCCATTCCTTATGTTGACATTGAATTAATGGCTATTGTTTTTTTTTAAAAATGATTGTAGGTTAAACGTTTTGATCAGTGGGAATTTTGTTTTTTATTTGTTTTCAATGGGTGTAGTGCTATTAGAGGATAAGTATTCAGTTATAGAAAATGTTATTTAAGATTTAGGGATGGCAAAAAAATTAAAAATTTTAGGGTAGTGGGGATGGTTATTACAATAAGATATAAAATTATAAATATTATCAAAAAACAATTTCAGAATGACATTTTCAACCACGATTGATTTTGATGTTCACGTTTTAATGCTCACAAGTAATTTTCTTATGGATTTTATATTCAAACTAAAAATGTATTCCACCCTTAGGTAGGCGGTGGTGGCACTCGAGGGGAATCCTTTCTCTGAAACTCTATAACTTTAGGTGGTAGATATTCATCAGAAGATTCAAATCACAGATAACTACAATGCTCGGGGTAATCAAATCTATGCCCACCTTCATTGGCTCAAAGTTGGAGATTGTATTTCAAAGGAATTATTTATTTCCCTCAAATCTAAACATTCCTTTCAGCAAATTTGTGCCATTTGTGATGGTAGAATTCAGCTCACAAATCTTCAGCTCATGTTGCAGGCCTTTTTCAATCATTATAAGCTGGTTTTCCAAGTTCAAACACTATTGGATGAGCATTGAGATGTGTTGGATCAACATTTGGCAGCAGTGCCATGTAAAATCTCTCAGGTGCAGAAAATTGCCTATGATCACATGCTCTCCCTTAATGACCTTCACAAGGTGGCCATGCAAATGGCTAATGATAAGGCTCCTAGATGCGATGGTTTTCCTATGAATTCCACAAATCTCTTTGGGATATAGTTGGCCAGAACCTCCATCAGGTCTACTTGGAAGGATTTCATAACCAAACACTCAGAACTCACATTAGCAAAGGGAATATCAAATTCATCCCTAAGCCTAGAGACCACGATTTAATTAGTAATTAGCAACCTATTACCTTGTTCAATGTTTCCTATAAGGTTATTCTCAAAGCTCTTACCATTCATTTGTGTCTCATTCTTTGTGGAATTATCCAGCCAAAATAGACTGGATTTATTTAGGGGCATTATATCTTGGATAATATCATAGTCATATGGGAAGGCATGGAATGGGCTAAAAAATCCAACCAAATAACCATTTTCAATAAAATCAAATTTGAGAAATTCTATGACAAGATAGAGTGGCCTATCATTCTTTTTATGTTTCAAGATTTGGGATTTAGCCATAACTTCATTCAATCGGTGAAGATGTTCTTTGTGAATACCTTTGCCCAAATTTCCATTAATGGGAACAATTTGTCTCCTTTTGGATGTTTTAGATCCATACGACATGGTTTCCATTTGGCACTTGCTCTTTATGTCCTCGCAGCTAAAGGTTTTGGCTATCTACTAGCCAAAGTGAAATTTCAAGGGCTTGTTAGGGGAATCACTTTATCATCCTCCAATAATTCCCAACTACTTAATGGTCACTTTGGTGATGACTCTTTTCTTACTCTAATTAAGGATGAAAGAAATATTAATAATGTTATCTAGTGCATGGACACTTTCTATTTAGCCTATGGATCTTCCATTCAATGGAAAAAATGCAATGTTATAGGCAATCCTTCCTCCTTGCACCCTCCTAGATGGCTTTTTATGACTGGAAGATGCTCGACAATGGTAACATGTTTAAATATTTAGGTATTCATTTTTCCTTTCAAGCATCACCTGCAAATCTATGGTAGTATGTTGTTTAACGAGTGGCTAAAAAGCCAGAATATTGAATAACCAAACCATTGTTCTTAGTGGGTAAGTTCCAAAAATTTTCCAAATATCTTGAAGCCACACACATATTTATTATTCTTCTTATTGGGTCCTATCCAAACAATATGTGCAAAAATTGGAAAAATTTACTCAAAGATTTTCTCTAGTTCAATGCATCCTTTGGCTAAGGTTTTCACAGAGTTATATGGGATACGTGTTGTCTTCCTAGAGAATATGGAGGATTGGGCCTTATTGAAATTTTATGTAAAGGATAGGCACTCTGTGCTAAATGGATTATTCACACCATAGAAGGACAAGATGCTTGGAAATTTATTTTGCGCCATGGCATTGCGGAGGGTTCCCCATATGGCCACCTAACCTGGAAGGGTATAGGATTTTCCAATATTCTCATCGCTCATGTCCCTATCAAATTGGTCAGCATCTTCGTGCTCAAAAGCATTTGGAAATCTTAGGAAAAAAAATCAAGTCATAGCTTCAATGGAAGGGAAATGAATTTTGTAATGGTCTTTCAGTTAACCATCACTTTCTGTGGTGGTCTCCGGTCATTCAATTCCAGGATTAATGCCTTGCAGAGTTTCCTGGGATTCTTGCGCTTAAGATTTTTAAACGTGGAATTCACACCATTCAGGACAATTTTTTTTGCAAACATATCCAATCTTGGTGTCCTTAGAATGAAATCAAAGTTCAATTCAATTTAGCCTCACATGATCATGTCAGTATCAATGATATCATATCTTTTGTTCCTGATCATATGAGCCACAAATCTTTGTTCTTCCATTTCGTCCTTAGTGGACAGAGTGGAAGTGGTTCATGGACACCCCTTTCCAAAATTACTCTGCTAGTAAAGGTTATGCTTAGCTATTGCCCCCATTTTCCCATGGTTGGAAAACTCAACACTCAGTGGGGGTTGCATTCTTCTCTATCTTGTTAAAGAAATATATTTGATATTGTTTGGTCTGTATGTGTAGGACCCAAAATTACACATTTCATATGGTGTGTTCTTCACGAATGCCTTCTAATTGGTGCCCGTATGGTTCATCTTGGTGTCTCATCCCCCAAATGTCCATTCTGTGGACACTTGGAAACCTTATCCCACTTATTTTGATATTGTAGTAAATCCCAAAAGGCTTGGAATTGGATTCATTCATTCATTTTACCATTTAGAATATAATTTTTTACTTGGCAACATATTCTTTTAGGAGACAATCCCATAATGCCCCACATGTTCTTCCCAATTTGGCATGGTTTCAGAGGGGAAATTATCTTCTAGCTTTGGAAAGAACAGAATTATTGTTTATTTGCGAATGTCAAAGTTGATCAACATTTTTCTATATATAATAAGTCATTGGTTATCTCCAATGTATTATTGTAGATTCAAGTGCAAGCTAACAAAGTGGCCCTTGAGGTGGAACATCTCTAAAACCTTATCCGACACTAGGGTGATGCCCCTTGCAACATTTCCTGTGAACCACCATCCCCCTCTTGATGCTCTATGCTCCACGACGGTCATCCCTGAGGTGGTCATCAGAGCCTCTCACAGTTTCACTCATTTAGCCATGTCTGTCAGTCTCCACGCAATCACCCATGGCAGAGGAGCTTCTTTCCTCCACCTCCACCTTGCCACCCAGGGTTGAGGCTCCCCTCCACTGCCCCACTAGCTCATTTGGGACTCAGTGACTCCCTCTGGACAACACACCCACAATGGCTAGAGCCTCCCGCCACCGCTGGA
Source organism: Taxus chinensis (assembly GCA_019776745.2). Taxonomy (NCBI): domain Eukaryota; kingdom Viridiplantae; phylum Streptophyta; class Pinopsida; order Cupressales; family Taxaceae; genus Taxus; species Taxus chinensis. The sequence goes on from CM034150.1 coordinate 601,968,648, forward strand.
TAAATTCCCCAGAATGGTTCTCGTCATCTCGCCCACTCAGGATCCTATTGAAGATGAGGAAGAAAACCAACCTAGATCTAGTTGGGAAGTCCCAAATGGCAGCAAGGACCTTCCTAGATCTGACTAGCTTGATGATCATGATCCGACCTCTTCTAGTCAACTTTTTGTAGTGGTGGATTAATATCATTCTCTATTTTTTGTGTAATTTTATTATAGTTGACTTTCCTAGGCTTGGCCTAGTTTGACCGTGTGGCTTCAGGGCATGCTTCCATACTATCCACTTTTTGTTGAATTACCTTCTATTATTTTACTTGTTACTATAATATAAGATCTTATTCATCAAACTAAAAATGTTTAAAATGAGCAATATGATTGAAATCTACAAACATAAAACTTTATTGAGTTCACTTATTTTTGTATTCATAAAAAACACCTAAAATACAAATTTATCATCCACCAAAATAAAAATTGCAATAATCACATTTGTAATGTAATTAAAAATATCAACATGTTTAAGTTATACATTTTCAAAATGCAATAACTATCAAAGTAGTAGTTAATTTAATGTCAATATATCAAATTAAATTACTCCATATTATTAATTATCCTTAATCTCAAACTTATACTTATTTACTACATATTAAACTTGTTTTATTATTATATGTTTTCCACGCAAATAAATATTTATAATAAATTATAGTTTCATACTCATTCCTTATTTAATATTCTTTCATGCATTTATACAAGATTTCTAAATGTAATTAAAATGTTCTTGAATATTTTTCAAAACATTCTTAATCAATTAGAAATTCAGTGTTCATTGTTCATTACATTTAATTTAAAATCTAATAGTCAAAATGTATGTCCGCCTTCCAAAAACACATATGGATCTTGTTGCTAGTTTATTAAAGAACAAAAATTGTTCGACATTGAATCTTTGATCTGACACAAAACACTAAGTAAACTTATAATTCCTAGACGTTCAAGTGATTTGATACTTTTCATCTATTTTAAAAGGCATCTAGTGATACACATATCCATGTAAATTAAGGTGATAATCATGTTATACAAATTGATCAATAATCTTACACCATGTTTGTTACAATGCAATGTGGATGACAAATATGAAAACTTATGAAGTGGAATGTTGTGGATGTCTGGACATGCACTCATAAATTTGGAACCTGGTTTATTTAAACAAGATGTTCAATCATTCATTCTGATGTGAGCGCCCATTTCTTCTACTACCTCTCCAGCATATCCTTTTGCCTTACAGCTTTGCCCTCTGCATCCATTTTGGGAAAGAAGTTATATCATATACACATCGCCAAAAATAGTAATAGAGATTCATTGAAAGATTTTAATATTTAAATATAGAGAGCAACAACTGTTACTATTTGATTAACATTTTTTTGTCGAGATCAAAAATATAATTGATACTAGTTCTATCCATACAATACTTATTCACTTACAAAAGAGTTTGTGGAATTTGAAAAAAAAAACATTTAAACAATTTATTTAATCTCTCTATTCACGAGTTGACCATTCTTTAATATTCCCCATGTTTCTATTTAGTAGCTCTTGATATTACTTTTAATGTGTATGTAATGTTCCCAATTCCGAGCAGATGGCCTAGGAGTTTTTTTCCATTCATCTTAGCCTTGGACGTACCCGAGGGGCTAACGACGCTTGAGGCTATTGGGTATAGATGAGTTATTGCCACATTACTTTTTTGTTATATTTTGTTGTTGACATTAAGTGGGCGACTTGGTGGTAATAATTGTTATATTTTGTCGTTGAGGGGGATCATAGTACTTTATTATTCTATTTCCTCATTGGGGTGACTTATGGTACTTTATTATTCTATTTCTTCGTTGGAGTCACTTAAGTCACTTTTACTCCCACATGGAGCTCCCAACTTGGAAAAAGGTAATGAAAAGTTATATAAGGAGATTTGGGGAGTGTTAGAAGACATTCTTGCATGCACACTTATGATTTTCATTGAGAAATTACTGATTACTATCATCTAGCTTGTGGAGTAAGATCCCATAAGATCTCTAGCTTCGGTGGTGAGAGATCCATTCCTAGCTAGTAGGGCATTCTTCGGTGGTGAAAGATCCACCCTAGCTTATCATTTTGGAGCTGATTCAATGCTGATTTTCAGAGATAAATTCAGAATTTTCAGAGAAGGGTTTTTGAAGTTTGTTGGGGATTTTTGTGGAGGACAATCAAGCAGATCTGATTTGTGGCAGCGATTAGAGAAGATTTTGGCAGCATATTTGGAGACACTTTTGCAGGTTTTGGGCCTCTTCCCAAGGGGAGCGACCCACTTTGGGATTTTGCAGTGATTTTTGGGAGGGTTTCAGTGTGTCGTTTCCAAATCTGGAGGTTGGGATCTCTTCTATATCAGTGGTAGATGTTACTTCTAGAAATTCAAATTTTTATCTATTTTCTAGTGTTTTATCTGCTCAGTTCCAAATTTGCAGCAGTGTTTTTAAGGGATACAAGTGTCATTTTTCAGATCTGGAGGTTGTCTTTTCATTCTCAATATTAATAGATGTTTTTTCCCAAGTTTCATAATTTTTCCATGCATATTTGAGGAGATATGAATTTTTGAAGTTTCCTAGCCGCCTAGGGCATTCTGTAATTTTCTGGCAGCAATATATTATTACAAAAATTTCAAAAAAAAAAATTTGGTGTTTATTATTATTATTGCAAGCTTCCCTCAAAATTTCATGCACTTTGGGCAAGTATTTTGTGAGATATCAATTAAATACCATTCGTTGCCCTAGCTAGTCATTTTCTGTAAAAATCAGAAATTTTACTTTGCTGCAATTTTCATATTTTTGTGCATTTTCAAGTGGTATCTCACAAGGGATATTTCAGTGTACATGCTTAAGATATCAAAATCTATGAGCTAATTCAAATTTGAAAACTTTGGCAACTCTCTTCATTTAATCAATGGTGTTATATGATTTTCTCTAAACATTACATACATTAATAATTAACTAATTAATAAAAAATAGTAATAAGTTCTTAGAATTCTCATGTTAACCAGTATGTAAATAATTATTTTTTCATTCATCTTTATTATTTTTTCCTTTCATTTTTTTTAATAGTTATAAATCATTCTATATTCTATGCTAACTTATTAACTAAACTATTATTTAAAAAAAGATTGAAAAACAAAAGTTGTAGAACTCACCATTTGATGGTGGGAGCAACACTAATTGCATAGGTGTATTGTTGGGAGGAAGCTGCAAAGCCAATGGAAACAACTTTCCAGTGGAAGGATGATGTGCACACACAATAAAATCACAAAGCCCCGTTTCCTCCTCAAGCATTTTGGTCAATCTGTACACATCATTTCCCTTAAACAAAAATGAAGGCCCCTCGTAACCATCTTTTATGTCTCCAGTATCATAACCCACTCTGTAATAAATAACTCGTCCATTGGGTGTATTGGGTGATGATGGATCTAACTGCAACAAAGTCATTACACAAATCTTAATATTCCTTAGGATTATAATTTTATATGTGTTATTTTTATGTTATTCATAAATTTCTCTATTTACACAACTGGAATTTGATTAGAGAAAACATTGCAATGTTTCGTTTGAATTGAAAAAAAAAACTTCATTCATTGGAATAATTTTGAAAACAAGCATATGTGAAAGTTAAATATTTGATTAATACCATTTACAATCTGGTAAGAAGTGAAGCCATACAAAAATAATTAAAAAATACTCTGGACTTCTATGTGCACAAAACATTGGCTGTACTTATCTCATGCCTATAAATAGGTTCATTTGGTCGGAAACTACCTCATGCTATCATATACCACTTCACACTACGGGAAACTATTGCCATAAACCACTTCACAATGCCAATTTTTTCCCTAAAAATTGCTTATGGCGATTCCTTTGCACCTTTCTTTTCTGTGCAGGTGTTATAAGTTATCAATTTATTTTATTTAATAGGTGATTTGAGGGGTTCTATTAAGGCCCTCACATGTAATAGTAGTACAGTACGTACATATAATCCCTAGAAAGAGAAGAGAACAAGGGAAGAGGAGAGAGGTTTTGGAAGAAGAAAAGTCCATAGAGGAAGAAGGTGTGTGTCTATAATATATCTATGGGTCTTGGTGGAATGGTAAGGCTCGGGTGTTTGTCAAGATGAGGTCCAAGGTTAAAACTTCGGGGACATGTTTGTGCTTCAAGAGTAGTCTGACCGGATTCTTTGTGTTTTGCTGGAGTAATTTGATCGACATTTCTAGATGTGTATCATTGTACGAAGGTAGTGTGAAACCTAGGCACTGGTTTTACAATAACTTTATGAATACGTGATGGTCCTCCTCATATCAGACTAAATGGGTTTAACTAGGCAAGGAGAAAAATACCTCCATAACTACCTTATACAAGATTTCTCTTATTAGAAAATTTCAATTCCTTGACTTTCAAGCTTATTACAAATAGTTTATTTGGAACCCGAGTTATTAAAGAAACAACTCCATGATTAAATAATCTATATGATTAACGTAGAAAAATATATTGAATATTAAAAGGATTACAGTTTGATTAGTCTAGACAATGCTTAACAAGTATAATATTGTCACATAATCTATTAAAACATTATAGACGGCAGGTTGAAGTCCTGATAAATTTGGTGAAATTGATGCTAAAAATTTGTGAATCTTGATCCCTCAATTTTAGTAAAAAACAATAAGAGACGATGGGTTAGAAGTTAGAACATACCTGTGGCAGAGGAGGAAGAGAGGTCGGCATGTGTATTTCTGTTAATTCAACCTCCCAGAATACCCAATATTGAGTAATAGTTCTGTGTGGAATGTCATGTGTTACTTGGTTCTTCCATGGTTTAGTGAAGCCATTTGCGCGCAGATAAGTTCCATACTGTGTCTTAAGCATAACATGAAGGCCATCCTTGACAGGTTCCCACTCAACAGATGAATCCATAAACTTTGATGGCACAGTCTGATGAACCTTCTTCCCCGTCCACCCCAATAAAAATGATATGTCCGTCGCTGTCAAGTAACGGTTGTAACAACTCTTCAATCTGATGAGAGGCCTTCCTTGAATGAATTCAACTTGCCACCTTGCATTTCTGTTACTGCCATCTCTGTCTTGAGTGACGGCCTTTTCATCATCTCCTGCACATAAATATTTGTCATGATGGCTTCTCAGTCTCACAGACTTTGCCTTGTGGAAAAACTCCATTACTCTTCAAATGAGCTGCTGTTCGTCTGTCATGGTTTTATTCCATTCATTTCCATATAAAATTCCGCGTATTGAATATTATCGTTGAATAGTATTGTTTTTCCAGAGTTGACTTGGCCACTTGTATGAAGTTATTATATTCCTTACGGCTATTTAGAGTTGTTATTTATTGAATGGGCAGGCAACTAAGATTTATTTTAGAAAGTTCCTTCCTAATAAAGATGCTTTAATCTAATTAATTATGGGAGAAGGATTCGTCACAGATAGATGTGGAAGTACTTAATAAAGATATGATTGACTTGGCTATTGGTATAGTCTAATTTTGACTCTTTCAATTTTACTTTTTTATAAAATTATATGTTTTCAAAATATGCGTGGATTTTTTTTTTTAAACATTCATCCATTTTGTTTTGGTAATTTATATTGTTGTTTCACTGAAGCTTTCGCTCATTGGACTTTGACAATTTGATATTTTTAGATGGCATTCTTAAGCTTGTAAAGCTTTCCCTCATTGGACTTCAACAATTTAAATGGCAATTTGATTTTTGAGGTGGTGACATTTGTTTTAAGTTTGTATATTATTTCTTTAGTTTTATTTTTTCTATTTTTGTCTTTATTTGTTTTTTTAATTTTTTCATAAAAAATTTTTTCTGATTTTCTTTCCTCTGTAAGATGTATGTTAGGTTCGCTTCAAAGAAATTTGTATTGGATGTTTCTTTCGACTCCTTTTATGATGAGGACATTTTAAAGGATTTTAACCTTTCATTTATTAAATGTGTTTTTGGGATTGGAAGTGGTTGGTGATGTTTGACAATGAATAGATGATTGGATTTGATGTCTTTATTTTGGATACATATGTTCATGTTTTAGACCATTGCATGAAGACGTTTCATCTTCATGAGTTCCAAAATAGAATGAGAAACACATAAAAGATGAAAATCATTTAAATTAGTGAGTTCCTTGCTCTCCAATTTTTGTAAAGTTGAGGAAAATTTGGAGAATCTATAACTCTTCGTGAGGAATCCCAAAAGTATTCCTCTATTGTTCATTCCTCCTAGAACTTGCCTAAAGTAATTGGTGTTTGTGAGGGTCTTACTAGTACTTTGGTTGTGTTTATCCCGAGGTATGTTGTAGATTTCCTTGTTGTGAAATCTTTACTTGATGAAATCTTTGTGATCCTCCCTGACTTGTTTGATGACCTAGATGATTGGGAACCCCAAAAGAAAGCAAATTTGGTTAATTGTCCACACTTGAAAATGGTGCAATCTTAACCAGTTGGTGCTGGAAACTTTATGCTCTTTACAATCAAGGATTATTTTGGATATAACTGTTGTTGATGTTTCAATCAACCCTATGAAGCCAACTTATTTGAAGGCACTAGATGTCTCCAGAATTTTGATATTTTATCTTCCTAACTATGCATCCATTAATGACTTCAATAGTAATTTTATGTAAGGTTGGTGGGATTTTTTGGCACCTATTTGGTGCTTGGAATTTGCTCGTGTCTAGGGGTGGTTTATCTCTTCCTTAGGAGCTATTTTTATTTTTTAAATGTTTTATTTGACATGAATATTTGTTTCTGCTATCTATTCATTAGTAGTTTTGCATCTCCTTATAACACCTTGCAGATGAATTATTTTATGTATTGTTCATTTTGTTATCTTGGTTCTTGTAGATTTTTATGGTCTTTTGCATTATTTTTATTTTCTATCAATTGTTACTAGATGGTGGTTGATTTTCCACTAATTTTATAAATGGGCGCGCACACTCTCCATTATTACATCATAATTAAAAAGATTTGTTATAGAAAGATTAAATGCTTGTTAGACCCCATTTTATGTCTTGGTAACAAAATAATACCCATGATCCAATAAATAGCTTTATTAATGTGGATGAAATTATTTGTTTTAATTAATGGTTATGTGGATTAATTGCTTATGATTTGATCATGTGATTTTGAATTAATAGAGATTCACTATTGAGATTTATTTAACATTTGTTGTGTTTCAACTATTTCTAAAATGATTTAGATTGGATATTGTTGACGGTGATCCTTGCGGACGAACCATCAGAGTCATAGGAAACTTGAGGTTAGTGGGACATGTGCCCTGAGGCGACCTCTAGATTTTAAACAAGCTGGATCTTCTCTATGGTATGAGGTGAGGGTCAGAGAAAATGAAATAAAACTTTAAACTTAATGGGGGTGATGTGCCGAAAAGCGAAGGAGTTAACTTGTAACACAACTGCCTAGAATAGAGAAATGGTGAGCAATAAAAAGCGCGGACAAGATACACAATAGACCAATGGTGAATCACATAGAACACCACTCCCAACTATTCAAGCACAACTTCTGAAGATAGCAATGGCACAAAAACATGCACAGTTATCCATTTCAAAATAAAGGCTATAAGAGATAATACAGATTATGCAAAGGATCGATGAATTGCACCACAAGGCATATTATATTACTGCAAACAACATGCACAATATTACAATAGATAAGAGGAGAAATTCCATTAAACAGTTCAGAAAGAAGGCTAAAGCTCCAACGCCCTGGATTTTACAGAAGAAGAACTCAAACAGAAGAAAAAACTAACTAGCTCCTGATTCTTGTATATATCCTTTGGAAGCCTTCGATCTCAATATATAGGAGGAGAAAGACGTGAGAGACCCTTCTCAAACTCTTTTCAAAATGTCCCTTTTCTAATTATGCTAAATGGTGCGAAGTGACAAAAATGGATATTTTGAGATCTTTGTAACACTTTCCCATTATCTGTTCTTTAAAGAGTGAGAGCCATGCCTATTTAATGCATCGCTTAACTATTTTGCAACTGACTCCCTTAGAGCGAACTTATTCTTCCAAAACATTATTACATATTTGGATATTTTAATTGCTTATGCATTGGGTCATGTGCTCATGATTCAAGCGGTGCCTATCTATGTTATTCTATGAGAATGACATATTGAATGCAGGTGAACAAATTAAGTATTCCCATGTTCGCACTCTTCGCATAGAATTATGCATTAACTTCATCCTTGAAAAGACCAGCCGAATGACCCTTTGCCTTTGATATTTTCAAAAGATCTAGACATTTAAAGTTTTTAGATAGGCTTCATAATTTCCCCTACGTGGTTTTTGGCTTATCGCCAATCTTTAGCAATCTGCCTCGAACTTGGAGCCAATTTATTATGAAATCCACGTGGGGGCCAAACACTTCTCTAGGGTCTCTGAATCCATTATAGCCTCTGGAAGTGCGTTGAGTTGACACCTAGCTTTATTTATGATCAGGCCACTTTCCTTTAGGTAAGTAATGAGTCGACCGCATATTACTGCAAAGAATTTTACTTTGGACGGGTCATCTACAGTTGACTCCACATGTAAGTATCATGGGGCTTTGAGGCTTATGCTTCCTTTGCTTTCTGGAACTTGCACCAGGTTGACATTTGGCATTGTCTGTGAGATCGTTTCTTCCTTTGAGTTGGCTTGTCCCAACTTAGCTTTTAATCGTGGATTCAACTAAGCCTTCTTTCTTTATTGCTGAAGGCTTGACTCCTGGTGGTATTCAAAACCACAAGAACCTCAATTCAACAGGAATCTACTTATCATCTAATCTTAGTGGGAAATGGAAATTAGATAACAGTTTGGCGACTCACGAGGACCATTAGCCTACTAAATGAAAAGAACCCATAATATCCCGCTATCCATTGGGTCCGGGCCATGTTTATGAGTTGATCTGAACCTGGCCATAGTATCTGAAGGGTTGCTAAGCCTCTGCAGCCATTAGTTGATCCTTGCGCTTTCCTAATCTCATAAAGAAAACTTTGTCATTCAGTTTTGTGAGAGTAGAAAATTGAAGAATCCACAACGTCGGTCCTTTGACTGATTATAGTTGCTCTCCACAACTACTACAGAAAACTGCGAATTCTTCTACTACGTCGGGGTCTCCTTGGGGAATATGGTGCCTTTTAATGGAGTAATACAAATGTAAGCCTATACAAAGATAAAAAAAACGTACATGGCTCAAATGAGTCATGTAGAGTGTGCATACACACTTATTTTGCAGAAAGTAATCTACTCCTACTCCTGAGCTAACTGGTTTTTGAAAAAACTAAACAAAACCTTAAACTGGAAGGGAGAAATAACTTCCCTTCCTTATAAAGTGCGTCCATATGATTAATTTAGCTATAGGCATGGCCTGTAATAAGAGTGAAAAAATACCATTCACTCTTCCACCCGCGGTATCTGCAAACATGATGAATACCTCCTTAAGATGTTCATCTTTTTGTTGGAGGTGTCATATCTAACTTTTGGGGCCTTGAAAATTATCCTCATGCCCTGAAGTGAGCATGACTGGTATTGACATTTTCCTCGGTGCTGATGAGGACCATCCTCTGGTGGGGGTCGGTCTGACCTTTTGTTCCTGCCTATCGTTCTGGATTACATCTTTTGGAACGGGGCTCTTTTGCAAGCTTCTCAGAAGGGTGTAATCCTTATCTCCTCCCTCCTTTTTTTAGCAGTTTCACTGGAAACTCTAGGCTCTTCAATTGAAAGCAAAAACATTTCAATGATAATTCTTTCTAGATCCCTTGGATTAGTTCTAGGGGAACTGTCGTGAGTATCAGGATGCTTTTGTTGTAAGGTTGATGAAGCAACAAAGGTTGTAATTTCCACGGGCTCTTCTTCATCAAGGAATCCCCCAAAATGTAATAAGAAATCCATCTTATCTTCTTCCTCCTCTCTCAAGTCTCCCCCTCTTGTATGATGGATTTTGAGTCAACAAATTCTCCATCATGTGTGGCTTCATCTTGCAATATGAATCCGACTGGCCCAAACTCTTCCAGGGGCTCTACTTTGTGGGGAGGAAAAAATGAGGTAATGCCCATAGCTTCTTTTGTGCTAAATTTGTGATACAGACCTTCTGAGTTTGTATCACTTCTCAACATATGCTCCTCTTCTTTTGGATTTGTAGTCGTTACTTGTTGGTGCTAGGGGTATAAATACTCGAGGAAAGGGGAAGGGTGGAATGGATGGCTTGGAGATGGATAAGGGGAGGATCCCATTTTGGTAATGAATTCATGATTACACAACTTTATAGGATGAAGAGAAATGTAAGACATGGAAAGAAAGATGGAAAATCTGCGAGATCTTGTAATGATTTTTTTGGACCATGTGGAGTCTCTAGATGTGTTTAGAAAATATCTCCATTAAATCTTGAGCTTTACCAGGAATATACTGAATTGATGTAATGCTAAAAAACCACTCTGAGTCATCCCACTGGGTGTGCAAGGAAAACTGTTGATAGTGTTCCTTGTAGACGAACCTTAAGAGTTGTAGGAAACCTAAGGTTAGTGGGATGTGCACCCTGAGGTGAACTCCATATTTTAAACAAGCTGGATCTTCTCTATGGTATGAGGTGAGGATCAAATAAAATGAAATAAAAATTTAAACTTAATGAGGGTGATGCGCCGAAAAGTGAAGGAGTTAACTTGTAACACAACTTCCTTGAATAGAGAAAAGGTGAGAAATAAAAAGGGTGGACAAGATGCACGATAGACCAGAGGTGAATCACATAGAACACCACTCCAAACTATTCAAGCATAGCTTCTAATGATGGCAATGGCACAAAAACATGCATAGTTATCAACGTCTAAATAAAGGCTATCAGAGATAATACAGATTACGCAAAGGATGGATGAATTACACCACAAAGAATATTATATAACTCCAAACAACATGCACAATATTACAATAGATAAGAGGAAAAATTCCATTACAAAGTTCAGAAAGAAGGCTAAAGCTCCAACCCCCTGCCTTTTACAGAAGAAGAACTTAGACAGAAGAAAAAACTAACTAGCTCCTGATTCTTGTATATATCCTTTGGAAGCCTTCGATCTCAATATACAGGAGGAGAAAGACATGAGAGAACCTTCTCAAACTCTTTTCAAAATGCCCCTTTTCTAATTATGCTAAATGGTGCGAAGTGATAGAAATGGATATTTTGAGATCTTTGTAACACTTTCCCATTATCTGTTCTTTAAAGAGTGAGAGCCATGCCTATTTAATGCATCTCTTAACTATTTTGCAACTAAATCCCTTAGATAGAACTTATTCTTCCAAATCATTATTACATATTTGGATATTTTAATTGCTTATGCATTGGGTCATGTGCTCATGATTCAAGTGGCGCCTATCTATGTTATTCTATGAGAATGACCTATTGAATGTAGGTAAACAAATTAAGTATTCCCATATTTGCACTCTTCACATGGAATTATGCATTAACTTCATATCTAAAAAGACCAGCCGAATGACCCTTTGCCTTTGATATTTTCAAAAGATCTGAACATTTAAAGTTTTTAGATAGGCTTCATAATTTCCCCTACGTGGTTTTTGTCTTATCGCCAATCTTTAGCAATTTTCCTTGAACTTGGAACTAATTTATTATGAAATCCACGTGGGGGCCAAACACTTCTCTAGGGTCTCTGCTTCCATTATAGCTTCTGGAAGTGTGTTGAGTTGACACCTCGATTTATTTATGATTGGGCCACTTTCCTTTGGGTAAGTAACGACCTGCCTGCATATTACTGCGAAGACTTTTACTTTGGATGGGTCATCTACAGTTGACTCCATGTTTAAGTCTCACGGGGCTTTGAGGCTTATGCTTCCTTTTCTTTCTAGAACTTGTGCCAGGTTAACATTTGGCGCTATCTGTGAGATCATTTCTTTCTTTTGAGTTGGCTTGTCCTAACTTAGCTTTCAATCATGGATTCAGCTAAGCCTTATTTCTTTATTGCCGAAGGCTTAACTCCTGGTGGCATTTTAAACTGCAGGAACCTCAATTCAGCAGGAATCTACTTGTTATATAATCTTGACGAGCAATGCAAATTAGATAACATTTTGGCTACTCACAGGGACCATTAGCCTACTAAATGGAAAGAACCCATAATATCTCGCTATCCATTAGGTCCGGGCCGTGTTTATGAGCTAATATGAACTTGGTCCATAGTATTTTAAGGGTTGTCGATCCTTTGTAGCCGCTAGTCAATCCTTCCACTTTCCTTCTCTTATAAGTAAAACTTTGTCATTCATTTTTATGAGAGTAGAAAATTGAAGAATCCACAACATCACTCCTTTGACTGATTTTAGTTTCTCTGCATTTTCTTGGAGTGAATACTTACAACTACTACAGACAACTACAAATTCTCCTTCTACGTCAGGGTTCCTTGGGGAATCTGGTGCCTTTTAATGGAGTAATAAAAATGTGGGCCTATACAAAGAGAAAAAACATACATGACTCAAATGAGTCATGCAGAGTGTGCATACACACTTATTTTGTAGAAAGAAAACTACTCCTACTCTTAAGCTAACTTGTTTTTTAAAAAGATAAAAAAAACCTAAAACTAGCAGGGAGAAATAACTTCCCTTCCTTATAAAGTGAGCCCATACGATTAATTTAGCTATAGGTATGGCCTGTAATAAGAGTGAAAAATTACCATTCACTCTTCCACTCTTAGTATCAGCAAACAAGATGAATACCTCCTTAAGATGTTCATATTTTGGCTAGAGGTGTCGTATCTGATCCTTGGGGCCTTGAAAATTATCCTCATGCCCTGAAGTAAGCATGATTGGTATTGACTTTTTCCTCGGTCCTGATGAGGACCATCCTCTGGCGAGGGTTGGTCTGACCTTCTGTTCCTACCCGTCATTATGAATTTCATCTTTTGGAATGGGGATATTTTGTAGGCTTCCCTGAAGGGTGTCATCCTTATCTCCCCCCTCATTGTTTTTAGCAACTTCATCGGAAAATCCAAGCTCTTTAATTGAAAGAAAAAATATTTCAATGATACTTCTTTCTAGATCCCTTGGATTAGTTCCAGGCAAACTATCATGAGTAGCATGATGATTTTTTTGTGGGGTTGATGAATTAGCAAAGGTTGTAATTTCCATGCGCTCTTCTTCATCGAGACATCCCCCTAAATCCGATAAGCAATCTAGCTTAATTTCATTCTCCTCTGTCAAAGTCTCCCCCTCTTTTATGATGGCTTTTGAGTCAGTAAATTCTCCATCATGTGTGGATTCATCTTGAAATATGAATCCTATTAGCCTAAAATCTTCCAACGGCTCTGATTTGTGGGGAGGAAAAATGGAGGTAACACTTGTAACTTCTTCTGTGCTTAGCTCGTGATACAGACCTTCTGAGTTTGTATCACGTCTCACCATATGCTCCTCTTCTTTTGGATTTACAGTCGTTACTTATTGGTGTGATGGGTATAGCTGCTCGAGGAAAGGGGAAGGGTGGAATGGATGGATTGGATATGGAGAATGGGAGGATCCCATTGTGGTAATGAAGTCATGATTGCACAACTTCATAGGATGAAGAGAAATGGAAGACGTGGAAAGAAAGATGAGTGGAAATGGATGAAAGGAAAGTCTGCGAGATCCTCTAATGATTTGTTTAGACCATGTGGAGTCATTAGATGCGTTCAGAAAATATCTCCATTAAAGCTTGAGCTTTACTAGGAACATACCGAATTGATGTAATGATAAAAACCCACTCTGAGTCGTCCCACTGGGTGTTCCAGGAAAACTATTAATGGTGATCCTTGCAGATGAACCATCAGAGTCATAGGAAACCTAAGGTTAGTGGGATGTGCACCTTGAGGTGACCTTTATATTTTAAAGAAGCTGACTCTTCTCTATGGTATGAGGTGAGGGTCAGCGAAAATGAAATAAAACTTTAAACTTCACGGGGGCGATGCTCCAAAAAGTGAGTGAGTTAACTCGTAAGGCAACTACTTGGATTAGAGAAAAGGTGAGAAATAAAAAGGGTAGACAAGATGCACCATAGACCAGAGGTGAATCACACAGAACACCACTCCAAACTATTCAAGCACAACTTCTTAAGATAGCAATGACACAAAAACATGCATATTTATCTGCGTCAAAATAAAGGCTATTAGAGATAATACAAATTACGCAAAGGATGGACGAAATGTACCACAGGGAATATTATATTACTCTAAAAAACATGCACAATATTACAATAGATAAGAGGTGAAATTCCATTACAAAGTTCAGAAAGAAGGCTAAACCTCCAACCCCCTGCCTTTTATAGAAGAAGAACTGAGACAGAAGAAAAAACTAACTAGCTCCCGATTCTTGTATATATTCTTTGGAAGCCTTCGATCTCAATATATAGGAGGAGAAGGACATGAGATACCCTTCTCAAACTCTCCTCAAAATGCCCCTTTTTAAATTATGATAAATGGTGCGAAGTGACATAAATAGATTTTTTGAGATCTTTGTCACACTTTCCCATTATCTGTTCTTTAAAGAGTGAGAGCCATGCCTATTTAATGCATATCTTAACTATTTTGTAACCGAATCCCTTGGAGCAGATGTTTTCTTCCAAATCATTATTACATATTTGGATATTTTAATTTCTTATGCATTGGGTCTTATGCTCATGATTCAAGTAGCGCCTATCTATGTTATTCTACGAGAATGACCTTTTGAATTAGGTGAAGAAATTAATTATTCCCAGGTTCGCACTCTTCACACAGTACTATGCATTTACTTCATCCTTGAAAAGACCAGCCGAATGACCCTTTTCCTTTTATCTTTTCAAAACATATGAACATTTAATTTTTTTTAGATACGTGGTTTTTGGCTTATCGCCAATCTTTAATAATTTTCCTCAAACTCGGAGCTGATTTATTATGAAATCCACATGGGGGCCAAACACTTCTCTAGGGTCTCTGCTTCCATTGTAGCTTCTGGAAGTGTGTTGAGTTGACACCTAGCTTTATTTATGCTCTGGCCACTTTCCTTTGGGTAAATAATGAGTCATCCGCATATTACTGTGAAGACTTTTAATTTGGATGGGTCGCGGGACTTTGAGGCTTCTGCTTCCTTTTCTTTCTGGAACTTGTGCTAGGTTAACATTTGGCACTATCTACAAGATCGTTACTTCCTTTTGAGTTGGCTTGTCCTAACTTAGCTTTTAATCGTGGATTCAGCTAAGCCTTATTTCTTTATTTCCAAAGGCTTGACTCCTGGTGGGATTTGAAACCGCAAGAACCTCAATTCAGTAGGAATCTGCTTGTTATCTAAACTTAGCAGGTAGTGGAAATTAGATAATAGTTTGGCTACTCATAGGGACCATTAGCCTGTTAAATGGAAAGAACCCATAATATCCTGCTATCCATTAGGTCTTAGCCATGTTTATGAGCTAATATGAACCTGGCCCACAATATCTGAAGGGTTACCGAGCCTCTGTAGCCACTAGTCGATCCTTGTGTTTTCCTGCTCTCATAAGGAAAACTCTGTCATTCATTTTTTTGAGAGTAGAAAATTGAAGAATCCACAACGTAAATCCTTTGACTTATTTTAGTTGCTATGTATTTTCTTGGAGTGAAGACTTACAACTACTACAGAAAACTACAAATTCTCCTCCAATGTCGGGGTCTCCTTGGGGAATCTGATGCCTTTTAATGGAGTAATACAAATGCGGGCCTATAAAAAAAGAAAAAACATACATGACTCAAATGAGTCATGTAGAGTGTGCATACACACTTATTTTACAGATAGTAATCTACTCCTACTCCTAAGCTAACTAGTTTTGTAAAAATCTAAACAAAACCTGAAACTAGCAAGGAGAAATAACTTCCCTTCCTTATAAAGTGAGGCCATACAATTAATTTGGCTATAGGCATGGCATGTAATAAGAGTGAAAAATTACCTTTCACTCTTCCACCCTCAGTATCAATAAACATGATGAATACCTCCTTAAGATGTTCATCTTTTTTTTGGAGGTGTCATATCTGACCCTTGGGGCCTTGAAAATTATCCTCATGCTCTGAAGTGAGCATGACTAGTATTGACATTTTCCTCAGTCCTAATGAGGACCATCCTCTAGTGGGGGTCGGTCTAACCTTCTGTTCCTGCCCATCATTATGGATTGCATCTTTTGTAATGACACTCTTTTGCAGGCTTCCCTGAAGTGTGTCATCCTTATCTCCTCCCTCAGTTTTAGCAGCTTCACTAGAAAATCCAGGCTCTTTGATTGAAATAAAAAATATTTCAATGATACTTATTTCTAGAGTCCTTGGATTAGTTCCATGGGAACCATCGTGAGTAGAAGTATGCTTTTGTTGTGTGGTTGATGAAGCAGAAAAGGTTTTAATTTCCATGGGCTCTTCTTCATTGAGGCATCCCCCCAAATCTGATAAGCAATCCAGCTTATCTTCTTCCTGCTTTGTCAAAGTCTCCCCTTCTTGTATGATGTCTTTTGAGTCAAAAAATTATCCGTCATGTGTGGCTTCATCTTAAAATATGAATATTGTTGGCCCAAAATATTCCAAGGGCTCTACTTTATGGGGAGGAACAATGGAGGCAACACCTGCATCTTCTTCTGTTCTCATCTCGTGATACCGACCTTTTGAGTTTGTATCACTTCTCACCATATGCTCCTCTTCTTTTGGATTTTGAGTCATTACTTGTTGGTGCGAGGGGTATAGGTGCTCAAGGAAAGGGGAAGGGTGGAATGGATGGATTAGATGTGGAGAAGGAGAGGATCCCATTGTGATAATGAATTCATGATTGCACAACTTCATAGGATGAAGAGAAATGGAAGATGTGGAAACAAAGATGAGTGGAGATGGATGAAAGGAAATTCTATGAGATCCTGTAATGATTTTTTAGGACCATATGGAGTCACTAGATGAATTTAGAAAATATATCCATTAAAGCTTGAGCTTTACTAGCAACAAACATAATTGATGCAATGATTAAAAAATATCTCTAAGTCATCCCACCAGGTGTGCCAAGAAAACTATTGACGGTGATCCTTTCTGACGAATTGTCAGAGTCGTAGGAAACCTGAGGTTACTGGGACATGCACCCTGAGGTGACCTCTAGATTTTAAAGAAGTTGATTCTTCTCTATGGTATGAGGTGAGGGTTAGAGAAAATGAAATAAAACTTTAAACTTAAAGGGGGCGATGTGCCGAAAAGTGAATGAGTTAACTCATAACGTAACTGCCTGGAATAAAGAAAAGGTGAGAAATAAAAAGGGTGGACAAGATGCAACATAGACCAAAGGTGAATCACATAGAACACCACTCCAAAATATTCAAGAACAACTTCTAAAGATAGCAATGGCACAAAAACATGCACAGTTATCTGTGTCGAAATAAAGGCTATAAGAGATAATACAGATTACACAAAGGATGGATAAAATGTACCACAAGGCATATTATATTACTCCAAAAAAAATGCACAATATTACAATAGATAAGAGGTGAAATTCCATTACAAAGTTCAGAAAGAAGGCTAAACCTCCAACCCCCTTCCTTTTATAGAAGAATAACTGAGACAGAAGAAAAAACTATCTCCCGATTCTTGTATATATTCTTTGGAAGCCTTCGATATCAATATATAGGAGGAGAAAGACATGAGAGACCCTTCTCAAAATCTCTTCAAAATGCCCCTTTTTTAATTATGATAAATGGTGTGAAGTGATAGAAATAGATTTTTTGAGATCTTTGTCACACTTTCCCATTATATGTTCTTTAAAGAGTGAGAGCCATATCTATTTAATGCATCTCTTAAATATTTTGCAACTGACTCCCTTGGAGCACACTTATTCTTCCAAATCATTATTACATATTTAGATATTTTAATTGCTTATGCATTGGGTCATGTGCTCATGATTCAAGTGGCTCCTATCTATGTTATTCTATTAGAATGACCTTTTGAATGCAGGTGAAAAAATTAAGTATTCCCAGGTTCACACTCTTCGCACATAACTATGCATTAACTTCATCCCTGAAAAGACCAGCCGAATGACCCTTTGCCTTTGATCTTTTCAAAAGATATGAGCATTTAAATTTTTTAGATAGGCTTCATAATTGCCCCTACATGTGGTTTTTGGCTTATCGCCAATCTTTAGCAATTTGCCTCAAACTCGGAGCTGATTTATTATGAAATCCATGTGGGGGGCCAAGCAATTCTTTAGGGTCTTTGCTTCCATTGTAGCTTCAGGAAGTGCGATGAGTTGACACCTGGATTTATTTATTATCGGGCCACTTTCCTTTGGGTAAGTAATGAGCCGACTGCATAAATATGCAAAGACTTTTACTTTGGACGGGTCATCTACAGTTGACTCCATATGTAAGTCTCGCAGGGCTTTGAGGCTTCTGCTTCCTTTTCTTTCTAGAACTCACGCCAGGTTGAAATTTGGCACTATCTATGAGATCGTTGCTTACTTTTCAGTTGGATTTTCCTAACTTATCTTTTAATCATGGATTTGGCTAAGCTTGCTTTCTTTATTGTCAAAGGTTTGACTCCTAGCGGGATTCAAAACTACATGGAACCTCAATTCAGCAAGAATATGCTTATCATCTAATCTTAGCGGGCAATGGAAATTAGATAATAGATACATTTTCTTGATCTAAGTTGGATACAAAAAGTGGGTCCCTTACTGAAATGTGGAGGCCCAAATGAAGGAAATTGTTGCAGAGGAGGTAGTTGATTGGGATAGACATTATTACATCAAGAAGTTTTGAGAACCCATACACACAAGCATTATGGGTATAAATTTTGTTGTTATGAGACGTATGTTACATTGAGATTGATTTTGTTTAAGTTTATGTTTGATGTTTTACTTGTAGTCATAATTACTACTTCTTATCCATAGGTTCAAAAGACTCAATATAAAAGTAACAACACTAATACTTGGGTTATGTGTACCACTCAAGATATCCCTGGTAGTGAGTGCTACTACTTGTGGTGCTCTTGTGACCCTTATTCCATAATGTGACATCAAATTACTTGGTTAGCTAGTAATGACCAATGACATATTCTTAAAATTAGACGCATCCTACCCCCACCACTACACAAATTTACACTAATTAAGAACTGGTGTCAAATTTGATCATGACTTGTAGAACATTAATATTTATATTCACCTACATTATATTTGCAAGAAATTAATACCCTTAACACGTATACGTGTAGGGTGAATTACTTGATTGGAATTTATTCCTTAGAAATATGCAAGTTAGTTAGCCTACACATTGTGGAGGGAAACACATTAAATGAGAATGTGATTTGGAAGGATTAAACGTGAATATGATTTATACTTGTTAGGCCTAAAACGTCAATCATATTTTTGGTGTTATGATTGTTTCATTAGACTTGAGTTATAATTATTGTTTTTAATACAAATCCCAACTTCATAGTGGGGCGGGGGTGGTTTACTTACATTTATATTGTAATTTATTAAGTGAATTTTACTTTCATTTAAGACCCTAATTTGAGGGAGGATGGCCCAAAGTTAAAAACTATAAATTTTTGGTCTATTTAGAATTATTATTTTGCATTGGCAACGATGAAAGTGTGTTACATGGAAGAGTTAAGTTTAGTTAGATCTTGGAAGTGGAGAAAGATGAAAGTGTAGAAGAGGGACGGAACCCTCACACTTTTATTAATAATCAATCAAATCTAATACAATGGCGCAGGATGAAATACTTATAGATTTTGGATAGGAAATCTACAAACAAACAAAATGTTACACAGGTGCAACATAATTACATAAGCTCCCAAAATACATTCAGGAAGCAGGTACAACCAAATATGTTGCTACAACAATACTGCAACAATAAACCTTCATGAATGTAATAAAACAATATAATGGTTTTATAATCATAGCCATACAAAATAATAATTTAAACTACCAGATTACAATGCATAATTAATATGTTTACACTAACATTCCCCCCCTTAATTTTATGTTGTGTTAAGGGATGAGGAGAGGAACTCTCTGAACAACTCGAACTTGTCATGTGTAAGTGAATTTGTGAAGATATCTGCTTGTTGTTCAGATGTTGGACAAAACTGAAGCAATATATTGTGTTTCAAGACATGCTCGCGTATGAAATGTACCTGTACCTCAATGTGCTTTATTCTTTCATGAAAAACTATATTATGAAAAATTTTGAGAACACCTTCATTTTCAACATACAAGGTGGTTAGTTTGTCATGTGGTATTCCAAGTCCTTCAAGTATGAGACGTAGCCATATCACTTCATAGACAAATTTACCTACAAAACAAAACCTGTAGAACGATACTCAACTTCTATATAAGAGCGAGAAACAAAATTTTATTTTTTTGCTTCCCCATGATATTGGTCTAGATCCCAAATAGAATAAAAATCTTGAAGTGAATTTCTTGTCATCAATGTTCCCTGCATAATCTAAATCCAAATATCCAGTCAAGAAGAAGTTCTCGTTCTTCTTGTATTCTATACCAAGATCCACTGCTACCTTGAGATATCTCAAGATTCACCTTGTTTCCTTCCAATGAAAAACTCGGGGTTCCTGCATGAACCATGATAGATAGCTCATTGCAAAGCTGATATCTGGTCTAGTGCAGGTCAAGTAAATGATACTCCCAATCAATAACCAATAGAGAGTTGCATTTACTGCAGGAGATGGATTTGAACAAGATAACTGTAATCTATTCTCCATAGGTGTAGTAATAGGTGTGCAATCCATCATCTGAAATTTATTGAGCATTGTCTTGATATATTTCAACTAAGAAACAAAGATGTGATTCTCTTTCTGCCATACTTCCAATCTAAGACAATAATGCATCAGCTCGAGATCTGTCATGTCGAATGATCGGTTAATATCTTTCTTCGTTGCATCGATAATCCTCACTGAACTACTAGTGATGACTAGATCATCAACATAAAAAAAATCACAATCTCTCCCCTTTCTTTTTGAGGTAGAGATTGAGACCGTATGGATTTCTAACAAATCCATGTTGTAGGAGATGTTCATCAATTTTAATGTACCATGCTCGGGGTGCCTGTTTAAGGCCATACAAATATTTCCTAAGTCTACATACCTTTGTTTCTTAACTAGGTACAACATATCCATCAAATTGAGTCATGTAGACTTCCTTTTGTAAATATCCATTCAGAAAGGAAATTTTTAATGTCCATTTGATGGAATTTCCAACCAAACTGTGCAACTAGAGAAAAAATCATCCTAATCGTTTTGATCTTAGTTGTGGGAGAAAATGTCTCCTCATAGTCAATGCCTTCTTTATGTGCATGCCCCTTTCTACCAGTCTTTCTTGGTACTTGTCTATGGTCTTATATACTTTGTACTTTGTTTTGATTATCCATTTGCAATCAATGGGTTTCTTCCTTGGTGGAATATTGACAAGTTGCCAAGTATTGTTTTTCATCATTGACTAATATTCAACATCCATGGCATCTTTCCAATATTTTGACTGTAGGGCTTCCTGGACTATAGAGTGCTCATAAGATTCAATAAATCTACTCAACAGAGAAAAGTTTACTTTTTCTTGTGCTTTACTATGAGTCCGTGGTCAAGTGGTGGATGTATCCAGTGGAGCATACAATTTTACATCTCGTATCATATTAGTATACCACTTGGGCATACTTTGAACTGCTCTAGTGGGTTGTGATTCTATCTGATCATCACCATCATCCCCATCATCATTTTCATCATCTTTGGGAACATTAGCTTCTATTTTTACAACAAGTGAAAAATCTACATCGGGTGAGTCTAGAGGAGGATACCTTTCTTGCTTCTTCTCAAAAAACTCAACATCTCTGTTGATGTAGACTTTTCTGGTATTCGGATTCATCAATATGTACCCAAGAGTCTCTTCACTGTAGCCAATGAAGATGAGTTTTTGTGATTTCATATCCAACTTCTTTCTCTTTATCTTGGGTATGTGCATACTTTCTTTACACCCAAATAATTTGAGGTGTGTAATAGATGGCTTTCTTTTTAACCATGTTTCTTGTGGCGTTACTCCATCAAGAGAAACTATGGGCACTCTATACAACAAATAAACTAATGTTTTTGCTACTTCTGCCTAGAATGTCCTCAATAGTCTAGAATCATCGATCATGCATCACACCATTTCTATGATAGTATGATTTCTTCTCTCAACAACACCATTTTTCTATGGTGTGAGTGGATGCGTTTGACAAAAAATCCCATGAGCTTGTAGGTAGGCTTTGAAATCATTACTAGTGAATTCCCCCCCTCAATATGAGTAGCGAGTTTTGATGTTACGACTAGTTTTGTTCTCAACAACCACTTTGAAATTCTTGAAAGTTTCAAAATCTTCAATTTTCTTATGAAGACAATATATCCACATTTTTCTCGAGAAGTCATCAACACAAAGCATAAGTACTAAAATTCATAATGACTTAGTTACATCAAACCGCAAAGATTGGTATGAACCAAATCAAGCTTACCATGAGCTTGATAGGTACTCTTATGGAATGAAGCTCTGTGTTGTTTGTGTATTAGGCAGTGAGGACACTTATATGTATCCTTCTGTAGATATGGAAATCCTTTTACCATTTTGTACTGGTGAATTTTTTTGAGATAATTGAAACTGATGCGACCAAGTCTCCAATGCTATAATTGTGTAGATGTAGAGTTATTAGCCACAAGTGTCTTATCATCTCTATGGAAAAAATCAAGATGGAATATACGTCCCACATTACAGGATTTTGTAACTATTTTCTAGCCTCGAGATTTGTCTCGAATTAAACACATTTTCTTGCTGGAATGAGTATCAAAATCAATTTTCAAGTTATGATCTAGGAGTTAACTGATTGATAGCAGATTCTTTGTCAACCCAGGGCATATAGTACATCTGATAGTCTAAAATTGCATGAACCAAGAGGTAGAGAAATGTTTCCAATCCCTTGTACAGTGTAAGAAGAATCATCACCTAACAAAACATGGTTTTTTGAAGGCATGTCCCTTATTGAAGTAAATCAATCTCTATGGTCGGTCATGTGTTGAGTGGCCCCTGAATCAACATACTAGACATCACTAGATGATGTAGAGGGTTCACTTGATCATGAAATGTACAATAAGTATTCATTATCCTAATGCTCTTATTGCTCAGCTATATTTCCTTGATGGGGTTTTCTTCACCAATTCCCCTTCTTCTGCCCTTGATTGTAGTTAGAATGTCCCTGATAATATTTTTTATTTTGAGGTCCAAATTTGCTTGATGAACCTTTCTTATAGGTATTGAACCAAAAATATTTTAACTCGTGTCCTCTTTTGCAAATAGGACATTTATGCTTTTGTTTCTTGTCCCCTTGCTGATGCTGATTTTGGGAATTTTGAGAGGAATTAGGTTTTCCTTTTCATTTTCCTTACCATTTCTGATGAGAAGAAAGTTCCTGCTCCTCTTCCTCATATTTATTATATATAGCTTCCTCTTGTTGCAGTAGATTCACTAACTTTTCAAAACCGACTATCTGATCAGACAAGTTTAGTGTTATTACAAAAATGTGGTATGATGGAGGGAGTGCTCTTAGAACAATGGGAATGAGAGATGTATCATTGACCTCCTCTCCCAGTGATAGAAGTGAAGCCCTTAATTTTGAAACTCTTCTTAAGAAAGATTTTATTTTCTCATTTTGTTTAAATTTTAGTGTGTGTAACTGAATCTACAAATTTAGTATGAAATTCTTGTTCTTGGCCTCATACAATGTGATCAACTTATCCCACGCTTCTTTGGCTGATTTTTCATCATGAAGGTGGGGTTGCACATTGTCACACACTATAAACAAGATTATTAGCTTGGCTTTCTGATAAGATCTATCAAACTATCATTATTCAGTTGTATCAGTTGTTGATCTGGTTACAAAACCATCCACAACATTCCAAATCTCTTCAAACTCAAGCCGTGTTTTGATTTTTGTCTTCCATGCTGCATAGTTATTTCTTCTTAGAAAATGAGAATATGGAAGAAAGTATTTGGGGGTGTTGGTGCCCATTTTGTAGAATCAACTAACAAAGGGTAAGGCTCTTATCACTCTAGGTATATGGTCTCCCAATCTATATACCATCAGTCTGATATACCAAACCTTTCTATATACACGCCCTTCTGATATACACATCAGTACATGAAAGAATCTCTCCCTTTTAATATACTTAGTAGTATGTGAAATAGGTGTTAACGTACATGAAAGAATCTGATACGTGGTACCAATACAGTACTGAAAGGGGTCTGTGTGATTATTGATGCCGGCTCAAATAAATAAACTCACACGCACATGTAACTTTGTTATATACTCGGATAATTTTTCAGTCTGGATTTAAGTCGAGAAATCATTCACGGATGGATGGGAGGGCTCAAAGTGTGTGCACGATGTCCTCATTACTCCCCATCAATTTAAAGGGTCGTTTCCCAAACAACGTTGTTACAACTATATTAGGTGCTAAGTGCAGTAGTAGTCATGATGACTTTATCCGTAAGCGCTTCCCAGAGGCACAATTTATACTGAATGCTACGAATGAGATCCAAAGATCTCGTGAGTGATTCAGAACCAAATTTTTATTATTTTTGATTACAAAACTCTTCCAATTTTTAAACAATTACAATATTTTTCAATTGAATATGGAAACCTACAAATTAGTACAATACACTAAAATATAAAATTACATCCAAAATTCTGAAAAAATTGAATGTTAGGCAATTTTTTTGTTTTACGGGGCATTAGTGGCCTTCGGAGCACTGTGCGGCTCACTGAGATAAAAATCATAAAAATGGCTAAAATTACAGTTTTAGATGTCCCTCATTTGGAATTTTTTTCTCATAATGTAAAAATGAGCCAATTAAGAGGAAAACAGTTTTTGGCCCTAATTAGGGTTTTTCTCACTAAATTTAGAAGTAGGTTTAGTGATAACTAGGGGGTTAGCGAAGGTTTTCTGCCACTAAGGTTTGGCAATTCTCCTAAATTTTCTACTAAATTTCAATGTTTAAAAACAAAGTGTTAATGGGGTGAGGGGTCCAACCCCAAACCTCCCACTCTTTAGCCTTTTCCACTAACTAATAGGCCGCCCAATGTGCATGCAATGTGAAATGAAGCAAAGTTTATTTAAACAAGGAATTAAAGAATTGATCTTTTGAAAGAAATTTGATGTGGCCGATGACTGGATGACCCACATGGAAAATTCACTAGGGGCAGGTAGTTTAGGGTTCCTGAGAATTTTCTTTGCTTCGTTTTTATCTCCTTTGCATGCTTTTGATTTCTATTTCTTTCACCACCTATGATTTAATTTTTCTCCTCTGTTTGATATTGTAATGCCACTTTATATGTTTTGATTTGTTTCTTGTTGTGTCGATTTGTACTATATTTAGATATTGTGTCATTTGAATGTATTTTTGTAGGAATGTTTGATGGATCGGCTCATTCTAGGGACTGCACAGCTTGGCCACTGTGAATGGTCCATCCGTCATTTGGAAAAATAACTCATTGGATTTCAATGGAAAACCCATGTGGGATCGACGGCTTTGTGTGGCCAGGGGGTCGCTATCCAAATCAACTCATTCAGGAGGGATGATACATTGCAATGGTGAATGGGATTGGCGATCAATCTAAACTCATCTTGTCTTCTGCAAAAAAATAGGGCTTGGTCGTTGTGCTCACCCAATGCAACAAAAATTCTTCAAACAAATCGATTGTTCAATGCAAATGTAACTCGGTGATGTATTTTAATGGCCCAACGCTTAAAGTTGGCTCTAAACAAAAACAGGGTAGCTCACCTCTAACAAATGTAGCTTGACTCGGTCCATGGGGAAAAATTATCTCATCACTTTGGCTTGGTAGAAACTCTATGGAGTCGGCCTAATAATATCAACCAACTCAATTTTGTATGATCTCAGTCATAAAAGAAATTAACTCGGTGGATAATTTGTAAGCAGCTCGGTATAGAGCCTACTCAGCTCGATTAGAGAGCTCATTCTGACCTCCAAATTTTATAATCCCCTCTAAATACAGAGGTCTTCTAGAATTAGTAAAGAGAATAATATCCACTAAATTTAGTGGTGAAACCTCTAATGGGGAAAATTGAATTTTTTTATTGAATTTCTTTTCTGCAGCAAATTTTTCCTAGTACAGGGGGTATCAGTGTAAAAAAATTTTGCGTTACAAACACTTGGAACGTAACAAGGAGTTGTGGGGATGTAGGGATGTTTGGGATTCTACTGGAGGCAATACATGCTCTCTTGGAAAGAATATTTCTTCTCTAAGACACTTCTACCTTATGTAACCTCTCTCCAACCTAGCCAAGAGCTTTAATCTGCTCTGGTACCAAATGAAAGTGTAGAAGAGGGACAGAAGCCTCACACTTTTATTAATAATCAATAAAATCAAATTTAATGGTGTAGGTTGCAATAATTATAGATATTGGACAACCAATGTATAGACAAACAATATGTTCCATAGGTGCAACATAATTACACAAGCTTCCAAAATACATTCAGGAAGCAGGTACAACCAAATATGTTGTTGCAACAATAAACCTTCACGAATGCAATAAAAAAATATAATGGTTATATAATCATAATCATACAAAATAATAATTTAAACTACCTAATTACAATGCATAATTAATATGTTTACCCTAACAAAATATTTGTAAGGGAAGAATAGTTGAGAAACCTAGATGAAAAATGGTTGAAGACATAGATGAAAAATGTTTATTTTAGAAAAATATAATCTAACTTGAGCTATTTAAATGACTATTGGACCTTTAGGATTATTGTTGATGATATTGAAATATTAGACAAAACCCGAAGTAGGGTTTACTTTTATGACTTGAATTTTTGTGTTTCAACATGTTATTGTTATTAATACTGACGAAGGTAGTGCCGAAGATAGATTATTCTATAGGTTTCACATATGTTTAACCAGTTATGATTATTTTTCCTTTTTAGCCAATAAAAAATTGTTATTATTTTCATTAAGAAAATATATAATTTCCACATTAATAAACATTAGTAAAACTGCACATTTTTTCAAACTAACCACTACTTTGAGGCTCTAGCTTCTCTCTTGAGAATCAGACTTGCTAGGAATCTCAACATGGGAAACTTCATTATCAAAGGTGACTCAATGAACATTGTCAATATTATATCTAAGTCCATAACTCCTAGTTGGACCATTAGAGAATTAATTAATGAAGCCCATAATTTATGAAAAGGTCTAAGTATCATTTTCAAGCATGTCTAGAAAGAAGGAAACGGATGATTATGCATTAGATTTGCATAGAGATCATAGACATAAAATTGTACAAATGATATTCTATTTGAATTTTGGCATCACAAATTTTACAAATATATTTTTGATGTTGATGACCATAATAACTTGATAACTAATGACGACTTACAATAATATTTTTTTGACGAAATACAAATTTAACAACAACAAAATGACAATATGACTTAAAATATTGAAACTTGACACTTAATAATTTTTGACCACTAAAAAAAAAAAAATGACTCACTAAGACTTAGATTATAAGTAACAATACGAATGACTCAACAATGAACTAAATGTTAACATACCTATCAAACACTAAAACTTATTTCCAATGTATGAGACCCTTTATAAAAATAAACAATATTTGATAGAAGAAAATGGAATAAATACCCAAAAAATGGCACAAGGGACTACTAGTTTGACTGGAGAAATGAAAGAAAATAATCAATTTGAACTCAATGCATGCATGACTGGCTTCTAGCTTGAGAGAGATTATTGTAGACACATTGGTGAACTGTAGGAATTGTTTTTGGACAACTAATAGTTGCAGTTTTCTTGGATGGAGAAGTATATGCTCAAGGCATCGGATTTATAGGCATGAAGAATAATTCTCTGAGAATGCATAGTTTAAGATTGAACTTCAATAAGCCCATAATCCACAATAAAAGAACCTAAATTTGTCTGATATATGGCCAATATGTAGCTCTGAATACGATGAACATGGAAGATCAGGATACATCTAGTACCAAACTGTTGGATCTAATCAACATGGCAATCAGATCAGAAGTCTCTAGAAGAATGAATGCTCAGGTTGTAGATGATGTTTGGTTTAATAATGCATAGCTGGATGTGGAGGATTGAGAGCCTATTGGTATCTGAGTATGATAGAGCCAAGATTCTCATACTTGTTGCTCATAATTAACACATGATACTCACCATTGCATGCTTCAAAGAAACTATTCACCTGACCTTTATGACTGATGGAAGTGAAGTAGACAATCTAAGAATAACAATTACTACTCAAAAGGTATAATTACAAATAGATCCACTCATATCCGTGCTTATGGAGAAATAAAATTATATTTGCTACATGCTTTGGAGCCTCAACAAAATGACGATGAACATATGAAAACACTGCATTAAAATAAATTATATTTGATGTAGAATAGAAATAAACTGGACAGATCTATAAAACACAATCAATGAGGGCAACCATCAATATATATAAGAATGATCTGATACTAGATGATGATTATACATCATATTTGCATAGAGATTAGAGACTAGAAAATGTATGAATAGTCTTCTATTCAACATATATTGAGAATATTACAAAGGCTATTATATAGCCACAGAGATAGTAAAACAACATCCTAATAAATAGGAACTAATAACCCGTATATAATATTACAAGTAAAACAAACATAACAATAAGAGTTGTTATTCAACAACTCATTTACATTTTACCAATATAACCATGAGCACTAAATAATACATTCATAACAGAAAAAAATCTACGGATTCAATTTCAAATATAGGAGTTTGTATTAATGATTATAAGGAATGGCATGACTTCAATGAAACTCGCACCGAAGTTAGAAATATCATTTCAAATGAAATGAACACTCTCATCAGTACTTCTTAGTTGGTGATTCCAACACGTGTGTAATCCTACAACAAAATCTCCATGGCAATTCAGGCATGCCCGAATTTATTCTTCCATGCTTTTGAAAAATGAGTTCTTTTTTCATACCTAGAGTTTTAGGGAGAAGGAAGCGGGTTTTATCCCTATAACACACAAGCATACTGGCTTTAACCGGGATTTTGGTACTAGTCACAACTTTCGCCTCATCCCATCGAAATCTTAGAGGGTTTTCATAATAGGTGGTGCTCCTTGCTGAGTATAACCTATCTTCGACCCATAATGGCAAGATTAGATTGAGCTCTAGAGACCATAAATATGGAGTGCTTCACCGATTTCATCCAATGCATAAAAGGGCACAAAAAATAAATATATCTCTTTACAATTTGTGGAGAATTCAAAAGACCATAACATCTCTTTCAGAGATAGGGACTTTCAAATCACTGAAGAATTTATCTTATTTATCATTGGGCTAAGCATGGAGGGGAACAAATTCTTCAGGAAAAAAATTGATAAGGAAGCAGAAGAAAATGTCTTTCTAGACGATGGAGAAAATATCAACATCAAAAAGGAAGGAATTCTGATTTCTTTTATCCTACAACCATATGATGAGGTGACACATATGATGGTGTGTTATGCCACATTAGAGGGAAGCTTATCCACCATTCTACAACATCACTTAGTCCTACTTAACCACTTTAGGCGTGAGGTGAAGGTGAGTCTCTCCTACTACATTTCACAGTCGATGGAAAATTCTATTCTATAAGTTCAGGGTCACAAGAGGACTTTTCCTCTTCACCAGGGAGTCATTTATCTCATTAATCAATACATGCCTAATGTTGTTGCCAACGACCCCTGCCCTACTGTGGTTTTTCCCCTTCCCAAACAAACTTGCATTCGCTCCAAAAAACCCTTGTATTGTGAATCTTTCTCGGAATCACCCCCTAAAAGCATTCTTCATGGTAATAGGAAAGACAATGAAATTGTGGGCACCGAATAGAAAGACAAAGAAATATTGGTGGAAGATAGCCCTCCCACAATTCTTCCTACAATGAAAGAAGGCTCTAGTTTGGAAAATAAATTCAACATGTAAGTTGATATTATTAAAATCCTTGAGGATAAGAGTTGATATTATTAAAATCCTTGAGGATAAGATTACAATAAAGTTTAAGGCTAAAAACTGGGACCCCCACTATCACCATAGCCATGAAACTCTACCAAGATTTTAAGGTTTCTTTAAAAAAAATTTAACAAATATGTTGGTTAGTGTTGTTGACTCCTTGTTCTCGGTGCAGCTATTTTTGTGTTGTTTTTTAGTTGCAGTTTTGTTGTTTTTGGCTTGATGTTGGGCTCTTTATAGGAAAATGGCCCCTGCCTTTGTTTTTTCCTATTTTTTCTCTTTTAGCTAAGGTGTGGACCTCACAGATAAAAAAACCACACTGTTATATTTTGTTAATCTTGGTTGTTGAGCCACTGGTTGTAACCTTGGGTAAGGTCCCTCCAAAATCTTTTACCAATAGTAAAAAAAACTACACATTTTTTAACAAAATAATTGTAAAAAATGCATTTATCTTCAATTTGATTGGCCTAAAATTAACATGTTATTACAGCCTTCAACAATTTCTAGGAAAACATGATTTCTTTAGTATTTATGATATCATACAATTTATTTTCTTAGTTTCCTTTTTACTTTTAAAAAATATTTTAACAAATTAAAATTATCTTTTTGAATATTAGCCTACAATTCCCCGCTTCCCCATCTTCTTATCCCTACAAATAATTTTTCTATGAATTACATTTATGACTTTCCCTCTTTGTTTGGACTGAGCTTGTTATATGAAAAACATCAATCGCGAGAATTTTTTCCCGATCTATTCAGAATTTCCAGTGATTTGAGATATTTTGGCTTGAAATGTCGATGTGTTCCAAATGGATCTCAATCTGAATTTCCAATTCCAATTTCATCCAAAGAAATTCCTAAGTTGGAAATATTCAAAATCCATAATTGAGGCATCATAATGAAATTTGGTAAAAATATGTGGAGCATGATAGAAGAGGCATCAACTGAATGGTAGGACAAATTTATTTCATGCAAATAGCTAAAGTGATGTTTCCACTTCAACCACGTGTCCATTAAATGCTAACCCATCCACCCGGGCCCAGAGCCTTTATCCTCCGCGGTTAATTCTGTGACCTTACGTCCACCAGAGCCTTTAAACTATGAAGGGGTCTGAAATAGCTCCATGTGTCCCTTGCTTTGGTGATTAAACTTGATGATATGTCCCTTCCTTCATTCAGAACAAAGTCATCCTCCACACCACAAATTTTTAGCAGTGCAACCATTTTCCAACTACTCGTGTTTCTCCAAATGCAACCACCACGTCTCCTATGAAATAATTTCAATTTTCACCTTTAACACCATACATGATCATTTTAGATGCGACAGTACTTAGCAACATTGCTGCTCTTGGTAAAAGTGTTTTGGATTTTTTATGATTGGAAAACAATACTATTACTTGCAAAGGGTTCTAAACTTATGTTTTCTTAAATGTGATTTTTAAATCAATAATGCATTCCTATCCAATATATATGTGATTCTCTTATTTTACATTTGAACATCTTATCAAAACCACACATTAATTTGATTCTCTTTCCACTATTCCCTCCATCTAAAAGATGGCCTTGACTATTAAAATGGGAGGGAATGGTAAATGGAAGAGTTGAATTATCGTTGAAGGGATGAAGGTGGTAAAATTAGTGAGCTTTGAGAGGTCCTTATTTGACTAACATTCTAAAAGGGGAGTAAAATTCAAATATTGTTTCTAAAAATAAACCATCATGTAGGGTAGTTCCAGAGGGGGATTAAGGCCTAGGTAGACTAGGCAACTACCTAGGGTATCGACATTTAGGAGGCATAAATTTATTTTATTTTATCATGGGATTTATGAAGAGTACATCATTTTATTAACCATATATTTTAGTAGTAGTTAATGTCCACCCTTACATATCAAATTTATTCTCTTTGTAATAATTTGAAACAATTATATTAAGATTGTGATATTTAGTTATCCTTTAGGCAAGCTGATTTTTTGTTACATTTAATTAATACTTATGTATTTTTAATACTTTGTATTGTTTTGAAGTCTTGAAATTTATTTTTGGAGGAGAGATAAATAAAGGTGAATTTTTATGGAACTTGAGAAAAATATAGTAAGGATTATGATAGACTATATGTTGGAGAATTAGCTGAGGAACTTAGGTAGTGACAACTACAAAATAAATTATTAGCATGTTTTTCTTGGATGGTAGAGATATAACATATCAAGTAATCCAATATTTAGATACAATTAATTATTTTTTCTATTATAGAATATATATTTTTATAGAAGGTGTTAGCTCTAATATTACCTAGGGCGCTCATAATCCTAAATATGAGCCTAGGTAGTTCTAAACATAATAGATTTTTATTTGAATTCCACACTTTTGAATGTGATTTATATTATATTCTAATAAAATTCACCATAGCACATAAATTTTCAAATCTGATGTATGTAATTTACTTTCATTAATAATTAGTATCAGACTGAACCTATTTTAATGTCAAGTCATTGAGGGATGCCTCGCTGCAAGATGTATATTTTTCACTAAAGGATATCTAAAACTTATACTTGTCTTTGGAGATGTAATAATATTATTGAATCATTACTTTTATTTGGTTGATATTTTTATATCTAGAAGAGGCCCAACTTTATAACATAGACAAAATATTCGTATAACACACATTTGTATTGGTTAAATATACAACTTGTATGAAAGTAATAGACTTGAAATTATTGAGTTAAAAAAGATGAATGTGTTTATGGTCACTATTTAATTCTAGACCTTGTACAAAATAATGGTGCCATGTATTGATAATCGTACACATCTATATTTCCATATTGGTAGTGATTTCTTTTGTGTGAGACTAGGAAAAGAAGGTTGATATTATAAAGGAAACTTTGACCTTTATGAAACAAGTCTCCTTCTCATAGCCTGGATGTGTTGTGTGATTTCATGGTAATGAGCTTGTTGTTTCTATAGATAGGACCTAATTTTATAATGTATACAATTGAAATTAATGATATTGTGTGGTTTGTAAATGATTTGGAAATATTAGTGATGGATTTGTACTCATTATCATTATATAGTATAGTCTAGGTTTTCTTATATGTTATGATATGTATGTGAATGAAAGTGTAGGAAATTCTAGGGGTACTCAAATTCCTAAGGTTGGGATGATACAAGTGATTAGAGGATGATGTAATGGACATGGATGATGATTTGGAAGTTTGTGAATTATGAGAATATGCCAATTTTTCTTAATAACCTCAAATTTCTTGTTAAATGCATTGAATTTCTTGAATATATCCACTTTTGAAAAACCCAAATGATGATGGATAGAAATAATAGCTCTTAGTTTGTATCAATTTCCTTAAATGGGTCAAAATAAAGTTATTTCACTCATGAAAACTACCCTCTTCTCTCAGGTTGGTCTCTCCTAGAAATGGTCATATGTGGATGCGAACGAGAATGGGATGAGTCTAGAACTGAAATTTTTGTCGATATCTCACACTTCCTGTTTCAAATTAGTGAAAACTAAATGGAAAACCAATAAAAAATCAAAATATGGGAGGGTTTAGGGACCTCCTGATGTTGACGACAATGAAGATGATACGGGCACACAATAATGGATCCTCCTCGATGCAAGTTAGTAAAATGCACAAAAATGAGGACTAAAACATAGAAAAGGATTAGTGATAGATATGGTGGGCTTCCCGAATAATTTAGTTCCAAGAAGAGAAAGCTTCCTAGAAAGAATATCAGCCCACATGATAACAAAGATATGAATAACTGATATCAAATGAAAATGGAAATGATTACAGAAGAAGATATCTAAAAAGCTAAGATCTAATGAACCAGAAGATACTAAAATGAGAATTGATTAAGGAAATAATGTAAACAAACCCAAACCAGAGTGGCTTAGTGATGACCGAAGATAAAATGGTATGGTTGACGATGACCAGAGCAGAGATGATCCCAAATTGTGTAAGAATAGAGTTGGAGTGTGGTACAGAGTTGCAGAAACTGATATCAGGGTATAAATAAGATAAATGGGTAGGGGAATTGATAGATTTGAATGAGATAAAGGGGTGGATCGATGGTGACCTAAGATAAGTAGGCACAATCAATGACGACCTATGCAATATTGATAGAAGGAGGCAAAAACAAGGACCAATGATGGTTCTAAGGTGCTAAGATGGATAACAGAATAAAAATATGGTGGATAGGATACTGATAGGGTGGATAGGATGCAAGATAAAATGCGTAGGATGTAAATTACAATAGATTTATTAGATATGGGATATGGGTTGATGCATACCACATCCAGTTGGTGGAGAATGGAACAAATGTGGGATGTTGAATAAAGAAAAAAATGGATAAAGCTATCTGAGGATGATAATGGATCACTGAAAGGAAAATTAGAACTCCAAGAAGACCTGCAAACCTACACAAAATAGAAGAACATGTACACCAAATATCTCCAAGTAACCTTCACTATGTTTTAATCTTCAACAATGGCATGTAAATGAATGACAAGATGATTCCACTGCTAACCAGAGCTCTACAGATAATGCATGAGGCAATAATCACAGAGAATACAAGAGATTCAAAATTCTCTAGCCCTTTGAGAGGAAGGGTGAGTGTAATTAAATAGGATAGGGTAATGTTGATGGTGACCCAGGTCAGTCTTTGGCAACTGGGATGAATATTTTGCGAAGAGACGTTAGGACCATAATGGGTGAGCGATAATAGGATAAGAAACTGGTGGAAACCATAATGTAATGACTAGCAGGATATTTTTATCCCTAGACACATATGGGGGGTGTTTAATGGATAAGGGTATCTTAGGGAGGAGTAAATGGGTAGAGGGAATATTAGGAAGGGTTTAAATGAGGGATAATAATTAGGGGGCATGGGAATTTGATAGGGATATTAAATGGGGGTGATTAGGGTAGGATTAGGATAATTATGATCAAAATGTGGGGAAAAGGAACTATGGAGGATATTAAAATAAAGGGGATGTGGGGGAGTAATATGATTTTAGGAGGGAAAGTGGATTATTTGAAAATAGGAGATAAAAGGAACATACTAGGAGAGGATGAGAGGTGAAAACAATGGTGAAGGAATAGATGGGTGCCAAAAACAAGTGTCTACATTCTACCCCCTTTTTTTAGGGGGTTGTGATAGAAAAATGTGAGATAAAAACCATAAGAGATGGGAAAGGTAACTGATGAGGAAATGATTACTTGATAAGGAAAGGATAAGGAAAAGAGAGGAAGAGACATGATGACCCAGGAAAAAGGGATCCATGAAAAAATAAGGATTAAAACATGGCAGTGATTTTAGGAGTAACTTTAGTAGGGAACAAAGTATGACCTCAATGGAGATGATGAAAATGTCTTATGGACCTATGAGTTGGTGAATATCAATGCGATATGGAGGGAATCTGATGAGAATATTCTCAAAGATGTGCAATCCATGGACCAATGGGTCAAAGGAAAACATCAGAAGTATGTGTAAGAAAATGTGAGGGGCACTGAGATATGTAGAGTATATAGTTGGGCAGTGAGGAGTGAGTGAAGTAGCACATCCAACACCATTTGGGAGTACAACGAGCATGGCATAGCCACGATGGATGTGGTGAGGCTCTAGGATTGATTCGGGCAGCTGCCCTAGGAGGGAATAATTTGAGACTATCTAATGTGTGCTGTGTTTGATTTATGGTTTTTGATTTAGATGTGGATGATTATGGTTATGACGTGGATAGATGATGATTATAGAGTTGTGAATGTCATGAATATTATTATGGAATATGATGATGTTTAAATTATATATTTGACTATGGTTTAGAAATCTTAGAATAGGAAATGAATGTGATAAAATATGATAAATATCTTAGATGTGATGGATTTATAAACATGGTGGTTATAAATGATATGGGATGTGATGAGATAGGATATAGAATGCAAATGGTGTGATGAAATGTGTTATGATGAAAATATGGCAAATGAAAACATGATTTAGACATGGGTAGATGGCTAGATATAGATGAGATAATGAAATGAAATGATGTGAAAATGATGTCATGAAATTAGAGGGGATGAAAGATAAAGGCTTAGAGAGAGATGCGACCTGATAGGTGGTGACCAAGGAATGCATGAAGGATAATTCACCATAGAGAAGAGCACAGATGGAAGGAATGAGCCAAAATTTATTAGAGGTAAAGAAAGAATGAAAATCAATCAAAGAAATGCACTTGCGACCACGATAAGGTGTTAACATAGGACCAATAATAGTTAGTCACACTCATGATCAAGAAAGGAAATATGGAAGCGAAAGATTATTGACTTACTGTTGACACAACAAAGGGTCAGGATATAACATGCACACAGGAAATAGGTTCTCCTTAGGTGGTGTATCTAGGACTATGCCCCAACTTTAGATGTAATGACACAAATTGATCAATGTTGGAAGATTTCCTAGGATGCTTTTACATATGAAAGGTTGATCAATGCAGTAGTCCTTTTACTGCCATTATATAACAAGGTAGCCATCATTTCAGGGAGTGGTCTACATTTTGATTTTTTTTTAGATGGAAGGATACATGATAGCTTTCCTTTGAGGGATCAGTCTATATTTTTACATTATTTGATTTACATGAACAACTGTCATTCTAGGGAGCAGTCTGTTTTGACTAGAGCGTCCTTGACTTTGGATATTGAATTTGACATAAGAGTTGAGGATAGCCAAGTAGAATAGTTAGGGAGGGGATAAAAAATATGTGTAAGCTATACTTGAGGACCCTTATCATGGTTCCAGAAGGTAGATAAGAGGGAAATGGATGTAATGATCATGGAGTTCTCACCAAGAACGAATGATCTATCCATAAGGAACATGCTATGAGAAGAGTCGTGGTGCCCATATTTAAGGTCATAGATAGGATAATGATAGTATACCACATCATTATAGATCATTACGGAGATAGATGGAAGAGGAAAATGATGTAAACAAGGGATGACTAAGGTGACTAAGATCACATTTGTAGATATGTTAATAATAGAAATGTTGCAAGTACAAGGAATTGAGAGGTTTCGGTTCAGGTTTACCATGAAGAGAAGCTAAATGATAAACACTAAACCCATACTTATGCATGATAATGTATGGTCCAATCCATGTGGGAGAAAACTTTCCACGTTGGCCCCTTTCTAGAGTAGTGACATTCTAATTTTATTTAATTATAAGGTCACCAATGCTAAAATTCGCTAGGCTTAAGATGTTTTTTGTAAGAACATTTAATTCGATATTGATAGACTTGATGATGTTGAAGGGTGATAAAAAAAAATTCATTTAAGAACACAAGTTGTGTTAGATGCTTCTAATGATAGTACTTTTTGGAGATAAAGTTGTGAAGGTAAACATGTAAGGAATGGATTTAAACTTTAAGAGGAAGGACAAACTTGTAGCCATAGATGAGATAGAATGGAGTAGTGCATGTAGGGGTTCGGATGCTATTTTGGTAGGCCCAAAGAGTGAAAGGAATATGAAGATGCCAATCACAACCCAGCCTATGAATGGTCTTAGCAAGAATGTTATGATGGATCTTGTTAGAGGATTTATCCTAGATGTTAGCCTAGGGATAATAAGGAGAAGAGAAGATAAGATTAATGTTGAAGTAGTCGCAATGCTTCTTAAGGTATTTGTTTTTGAAGTAATTTTCATTGTCCATGATGAGCTTGTGAGGAACGCCAAAACAAAAAATGTCATGCTAATAAATGAAGTTAATGATATGGTTAGATTTTGTAGATGTGAGTGGAATGGATTCCACCCATATGGTGAAATAATTAGTAGCAATAATGATAAAATGTTGACACTGAGAAGAGTGCAGGTTGATGAGGCCAATGAGGTCAAACCCTCATTGTGTTAAGGGCCAAAGGTCCTAGGTTGTTTGTAGAGCATGGATAGGAATTTGGATAAGATTGGAATGTTGTTGACATTTAAAACACTTTTAACATACTCACAATAGTCCTGGTTGAGGGTAGGCCATCAATATCCTAGGTGAAGGATGCACTTAGCTATAGCCAAGAAACACAAGTATCCACCACAGATACCTTCATGTACCTCTCAAATAACATAGATAGATTCAAAATATTTAAGTAAATGCACGAGATTTTCATCAAATTGATGTTTATAAAGGATGTCGCCAAGGATAACATAATGGGTTTCAAGTTAAAGAAAGGACCTCCTGCCATTCTTAGATAGGTTGGAGGGGACTTTATATTGGGCTAGGTATTTGAATATCTAAGAATACCAAAGATAAAATGGGTTGGTATCGGCATGATTAACATGGAAAATCTCATGGAAATGGGATGGTTGATCGAGACACTGAACAAAAATGAAGATATTTTATTCTTCTATTGTCCATGTGATAAGGGATGTAAGGGAATCCATTGTGTCAACAAAATAATTGGATGAAAAAGGGATAGTTTGGATGGTGTAGGATTCGAAGGCTTCAAGGAGGAAGATGAAGATATCCCTATATTTTTAAAGGATTTCATTTTTACATTGATAGGTGCCTATGAATTTATTTATGATGATCTTGGAATCACCATAGATATCAAGAATTTGGATGCCAAGCATGACAACAGTTTCAAGGCCTAAGATGATGGCTTCATACTCAGCCATATTGTTATTGCATTTTAAATTAATCTTTTGATAAATGGGGATAAGAGTATCCTAAGGAGGAATGAAAATGAAACCAATGCCTCCCCCTTGCTAACACTTGGACCCATCAAAGAAAAGGGTCATCTTAAGAGGAGAAAACTCATGATCAAGAGTGAAGATAGATTCGTTGGGAAATTGGTCATGAGGGAGTTGATTATCAGGAAGAGGGGCCTTAGCGAGTTGATTGACAATAGCCTAGCCCTTAATGGATTTCTGGAAGATGAACTCTAGGTAAAACTTTGTTATGGGAATGAGCCATCGAGGGATAAAATCACTATGATAAGGCTTAGAATGCATAGTTTTAAGAATGTGGAAACTGGTGATGACAAAGGTTTTATGGTTAAGAAGTTAATGCCAAAGCTTAGAAGTGGAAATGAAGAGGGTACACCATAGATTTTTATATTTGGTGTAGCAGGTGTCATCGTCATGAAGGGTATGACTGACATAATAGATAGCTTGCATCCTTCCTTTCTCATCACAGTGTTCCAACATGACACCTAGAGTATGATTGGAGGCATATATATAGAGATAGAAAGGCTCCCTCTCGCGTGGAGATGTGAGCACGGGTGGAGAGAGAAGATACTACTTAATATCATCGAAGGTTTTTTGACATTTGGCATCCCAATTGAATTAGGTGTCCTTATGAATAAGGTGATGAAAGGATTGGCAACGATCTAAGAGTTACGAAATGAAGCAACAAATTCATTGAAGTCGGCCTTGAAGACTCTGAAGTTGTTTTAGGTAAGAAGGGGAGACATCTCGAGGATGACCTTAATTTTAGTAGGGGCAACTTCAATACCCATGATAGAGATGATGAATCCAAGGATTTTACCAGTTAGCACTCCAAACACACACTTGGTTGTATTAAAATGAAGGAGGAAACAAATAAGGTGCTCAAAAATAATCTCAAGGATAGAAATATGGTTATGATGATGTTGTTGTAAATATCTCCCCCCGGGTCGATATAGACAAACAGGAGAATATAGAAATCAAAGAAGCTCAAATCCCTGACATTCCAAGGCGCACAGAAGTGGCACATGACAATGGATGTCGACAGGGTAAAGGATGAACCCTTGGTGCATGGAAATGGTGCATGACAATGAGTGTTGACACTAAAATGTATGCGCCAAGGCGCAGGAAAGTGGCGCACAGAAGTGAGTGTCGAAAATGAAAAGGTTGCGCCCTTGGCACACAGAAATGGCTCATGACACAGAGTGTCAACAGGGAAAAAGTTACACCTAGGCACATGTAAGAGGATGTCGACACACACACAGATGCGCCTATGGCACACCTTCAGGAGGCACAACATTTTGAGCACTGACAGGAAGCAGACCGTGGCACAAATATTCAAATGGCCATAACTTTTGACTGGGAGCTCGGATTCATGCAAGGTTGGGATTTTTGGAAAGCTTACGAGGTCCTTTATCCAACTACGACTGGATATCTTTAATTGGGTAAGAAAAAATTCTTAAAAATGTGAAATATAGTTCGCCACTTTCTAGGTTTGCTAGGGTTCTCACCTACCACCATAATGAGATAATTAAATGCAGTTTAGAGGTGGTTGGGGTAGATTTCAATTTTCTCTCTTCTCCCTCTCTCATTATTCCTATAAATTGTAAGGAGGGGCTTCTTTCTGGTGGTGGTTCATCTTTTCAGCTCTGCCCTCCCTTCTTTTTCTTCTCCAAGGTTGAAAAAATGGAGTTCGAACCTCCTCCCCTGCTCTGTAATGGCATTTTTGCCTTTTACTATTGAAATGATGTTCTGTGCAAACTTCTGAAGCAACAAAAACATGTTTTGTGATGCATCTGTCCATCCTTGCTCATTTTTCACTTGTTTTCCTCTTGCCTCTCTTCATTGTAGGTATTTGTGCATGTTTGAATGTTCATTGCAGGTTTGGAGCTGTGTTCATGGAGTTTTGGGACATTTTCTGTGTGAAATCTATCCTTGGGCCTGTGATGCATCTGTCCATCCTTCCCATTGCTCACCCTCTCTTTGTTCCATGGCAGTTTTGATAGATGTCCAACATTCTCCTTCTCTGGTGTATCACTGTTTTAGTGTAGGCTTTTGTTGTTTTTCCCTTTTCTCTCTCTCTCTCTCTCTGTCTCCTTGGCATGGTTAGATTAGGTTTAGATTAGCTTTCCTACACTGGAATAGCTCATGGTAAGTAGTTTAAGAGTAGGAACCAGCCTTCTCTGGAGATTCCTCTCTCATTTTACAAGTCCCACACTTGTAGAGAGGTTTCAATGTTGTGCAATCGCACTGGATGCTTCGAATGATCAACCTAGAAGCCTGATCTGCATCCAGGGGTGCTGTGAGTATGCAACAACAGACGCTTGAATTTACCCAAGAGCTAATTGACATAATATTCTATGGTTTTATGGATAAGGTCATAGAAGATATATGTCATATCACGCTGGTAAGTGTCCCCAACATTGTTCAAAATGAAAGGCATGACGCAATAGTAGAATGTCACCCAAGGGGTGATAAAGGAAGTATTATGTTGGTTTTCTAGGGAAATAAGGATCTGATTATAACAAAAAAACCATCCATAAGAGATATCATCTCATGGTCATCCATGAGTTCAACAATATGGTCGATGTTAGGAAGGAGAAAGTCATCCTTAAGGAAAGCGATATTTAAATCTCAAAAATTTGTACACATGTAGATATTTTTTAGAATATTTGGAAATGGGCACGATATTCAAAACCCATTGTAGATAATTGATGGGTTATATGAAATTAGCATACAGAAGATGTTACACCTCTTCTTTGATAAGAAGGGAAATACGAGGATGCATACGACACAACTTATATTTAACATGTTTGGCACCAGGGGTGGTGACGATTTTATGGATGAATATGGAAGGATCAAGACCCAACATGTCATATTATGACCATGTGAAAGCTTGGATATGCTTGGATAAGGAGGTAAAGGCTTTGAGCTCTTGAGGATCAAGAGATTGGCCAATGATGAGGATGCGGGGCTCTTGGGGAGTTTGTATGTTGATGTCGATGGTAGATTCATTTAGGAGGGTGAAGATATTAGGAGGAAGGGAATTTTGGATATGAGAATCCTCGGCCCCCATGTAAGAAAGAATGGAATCGTCAGCACTGAATTGGAGGATATCAATGGTAGGGGAGTCCTCCCCTATCATCTTAGGGTACTTAAGAGGAAAGGACTTGGTCTCATTTTCAACCCGATAAGTTATTGGACTGAGGGAAATGGTGGAGACTAAAAAAAAATCAGGGAGGGATAGACACAGTGTCATCTGCATCCATGGGATAGTATGATGAGGAAGAATAAGATGGTGGTTTGATATCAATGTGAGAGGAAGAAGTGCATGGAGAAGGAGTGGAGGGATATTTGTATCCCAAGTGAAACTTATCATGTAGTTTATGGGATTGGTTAAAGACAATACCATGGATACCTTGTTCATAACGTCCTAGACCATATCCCTTCCATGCACAATGATAAAGGTAAGTATAGGAAAAATATTTGTTAGAGAGGAACCTTAAACCATTGGTATATGATTTTTTAAGGGAAGTCATCAGTATCAGAGGAAGGGTGATCAAATCCATCATATACAAGATTGGTTTTGAGGAAGGGGGGACCAAAAGATATGATATCTCATACGTTGGATTGATACAGGGGGCCTTGTCAGGATGACCAAGGTGGTTAAGAGAAGGAATGGAATTAAGAGCAAGGATTTGATACTCCCCCAAAGAAAGGTGTTGCATCACATCATCGAAATATTTTTCATGGGGTAATTTAGATGCAGGAAGAAAAGAACTAGTGGGTTCTTTGGAAGAAGATTCTTTCTTAGGGACAAACATGTCATTTGGTCGATATGTCATGTGACATGATTTAAAGGGAGGGAGGTCAACAAGGAGAGTATGGATATTCCCTTCATTTTCATATTTGATACAACTGTGGAGGGTATATGAGATGCAATGCATGACATAAATCCAATGGTGTCCAATCAAGACATTATACTGAAATATATGAAGAATGTTGGGGATTTTCATAATCCTTGAAATATATAGTGGTGGAAGCTAGAATGTTGGGGATTTCATAATCCTTGAAATATATAGTGGTGGAAGCTATGATAGCTCCAATAAGGGTCGTAAGGGGCTGAGGATCATCGGATGATACAAGAATGCACTGTAATGATTTAAGAAGAGCATGTTTATGGTTAGGAGATATTTGGATAAGATCATAAAGGGAAATCTTAACAAGAGATTGGTGTAACTTCTTTATGATGTATTTCTCAAATGAGATAGGGTTGGGAGTGGATAGGA
This sequence comes from Taxus chinensis, assembly GCA_019776745.2. Taxonomy (NCBI): domain Eukaryota; kingdom Viridiplantae; phylum Streptophyta; class Pinopsida; order Cupressales; family Taxaceae; genus Taxus; species Taxus chinensis. The sequence goes on from CM034150.1 coordinate 602,011,768, forward strand.
TAAATACCTTAGTCTTAGAGGAAGAAGGGGGAAGAGGTAATGGGTTTAGGGAAGGCTCACTAGGAGGAGCAACGATGATAAATTTATATTTGGATGAGGTAGATGGTTAGGCCTCACAAGATCGAGACTGGGTGGTAATGCAGATGGAATATATGTAAAGAGGAGAGATATATTTAGAAGAAAGAGAATCACGAGGTGAGATAATGACGAAGGTGGATTTAGAAGTATTGGAATTGGTTGGAGGATCGGTTTTAGATGAGTATGGGCTAGGGGATGTAAGGGTGTCCTCTTCTTCAATGAGAAGATCATCTTATTCCATAAGGTTGTAGACAATGTCGTGGAGGGCCTTACAATGTTTTGTAGTATGGCCAGAAACATGATGGTAGTCACAAATAAGGTTAGGATCAAACCATGTGGGTTTTGTGCCATGTGGGTCAAAGGTTTTAATAGGTGGAAGGGTGACTAGGGATGCATGGAGAAGAGGCTGAAAGAACTTGGTATAAGATTCAATGTGTGTTTTGGAGGATTAAATCTTGGGGACTTGGGAAGGGTTTGATCTAGAAGAAGTGAATGAAGATAGAAGGGGGTCTTGTTTTTATTAGGCCTGATATGATCCTTGGATTCAGAAATTTATGTGGGAGGAAGAGTGAATGTTTATTGGGATCAAGATGAAGGTGATTTTGATGATGAATTAGAAGAAGGAATGGATTATTTGGATGAAAAATGGGTAGATGATTTGGATGCATTTTTAGAGGGACGGGTGATGGATTTTGAATTTGATTGAGTAATAATGGGTGCTTCTGATAAAGGGCCTAGTCCCAATAGTGAAGGAGGGATCCCAAGATGAATGTTTGGATACTGTGTGGTTGAGATCGAGGAGGTTTAGAAGGGGAAACTCCAGTTTCTTATGTGGATGGGTATGTGATTTCTGGATGAGTGCGTTAAGGTTTCTAGATTTATGTTGTAGGGGTTTACTCTTAGTGGGGATGACATTAATATTGAAAGGTGGGATGTTTTGTGAGGTGGATGATGTGGAGTTTAAGATTACATGTACAATGGAATCACAAGAAGATGATAGGGGTGTTGGTTTGATAGAAGAGGTTTCAGATGTGGAGGAGGGAAACGAAATAGGTACATTACTTGAATGAGTGTCTATGGAAGGTGTGGAGATAGAAGATGACATAGAATAAGATGTAAGTATAGGTGTGGATGCTGATGTGATGGTTGAGATGGGGATAGATGCAATAGGTGTAGTGGGAAGTGTAGGGGAAGAGGTAGGAATAGGCATAAGAGAAGCAAGTATGATGGATATGAGAGAAGTAGGCTCAGGTGAGGAAGATGTAGGGATGATAGTTTTAGATATGATGGGTGCGGGGATAGATGTGGATGCGACGGATGAGGTGGGTAAGGATGATGATGCCTAGACCTCACATATGGTACTAGTTGCATGAACGTCAAGTGTTTGAGATGTAGAAGGGACCTCTTGGCCGCTAGGTGGATGATTTGGAAAGGGTTATTTAAAAATGTCTAGTGGTTGGTTAGGAGGGGCATTTGGATTACTCACTTGAAGGTCCCCTTAGTTGATGAGTTATTGAACAAGGTCCTTAAGGCATGATGCTTTTTAATTTTTAGCCCACATAATTGATGATCTTTGCAATAGGAGTCCTCTCGATACCAAGCGAGCTTGGGTCAAGATTCATCTAATGGTCAAATTTGAGGGAGTTGGATGAGATTGACATCCATAAGATTATACAAGATGGAACTATAAGACTCCCTGAGGGGAGTATAGTTTGGGATATGGTGAGGATCTCATTGAGAAGGATTGGCATGGGAGGTAGAAGTAAAAGAATATTTGACTACAATAACACTTTCCACACTCTTGGATTTATGTTAATAAGAGGAAGAGGATTTGATGAACTCCATATTAGGTTTTTTAGATTTAATTTTAACGCGGCCTTGCTCAAGGGCACAAAGTTGTAATTTATGAGCCATGGTAAAATATTCTTTTAAGCTTTGAAAGGATTGAATTTGAAGGGTGGAAGAAATGTGCTTAGTGCAAGATCAAGAAAATAGCTTGATGAGATTTTTATAAGGAATAGAAAATGATAGCTAGTTGATAATGCCATGCCATCGTGCAACGAAATACATGATGGATTCATCTTCAAACTATTTGATGGCGTATAGATCAATGATGGTGATTTTGCGAGCAATTTTGATGGAGAAGTGCTCTAGAAAGAGTTGGGAAAGTTGTGTTAAGGAGAAAATGGAGTGTTGGGGGTGCCATTTTACCAATCCAATATAGGGCCAGATAATGACATGGGGAAGGTTCTAAGTATGAGGTCCTAATCATGTGTTATTACGTAGCATGCATATCTGAAAGCTATGAGATGTTGTTGAGGACCTTATTTGCTGTTAAATATAAATAACTTAGGCAATTCCCAATGGGGAGGATAAGGTTTAACGGGGAAAAAAGGATGGATGGGATCATTACATATTTTCTCATACGTGAATGAGCTTTTGGGACCCAAAGTAGTGACTTCCAAGTTGGCCAATTTACTCAATAATGTTTGCATAGGATCGTTATAAGTGGGTGGAAGAGAGGTCGAAGGATGATGTTTTTGGATGTAAGAAGTGGATGGGTTCAATTGAGGATGAGGCTAATAATGTTGAGGATGAGTAGGAGTCTAAGGATGTGGTTAATAAGGAGGACGATAAGTGATAGGTTGGGATTGGCTAGGTTGAGAGATGAGATGTTGGAAACTGTTATCAGCTAATTTTGATTGCGCAAAATTAGTAAAAATGGAATTTTTGAAAATTTTCAAAAGTATTACTTTGCGTGATTTATCACTCTCTTCGTGATTGTCTCATTTTTTTATCGTTCCAGTCTTCATTTCATCCATTTCGGGTGAGAACTCCTCCTGTTAGGTCTTAACCTGTGTTAAATATTAATTAATTAATTACTCTTTGTTTGATAAAATCAATTTTTAATAACTTTGGGGTTTTTGATTAAATAAATATTAATTAAAATTCATTAAAAAATTATTTATTGTCAAGGGATATTAAGCTTCTGCTTCCCATTACTGGGTATGCCAAATTGGTTTCCTAGACCCGAATTTCCCCTTTCCTGGAAAATTATTTTAATTCCCCACTTGCGAGATTTTTTCCATCAATTGCCAAATCAATGAATTAGAAAATGGGAAAAAAATATCCCAATCTCCAACATGGGGAAATAAAATGGTGATTTTTAGCTTGCCTTTCCATTTACGCTGGAAAATGGCTGCTTATTTCCCCACTTCCCCTTGGCAATTAATGCCACTACCCGGGAAAGAGGGAAGTTGTTTTAACGGGATGAATAAGAAATGGTTGTGAGGTGTAGTGCCCACAATTTACACGCACAATTACAACATGTAAAATACCGGGATAATTTTAATTTTTTGACTTGCATTGCTCACTACACACAACACAGCAAGGGCTCCGAGTATAGAAACTCAACTCACATAAGATAATCACATAAATCATCAACTCACATAGACACATGAAAATGACATAGGCATGTCGATCCCACACTTTTCCCAATGAACGAATACTAGCAATGACCCAACCACAAGAGACATGACTTCAGGAACGACGAACCCACAAAACCTCATTTCTTTAATTGCATCTCAGTTACGATTAACATTCTAAGAACATTATTGTGCAAGTATAGTTTTCTCCTTTTTCCATCTACAAAATCTTAAGTTCAATCCACATTTAATTTACAGTTCGACCAATTTAGGTTGGCTTCCTTTGTGCATCGCGGAAATTTCCATAACTTACTTGCTTATTTGGCACAATTCAAATCACACATACAATACTTAATTATCTTGTTCTTATGTTAAGAATATGCTTCTCAAATTTTTATTTAATGTTTAAAATTTACCCTTGCTACACAAGTGAATCTAACGTGATGTCAAGGTGAAATATTTGGATTAAGGAAGACATAGATTCGAGATAGATTTTTCCCCAAGAACATCCATTGATCACGGAATAGTTATTTCGCTACCATAGTTGTTAAAGTTCAATAAATTATGGACTTCCATTTATATTTATATATCTTTTGTTTTCTTGAAGTTTGGTCACACCAAGGCAATTTATATTCTTTGCAACGCATGAAAATGTTTAATTAAGTTATAAGGACTCCAAGAGTGACCTTAATCCAAATATCCAATCTCATTTTCATCTTATATGACATGCTCTTACATCGCACTATGGTCTCATTCTTAGCATCGTCTCAAAACAAAAGAGTTATGAAAGCACTTGTCTGACATCTTAAGAAAGTACATGGCTGGGAGCATTATAAACTACACATGAACACAAGTGATCTATGTTCATGAAGATCCCATATCTTTGCATTGCACGATTCTGCATAAGAAATATTATTTATTCCTTAATGCCATAAAATGACATAACAAGGGATTAAGGGACAAGATTACAATTTCTAAGGTTCTCTAGAATCAACATCTTTCAACTCAATTTTGTATGCCATGAGTTAAATTATAGATTTCTACCCACAAGTTAACATCCTAATCAACTAGGGTTTAGTTTAATTCTAATTTTTTACTTAGGGTTTTACGCTCTTTTATAGATTAGATTAAGGTTCAAAACATATTCACCCTATAAACCCTCTGTAAAAGATCAAAGCACTATAATGTCACTAGCCAAAGATAGTACATATAGCTAAGAGGATCTATTCATTAACAAAATTTTAAGTGATAGAACCACTATTTCTCTGGCTCCATGATGTCATCTAGATCCCACAAGAAATTCATTTGATGCAGAAAATTTAATTCTAAATCTATCTTCGGAAGACAAGGCAGTCCACTAGGACACGTAGGTAGCGTTAGCTCTACTTACTCTAGATCAAGTTTGGTTGTGTTGCTCCTATATGTCTGGTTTATGTCGATGTCACTAAACGTACCTACTAAGATGATCAACCCATTCAGGGGATCTTATTTTCCTAAACTAGGATGTTCTATTGAGTGTAAAGGTTTGTTTGAAGGCCACCGTTTTCTACGCTATGGGATTAACATAGGCATGTTAGTTATATGCAAATTTTGAACTAGGGTTGACTGTTGTGGTTAGGTTCCTTTATTACATTTTCAAGGTAAGAAACACATCACCAATTATTAAACCACTATTTGCACAATGAAAGCTCACTACAAGGTATACATTTCAATTCCTTTTGACATTTGTATTCCACTTTTACCATAACAATTTTGGGATCAAAATAACATCCATGAAAGAAATACCAATTTCTCAAGCTCTCAATAATCTATCGATTTTTACATACTACCAATTTCAACAATAAGTATTTTAATATATTACCAAAAATAAACAATGAATTTACTCAACGCCTTTACATCATCATTCTTTCATCTTGCAAAAACCACGTGAGCAAGATATCAGCAATAAATCACTGGCATGGCATCCACCCTAATCTAACATAATTATCATTTTTCAGTTTCCCATTTACATATGATAATAATAAAAAATTTGAAATCGAAATAGAAAGGTTTAGAGACATGTATCCATTACATTTCATTTTGCTTCTTTTTGTAAACCCAGGAGAGAGAAAGAGAAGGGTAGAGAGAGAAAACACCATTTTGTCAAAAGATCTAATACACACAAAAAGTTTCATTATAGTGTTTTAAATAGTTATTTACATGTGTTAAAAGTTTCCAGGGTAATTTGTCAACCCTACGAGGGTCCCATAGCTTCCTATTTTTACATTTTCGTACTAGCTACAAACGATCAAAACAAGCTCAGAGGCTAAGAAAACTCTTCTAAAAGTTATCCTCTGATGAGAACACACACCGTGATTAACTTTCTACATGTCCCCAAATATACCAAGAATTCATAGCAACTAATAGAATTGGGAAAAAGTGAACAGTTTGCGTCTAGCGGCTAGTTTTCTGGGGCCACTGGTCATAGTTCACCCAGTTGTAAAATGAAAAAAGTTAGCTCAAGGGCCCAGAAAATTGCATCCATAACTGACGTTCGATGGAGGAGCACGTAATGAGACATCTCCTACTAGTTCCGCTATATAAGGAGAATTCATCAGAGTCGACGGGACTGAGAACTAGAAAACCATTTTCAAACGGCGACAAGTTTTCTGGAGCAACAAGACGAAATTGGTCCAATTTGACCTCGTCAAATTGCGACTAGAGGCCTACAAAATGGCTTCGCCAAACTATCCCGAAAAGTTCTCTTACCTATACTGAATGTTCCATGAAATTGTCTAGTATAAACACTAGAGGTTTGCGAAGACGGGAAGTAATTTCTCCATCTAGGTTTCAAATGGCGGTTCAAAACGAAAGCCAACTTTCTAGATTTAATAGCTTTCTATTGTTGTAAACCAGTGTAACAGGGCTCCTATAAGAGTGTCAAAAGGATGTCATATGTTCGTTTTGGGTCAAACCAAAGGTCAAGGTGACTCCTCATATACCAAGGTACATGAATGAAACTTCACATATCGTTTCCAGAGTTACGAAGGCTACTAAGTGAGTCTCCGAAAAATGTAAAATTTAACTATTTAAAACAGGGAGAAGTTCAACTTTATCAATGGGGAGTCAAATTCGTTTGGTCGATAAAACAATATTGGAGTGATCAAGATGGGTAAGATTTTTCTAAATCATCTCGAAGTGAGGGTGATAGTTTATGGTTTAAAGTAGACAAGTTATAATGACTTCGTGAGTTACGACACGACAATTTATTATTTTGCAACGAGTTGAAGGGACATTTAACTGTATTAAAAATCTTAATAATTTAAAATTCTATTTAGTTGCAAAAGAGAACTAAAACACGAGAATTATGAGAGGTAAGGGAAGAAGAACCATGCCTAGAGAACGATGAGTGAAACGGGTATAAGGGCTCCAAGTGGTTTACACTCGTAATCCATTAAGACCACCGTTGTTGCCACATGTTGTCAGATAGTCACATGAAACCCCAAGCCATTCGTTGTGCACCCATGTCTCATAAAAAAAACCATTTTGTGTTTTTCGAGTAGTCATCCTGATCCATGAGACCGCATTTTCTATGTCAAATAGTTGGCAAGCCATCTAAATGTTTCCACATTTGCATACATGTGTATTAGGTAACTTACAACTATAACATCTGACCAAACAATCGTATTCTATTGTTCATACCCTAATCCAAAACTCTTATTTGTCCATGGGCTGAGATTATGCTGGAAAAAGGTATTTCTTTATCATCATCTCTACGACTAGCTTTGGAATGCAACAAAGTGCAAGCAACAATATAAGAAGAAACCCAACCCAAAATTCATCTCCAGCATAAATGGGTGTGGGGTATACACCAGACGATATACTGCACTGTATGGAATAAATATAATGGGATCACCAATGTCCTTACATGGTTGAAACCTATAGATTCCAGATCTGAATTTCATGGATCTGAAAAGAACATCTCCAATGAACAAAACAACAACATGGAAGAAATTTCATTTTGCTTCTTCTTGCAAGATATAAAATCTTTTCAATGAACCCATTTTCAACACATCCATTTAGTCCATATCCTGTAGTCCATCCTTTTATGCTTTTATGGATGTCCATTCTTGGTTCCTGCGCTCATGTTTTTGGCACATGCTAGAAGTGCATGTTTCCCCACTCGCATACAGACCTTTCGGAGCACTTGCAACTAAAAAAATGACAAAACCACCATTTTGGCATAGGCTGAGAGAAAGCTGGAAGGAATAATCATATTTCCAGTATGCTTTGATGGATGTGCGTACCCTGCTCCAAATCTCCTCTTTCAACATAGAACAGGGAAAATGTGTGGCAAGGTGAATCAACTTGATGGAAGTTAGTTGGGTTACATTTGTGAAGCAAAAATCAACGCTTCAAATGGATTCCCAGATCCCCTACACCGCCATCATTCTCTTCTATGAGACCACATTTCAAAAAGACATTATTCCCCACAAGACATGTCCCCTGCCCTACGCACCTTCATCTGCAAACAACTGGCCAAGTTTTCTCCTTCAGATCTTCATTGGAAAAACATCACTCTGATTAAACTCTTGTCCTTAGTGCAAGAAGAGATAGAAAGTGATAAAACATCCCTGGTGTTTGTTTTGCTACTGCCCACACACTCTCCCATTCCCCAAAGAATAAGGATCAAACCCTAACTCAACATTTTAGATCTTTTTTTGCCCTTTCCCCCATTTAGTTCTATTTTATTTTATATTAAATTATAAATATATTTTTATTGGATTAAAAGACTATACAAGCTCATGCGTTTTCCATCTCACTCTCCTTCCGAGGTCACCTGCATTGTGGCTTCTTTGAGAAATTTGAGCTCCGTGAAGCGAAAAGGCTCATCTTTCAGAGTGGGCCATTTGTTGGAGAGAGCTTCTTGTGTGCATCTATCAAATCACTAATAAACTCCAAACATCAACTTGGGTTCCTCATGAGTAATGTCTCTGGACCTCAAATAAAGTGCTTGTATTATTATGCCAAGAAATTGACAAGACGCAGGCCCTTCCACCTGCCACTCCTGAAAAAGGCATCTCTTCGTCTTAAATTGAGGGGGCATTACATGAGGAAGCTTCCCAAATCCTCATAAAATCCTTCAGTCAAAATCATTGGAAGAAGTCATGCGAAGCTTTCCAATTTCTTCTTATTTCTTTTGAAGGAACGTCTCAGAGTAATATTTTATTACATCCCTCAACAAATCACCACGCTACTCAAGATAAAGAATAATTTTCACGTTAAAACAAAGAAGAAAACCAATGTGAGAAGGGAGATAGAAAATCAATGCAGCAAGAAGAAGACAATAGGTGTAGGAAAGTATATCCACGCATTGGTTTATGCATAAAATAAATTCCCAAAATAGATTTCAATGCACTTAGGGATATGAGAAAAGAAAGCACATAATAGTCCAAATTTTTCACCGCCTAAGGAACAATTGAAGATCATCACGCATTCACACAAAATAATTAAAATAACTCCTCCACGCAGACCAAGGAAAATATTTTTTAGTTGGGTAAAGAAATTACATTCATCACGCATGGGAGAAAGGAAAATGCAAGCCAAGGGACAGTTGTTCATTACATAAAATAATAGTAGTTGAATTTCCATGCACATGCCAAGGATAAGAAAGACAAAAAAATTAAAGAAACAACCCAAAAGAAGATCCCACGTTTTTTAGGCATGCTCCCCCGCATGCATGAGAAAATACACCAGTTTTAGCGCATTTTGTCATTAAAATTTTGAGTATTCCATGAACATTTTAGTGGAGTAAGAAAATTTCAATAAACAAGTATTTATATAGCCACTGGGGAAGACCAAATCCTCACCAAAAATAAGCAGAGTTTGTAAGGAAGAAGTAAAGCTCAAAGTATGCATTCATTTCATTTAGGCAAATTTTTCTCACAAAAGAGAAATTATGGTTCACGCATGCAAGAATTTTTTTTTTTGCTCAGGTGAGTAATAATAAAAAAATAAAATTAAATCAATCCGTGCTGAATATTAAAATCATGAGATTTTAATTATTTTTCATTGTCGCCAGACTCAAAATTTTGAGCCTAGTCTTGGTGTGATGTATTAAAAAAATAAAATAAAATTGGTAACCATGACTGGTTATTATTATTATTATTTGTAAAATAATAATAATAATATTTAAACGAATCATATTTTTTTCTCACATTAACGGTGGTTTTAGAGACTGAGACCTATCCCTATTTGCATTGTTTTACGTGCCTAAGTCATTTTTCTGTAAAATTTATAATAGCCGAAAAATCTAATAAATCTATAGGAAGATCAAGGAAGCCAGTGGAGAAATCGAATAAGTCTGCACTTAAGTACGAATTCTAAGGAATCATCCCTCCTAGTTCCATCAAGTTGGCATATGACAATATCACTGATACAAATTTGGGTCACATCAATGTGCAACAATTTTGCGATTAGGTGAAAATTGAAGGCAAAACCATATTCTCGAATAGGATTTACCATAGTGGTTTACCCCAAGCAGCAACATTTCTTGTCTTGGTGCAGTGTACAGAACTGGTTATCACTTGCACAAAGCATTATGATCCATGGAGACAAGGAATTTTTAAAGATAATCACAATCCTTTCCTCTTAATCACACCAGAGCACATTGAGGAATTGCTCAGCATACTTGACTTCCATGAGAATGTAGATATCAGTCGATGGTCAACACAAGAATTTTGGGATGAAGAACCCCTTAGGTGGAGCAAGATGATTAATAACAAATGGTTGGTGACCAAGAAGCCTCGAATTGACCGGCTACCTAAAGAACTGTACCGCATTCAATTTATGTAAGAAATTGGGGACATGATTACTCTCCTAAGTCAAGTTTTCGATTTACCCTCTGCCAGGATTTTCCACCCATGGATGTATTAGTTTATCTATATCATCCTTACCAAGAGAGAGTTTTTGGATTGGGCCACCATCATCAGTGATACCCTTCATAAACAATGGATCGAAGTAAAGATGACTGGATGCTTCTACATGACATTGTATTTGACTTATGCAGTGGTAAGAAGAAAGTTGTTTTCAGGTATCGAAACAAGAGGAGTCATGGGTCCATCAAATATTCTCTTCCATTACTATCCACAACTAAGTTTCAAAAATAGCTCTCACCATTTCAGTAGATTCAATGATGCATTCACCTTCCACGTGATTCAGAACCTAAATCGGAATATAGAGGAAATATTTTCTAAAGAAGCCATGAATGTCATTTCCCAATGGGGAACATGGTTTATTAAATTTTCATCTTTTTCCTACATTCGCGTAAGTGGATTTATGGGTACTCCATGAAAAATTCCTAAGTACGTCAATGAAAAATGGGAATTGATGGAGCTTGGGTGACAACTATTCCAAGTTCACTTTCTTCTCAGTGACAAACATCGCTCATGAATTCATTTCCCAATCTAAATTCGGGGAATACCAATTTCCAAATCTCTTCAATGCACAAATCATGGAAAAAGAGTTTTCCCTCATCACAATTCATCCATATGTGAAGATATCTCAGTTTGACATCAATGGATATATGGAGAATATTCTTGGAGAAAAGTATTAACATAACCCTACTATGGAAGATTTATGGTCTTCCTGTTCAGACGAGCATGAAGTAAGAAGATGAGAGTTTTCTCACCTAAGCCTTGCTCAGATCAAGGCACTTCTCATCAAGAACCCTCCAGATTCATTCGTAAATGATGATGAATATGTTATTGATCCTTTGTATAATGCAGTTACTTTTACCCCATTTCTCTGAATTGATTGGACCAAAAGAGATGAATTTTCTCTTTATAGCAAGAATCAACCGGTCCTTGAAAGAAGTGTATCTTGGTATGAAAGATAACTTGCCAAGTTACAATCAATTCAAGATCATATTTCAAGATCTCAAAAAATTCCAACTTGAGGAGGTCTCCATTCAACCAGAGCCCCTTCTCGATCAACCTCTGTGCCATCCAATCATACGCAACAAGTAAGAAAGGAGTGGTTACCAAAATCCACTTCATCAAATAATGTGTCACGAGGATAAAAACCTAAGCATCGTATCCCCAGTGAAGGAAGTGAGCATGTATCAGGATTTTCTACTTCAAAGTAGAGATTCTTCTACTCACATTGTTAATAGTTCTCAGAAGCTAGTGACAAACAATCCACAACCATGCCTTGCACAAGCATCCACTTAGGTTTAGGTAGTCCAAATAGCAAACACTTTAGAGCCTACAGTTCACAAAGAGATTTCCCAAAATATCCCAAATGAGAAGGAGGTGGATATCAAGGTTATTTCTCTTGAAATCGAGGTCATGGAAAGTATTATCACAAAATTTCATGATGTTGAGAACAATGAGAATGTTACTTCAAGCTCCAAGATTTTGTATGCATAAATAGTGAATGATACTCCTTTCTAGGTTAATACCAAAGTCAAGAAAAGGAAGAGGGTTGTCAAGGCAATTGACATTGATTTTGATGCCCTTTTCAAACTTTCAAATGAATTCATTCCCAAGAAGCCTAAAGTGCTTTCTCAAATAATGGTGGATAGTGACGGAAATAGATTTGTGGATCTTACCATCCCACAAGTTGAAAAGGAGCATGATACCATGACATCAGCTGATTATGAAGTTTCTAGACTTGGACTTGGGAGATCCACATTGTAAAGTGACATGGAGATGGCTCGAGATTCAATTGATATCATGCTAATGAGACTTTAGAAATATAAGTCTCAGAACTCTCATCTCAAGGCTGAAAAGAATCAATTGGTGGAATATGTTCAACATCTGATAAATCCCATATCATCCACTTTCCCAGTACCTGATGCAGTGGCTTCCCTTGATGAAGAAAATCTCAATTTATCAAAAGAAATAAACATGTTTTCCCACGTCACTAACACTTGGCTTTCAGAGATTCTTGTTTTAGGCCAAGAGATAATAAAAACAGCAGTTAATCTCTATGAAGATGTCAGTGCATATCTTGATCCAATTCTTTCTTTCAAGGAAACTTTTGTTTCTAACATATCAAATTTAGATGAGATATTTCCTAGTCTATAGGAGATGACGAGTATGGAATCCTCTATTTTATCCATTGAAGGAATTCTCAAATTTGAACATCGAGGGGCATGTTTTCTTTGGTGTCTGCATCTTAAATCAAGGAAGATGCTTCTTTAGGATTCTATGATCCATTATGAGAGAGTATGCAATGAATCCTTCACTTCACTCACCTTGATTCAATAATTCATAGCTGAGATCCCTTACAACCTCATAAATGAGCATAATCAAAGGTGTTCATCGGAAAATGTGGAAGATAAATTTTCACAATTGTTTAAGGACATGTATACTCCCACCAATAATTTCTCTTCAGCTTCAATGGAGTGTTGCATCAAATTCAAGAACTTGTTTAAGAATTCTCAATCAAAGATGGTTAATATAAATGATGTGTCAAGTGTGATTTTGGAATTACAGGTATTTTGTGAGGCTATTCTTTGACCAAATCAACCTCCAGAAGAAGAAAAGATGTTCAAAGCATTGGGAAGGTTCAGATCATTTCAATTGGAAAAAGAAACAGATCCTAACTTCACTGATGGTTTAAGGAGATAATTTTCTTGGTATCTAATGAAAATGGGAGATTCCATTTCTCATACATTTGAGATAGGTAGACCCAATTTCAATGGATAAGGCACTAGTTATTATTGTATATTTTAAAAGTAGAATTTTAAGGAAAGGATATTTTTATTGAGTTTGATTTCGGAAAACTGTGGATGACTTAAGTGATTTCTATTTTTAGTTACTTTTGATAAAGGTCGTTGAAAAATTCAAAGTTTACTTAAGTTCCCTATTTAATGTTCATGTAAAACCCTAACTACTGTGTAACCAAATTTTGGGTTATAAAAGGAAGTGAGGGGCTCATTTGTAAAGGGTGACTTTGAGAGAGGAAAAGAAAATATATTTGTGTGCAAAATTTGTTTCAAGAAGAAACTTTGTGTTCTTTTGTGAATTCATTTTGGAGTTAATGAAATATGAACTTTGTGTCTCATTCATTGTCTCTCATAAAATTTGATGTTCTTATGTTCATTAGATGTTAGATGTTTAAATATTGTATGCAAATATTGTCTTTGATCTTATTCTCAATGTTATTAAGATGGTGTTCTTGTTCACAGTGATCAAGATCTGCTATTTACTTACTCATGTGTGTTCCCTTTACTCATTCTCGGTTAATTGATGCAAACTCCATTTTATTTGTGTTAGTTATTTATTGTTATTCTCCATACAATATTAAGCTTTGCTTTTATCTAACACTTGCATTTTCCTTCCATTCATTCCTTTCCATTTCGTTCCTTCATACCATTACATCTCCCTCATTCCCTTTTCTTCCCATTGATGTTCCAAAACACCCCACACACACGATTTTGAATGTACATGTGTAAATACAGTTTTGGATTTCAATAAAGGTAGTCTCACATTCATTGAGGAGGGACTTCATACCCACACTGTTGCATGTCATTTCCATGTGTGAAAATCCATATGCCAACATAAATGAATGTAATTAGGGGGCAAGATTGAGGTATTTTTTGATGCATGACAAGGGAGTTGGATTAAGGGTGATTATGATAAGGAGGTTGTGATGTGTGGATGGGTTGATGATGAAACATATGTTGAAAAGTAATATGAAGAGAGGTTTGATGTGTCTAAGTAGATTATGAAGGGAGTAATTGTGAAGAGATGACATCAACATGGATTTGGGATATAGGAATGGGGACTGAACATTGAAGAGAGTGTGCAGATGCAAGAGGAAGAAAGGTCGATTCTAGAGGACACTGAATAAGGGCATCAGTGACCACCATGGATGAGGATGTGATGGGCATAAAGGACGAAGGAATGGTATTGATACAAGGTAAACAAGATGGGATGGGGACCACTAATAGAGTAAATTGATGAGAGGAAGAGTAAAAGGAGGCATGATCATGTTGGGCCATCGCCAAATCATTCATTTCTTGATGGAAAAAGATGACAAGCTGTGAGGTGACAACCTGAATGGACTCGGGCTGGGAATAATAAGCATATTGTTGTTGAAGAGGAGGCCCCTCAATGGAAATGTGGGTATCTTTACGAATGAGGTAATCATGGAGGGAGACTAGGTTAGTGTCTAGGAGTTCTTAGAACTCCATGAATCTGTGTAGGATAACAGGGGTCCTAAAGGCTTCAATAGAAGTAGTCGATGGGGAAGTAGTTGGTATGGAAGAGATAAAATGGTGATACATGAATGGATTGGTCTCAACATGAGAATGGGTATGAGCCATGAATGGATCACTAAAAGGGGTGGTAAAAGTGATGGGATGGGTAATCACATAGAAAGAGATGACAAGCATGGCTGATGTCTGCATAGGAAGAGTGGTAGAAATGAGAATGTTGGATGAAGAGGCTTGTTTCCCTTTTTCTAGTCTGTGACCGGGTAAGAACGGGCATGAAACAAGAAACCAAAAGTCTGATGCTGATAATTACTACAATGAGAAAATAACACAACACAATATTATTTTATCTTGGTTATTTAGAATAAGTGTGAAAATAAAACGAGAAGGCTCAAAAGGAACCTACGTAATGGTCGTTCTAAGGTTAGTTTTAGGACGTTTAGGGTTGGATCCATCTTCAATATACCCAAAGGTATGTGAGGCTCAATTCTGTGATAAATATTATAACGTGGTCAAAACATTACCGAGGATTTCCTATTAGGTGATGAAATCCCAATAGTTCCACCTGGAAGGAATGTTTATATGTGTGAACTAATGCGTGGGTTTGGATTTGTGTGAAAAAGAGTGGATGTAAAGGATTAACCCCTAGTTATACTATGTGAGTAAGTAAACAACGAGGGTGTTTGTTTTTAAAATCTGAAAATAAAGTGTGGAGATTCGATGAGGACAAGAAAATAAGATATGCAATGTGATAAAATAAAAGGATGGGGATATATGCTTTTCCTTTTTATCTAATCGTCAAATAAATAAAATGAGAAAAATAAAGTCCAAGAAATTCACGTTCCAATGCAATAAAGAAAAAGTAAACTCGTACCTATAAGTTTAGTAGAAAATATATATGGAAGATAATATGAAATGAAAGAAATGAAAATGAAAGAGACCTCACCAAATAAGGGTTGGTCACACTGAGTGTGCCAAAATGTTTGTTAATATTTCACGCTTCATGTTTTAGATTAGTGAAAACTAAACAAAAAACCAAGAAAACCTCAAAATATAGGAGGGTTTAGGGACCTCCTAATATGGATGGACAATGAAGATGATACAAGTGCACAAGAATGGGATCCTCCTCGCAACGAGTTAATAACCTAAAAAACATTGAATATTAAAACACAGAAAAGGATTAGTGATATATATAACAGGATTCTTGACTAATTTGGTTCCGAGAAGTGAAATATTCCCAGAAAGGATGTTAGCCCATGTGATAATAAAGATATGAATAATGGAAACCAAATGAAAATGGAAATGATTTCAGAAGAAAATATCTCATAAGCTAAGATCTAGTGAACCAAAAGATACTGAAATGATAATTGATAAAGGAAATACTATAAACAAACTAGAGCGGGTCAGCAACGACTTGAGAGCAAAATGGTATGGTCAATGGTGACCATAGCAGAGATGATCATGAACTTTGAAAGAATAGACTTGGAGTGTGGTGTAGAGTTACAAAAATGTGATAGGAGGGTACATATAAGATAAATGTGTAGGGGAATTGATAGATTTGAATGGGGTAAAAGGTTGGATCGACGATGACCTAAAAAAAATAGGTACAGTCGATGAAAACCTGTGTACAATTTATAGAAGGAGACAGAAATAGGGACCAATGCTAGTTCCAAGGTGCTAAGATGGATAACAGAATATAGATAAGTTGGATAAGATGCAAGATAAAGTGGGTAGGATGCAAAGTACAACATATTTTGTAGATATGGGATATGGTTCGATGACGAATAGATCTAGTTGACGGTGAATGGAACAAATGAGGGATGTTGGCTAATGGAAAAAAATGGATAAAGGGATCTAAGGATGATAATGGATGGATGAAAGGAAAAAATAGAACTCCAAGCATACCTACAAACCTGAAAAACAAAGAAGATCATGCATAAATGATGTCTCCAAGTAGCCTTTACTATGTTCCAAGCTTCAACAATGACATGCAAATGGATGACAATATGGTTCTACTGATAACAAGCGCTCCATCGATAATGTAGGAGGCAACAATCACAAAGAACACAAGAGATTCAAAAAAATTCAGCCCTTTAAGAGGAGGGGTGAATGTAATTCCATAATAGATACAAGGAAGGTTTAACGATGACCAAGGTCAGTTGCCAACAACTGGGGACATAAAGTTTTCTAAGAAATGTTAGGACCATAATGGGTGAGTGAGAATATGATAAGAAATGTGTGGAAATGGAAATGTAATGGCTAGCATGTTATTTTTTAGTCCTATATGCATATGGAAGATGTTTGATGGGTAAGGGTATCTTAGGGAGGAGTAAACGGGTAGAGGGAATCTTAGGAAGGGTTTAAATGAGGCATAATAATTAGGGGGGCATGGGAATCTGATAGGGATATTAAATGGGGGTGATTAGGATAGGTTTAGCTTGATAATTAGGATTAAAATATGGGAAAATAGGAATTATAAAGGATATAAAAATAAATGGGATGTGGGGGGGATATGATTTTAGGAGGGAAAGTGCATAACATAAAAATAAGAGGGAAAATGAACATGCTAGGAGAGGATGAGGCGCAAACACAATGGTGAAGGCATGGGTGGGTGCCAAAAATAAGTGTCTACATGAACATAAGAAAGAATATCATATGTGAATATTAGCTTGTTGGTAGAAGATTTTTTGGATTTTACTCTCAATTTGTGCTCTTATTGAAAAGGTTTGTGCCTCTAATACGCAAAACTACTCAATGATGAGAATTGAGATTATAGTTGAGATAAATAATTCTCATCTAAGCTAACCATGTCATTGTCCACTTTGTATATTATCACATTAAAAGGAGTGGGAACACAAGAAATTTCCTACTTAATTGAGGAGAAAAATCATCTATCAATTTTGGTTCAATAGGGTGAAGGGAAGTATTATGTTTGCATGTAGCTAGATTAGGATATGTATATTTGATTGAATCTTGAACTTGAGATGTTCAAGTATGATTTGTTGATGTCTTAGAAGTGAAAAAAAATATTTTTTTATTGTGTAAATGAGGTGAAAAGAAACTCTTTGTTATGAATAAAAGTGATTTTTAATTACCGTTTTCAACTTATCCAAATGAATATAAGTAAAAACCTCTTTATAGATGATGGAAATTAAATCTTACTTATTAGATATAAATTAACCGCAAGGTAAATGTATCTACATCTAAGTATGTTGCTGAAAATGAATATTTTTCTTATACCCATGGAAATGAAGAATAAAAAATACTCTTACATAAAGAATTAATTAACATATGCAAGTAATCTAATTTTAGATGAATTTTATTGACTTATACATTCTATGTAATAAGTTTTTAATAATCTAAATTCACACAACATTTAAAATATCTAGATCTAGAATTTAATTTTAGATATAATATAGAATGTAGAGAAAAACAAGGTCCTAAGTAGCTAAATATACAATAATTATAAATATTTATTTTCTTTTTCATATTTTTAAATGAAGTAAGAAACTAATTTAACAAATTATTAAAAATAAAATAGAATAAAATAAAAAGTGCTTAAATCTTCGTGACCCGACCCTTTGACAATAAGTTTGGAGTGACTTGTGACTGAGTTGCTAAGACATGGCTACTAAGACCTTGCTACATGCTTAGAAATGTGTACTCAATCTACCAATATTTGACATAGTTGAGTAGCTTAAAACTTATAATAATGGTAGAGTTGTTGGACATGGAAAATTAAGTGTGCAATATAACTTTGGATGACCTCTAATATGAGATGAAGAAAATATGCATCAACTAATCTTTGGATCAATTTCAATGGTACTTGACAACAAGGATGGATGGTGCCCTCTTTGATCTCTCATCAAATTTAGTGCCTAAAATATATGTTATTTAAAATGAGTAATGATTCTGATTCTAATTGTTTCCAACTCCAAACTAAAATGTTCCAACCCCTCAAATTGATCTCATACTCTATTGTTCACAAATAAGATGTAACTTCTCATGTAGAGTTGATGATAATATAAATAGTAGCTTTTTTATTAGGGGTAAATAGTTTTGAAGGGCCTAGACCCTGTTACAAAAAGTGCTCAAAACCCAGATAGAGCAGGAAAAAACAATCCCTAGTTTTGAAGGGACTATACCTTATTACAAAAAAAAGGCTCCATAGCCAGACAATGTAGTAAACACATCAATTTTGGATCAGCATCCAAAATATACATGAACGTCCAACTATAGTTATCGGAGAAAATATGTAAAAGGATCGAAATAGTGACAAAACTGCAACAAAGTAGCATGAAAAAAAAACAAAACAGAAAACCCAAAGTAAGGACAATCATCTTCACTTGTCTTCTTTTAAAATCTTTGGCCTTACCTTCTGCAGAGAGGTGAAGAGTGTCAGAGCAGTGACATGAGAGGGATCCTTCTTATCCAGCTATGAGAGAATAAAGTCTCGTACTGGTCCCGACTCCCAAATGGTAGCAGGAATGTCGTTGAACACATATACACTTTTAACATGTTGCTCTATAAAGTTGTAGATAGCCTTAAGCACATAAATGGTGTAATCATGCCTTCCTTTTTCATTTCATAGTTTGTTATCCAATAAATTAAGCTTCTTGTAAATTTCAAGAATTTGATCATTATACTGCTCAAGGTCATTATGCATCTTCCTTTTTTCTTCTTTGTTACAGACCTGCTTGAGCTCTTCTTTCAAATCCCCAACCTCCTTTTCCATTTTTAAAATTATATTGAGAAGGAATTCTTCCCTTTCCATAGCAGAAACACCTCTTAGATTGATAATGTGAAGCACATTTTTAACAGAATCAATTTTTTTGTCGCTACGAAGGATTCTTTGGGAGGGGAAGGGATGATTAAGGGGGTAAAGAGGGTTTTTGGTTTTGATTTTCCTTCTAACATAGTGGTGGGGGCAATGGAGTAAAGGTAAAGGGGGGTAGGGGGGCAGCGGGAATTGAATGATGTTGGGAAAGGAAATGGAAATGAAGCAGCAGAATGAGGCCTTGGTGAAGGGGGGTGGCACAGTGTGGTTTTGAAACTCAAGAACAAAGCGTTCCATAGAGTTTAAAAGATAATGCAAAAATCTAACATGCAAATTCCTTCTAAAATGATTTAGGAAAACCAAATGTTTGAGAGAAACTGTCACATATCTGACTTCCAAAGTGACATACCTGAAAACCATCCTTGCTATTTTGTTGAAGGGATCTAGAATGGAGGTCACTTTTATGCCTGCCATAACAAACTCAATATTTTCTCTATCTGCTAGGAATTTATTGGCTTCAATTTTCTTATCTCCCTTTTACTGAAGAATCTAGCACCTTCTAGGCTTAGCCATGTGACTTCAGTAATAATCTCTTCAATGATTTTAATGTTGATCTCCCCATATTCTATTATTCTTCACTTCCACCCAGCCGTGAATTGAAGAGAAATGTCTTGATTTTGACCTTGCATTTTTTCAATGAGGTTTGAGACCCCACCCATTTGCAGATAAGTCCATGGGGTCACATCATCCTTCCAAGACAGTTTGTAGGTGGGTTCAATTTGGCATGGAGCTCCACCCATTTTTTCGTTGTTGTTTCTTTGTTTCCGAATGACAATGTTTTTCCCCTAAAACCACTTCTTAACAACACCTTTGCATACAAAAGTGTGTGAAGGTTGAGTGATATTATTAGCCTTGCATAAGGAGATAATCACTCTCAAAACAACGAAGGACTTATTAATGATGGTTTTTGATTTCATATTTATCCTTGATGATGTCATTGTGTACCTTTCTAGGGAGAATGTTATAACTAAACAAAGTTTTCATGTTATTACTAAATCCATAGTTAACAAGAGTATCTGCCACTTTGTTTTCTTCATGATAGGAGTGGATGATTTGGAAGTTTGCAAAGGATTTACAAATCTCAATAGATTCATAAATGAAATCCCTAATGGTCCAACTAGGGAGTTGTGCTTGATTTAAAATATTTATTATTTTGAAAGATTCCCCTTCAATCATAATATTGGAGATATTGCAATCTCTTACAAGTCTGATCCCCCATAATGTTGTTTGGGATTCATAATAGTGGTTTTTTTGGTGGCCCATTTTACCAACAAATGCAACAACATGAAATCCTCTGTGATCCCTGATCACCCCACCTCTTCCTGATGCCCTTGGGTTTCCTTTGGATGCTCCATCAAAATTTAACTCATACCATAAGATGGGTGGTTGAATCCAATGAACTAATGATCTGTCAATGCTATTTTGATCATTCCTATGCGAATTGTCAATATCAATCTTCCAAGCAACAAGTATATGTTCTTCTTCCTTGGAGTATGGTATATTCTTTGGAGGCCTAAACCTTTCAATTTTATCTTCGACAAAATAACAATTTCCTTAAAGATCTTGTTGCATACCTATCTGTTGTTATAATCTAAATAGTAGTTGATAAACTTATTTATGGTTATTAGTGAATGCATTAGAATGATGTATAATTCATATTAAGTGGTTTGGAAGTGAGCTAGGTTTATTTACATGCATGGTGGTTGATGTTTCATATAAAATGAATAAAAACCTACATTATCATGTCTACTGAGGATATTTGTTTTACCTGCATTCAATAAATCGGAGCCTCCCCATTATTAAGAGGAGGGACATAATCCTAGAGCATTGGTGAAAATCAACTATGTTTTCCTTTTGAAAAATTATTTCTCCAACATGATGCATTCAAATACTCTTCTTAAAGGAATTTTTGCAAGGAATTTATAGTCAAAATCTCATGGAAAATGGGCCTGGGGTTTCAAAGATATGAGAAAAAGGGTTTTGGCATGGAGGATGTCTGAAGAAATTTGGGTAGCATAACAATAATGTAGCAAAAATGGGGGGATATAAAATCACAATTGAATGCTAAAAATGGCTAAGTATGGAGTTATACCCCTTTTAAATTCATTTTCCCTCTCACTAGCTCCATTTAACTCACCTTACACCCAAACTAGCTAACCCAGGTTTGGTGGACGTTAGAGGTGTGATTTCATTCTAAAAAATAGAGGAAAAGGGGACAAAGGGATATAAAAATCTACAAAATTTTCCATGGATGAGGCTCTCATAAGGAGAGGGTCATATTTTGTGAGAATAGTGATTTGTTAACACTTCCCTAACACCCAAGTTGTCATTTTCAAGTGAAAAAAAGTTTCCTCCATAGTGGAGGACAATGTTTTGTCCCGCATGTCTCCTTAGTGGTTAGCTAAAAGATAAAAAAGGGAAATCAAGCCTCCAAACTTCTTTCATGGATGTAGTTTTCATAAAATGTGGTTAAACATCAAGTTAGGCAAGTTTGTAACATCTTTTAACCACTTAAGTTTTCACTTTAAGTGACAAAACCAACTCCTCCATAGAGGGAGTGCATTTTGGTGTTCCCCATGTCCCTTTTCACTAAGAGAAAAATGGAAAAGGGATATCCAATATCCAAAACTTCACTCAAAGTTGATTGGCTGTGTTGATGTCATCAATCTCAACGTGAAAATAGACTAAGGAGTGGATATTTGGGTTTGAGAGAAATACATGGAGTTAGGAGCAGAAACATTATACTATTTTGACTCTAAATAACCCACTATGTCTTTTAACACCATTTTTAAGACCTGATTCAACTCGAATTTTTCCTTTTAAGTATATCTTCCACTTTTCCCTACACACATACGCCAGTGAGTGGAGTTGCCACCTAAGTCCATAATGAGTATGAAAAAATACAACATATGTACCATGATTAGGTTCAAATATACTCTAATTTTTACCTTTTCTTAGGATCCTAACTCTTCCTGAGGTGTTTGAAACCTTTTGAGCAAGTTCCACCTTGTAAAAAGACTCTTTTGCTGCACTAATGGACATGTTTTCACATTTTTTAATACTCCCAAAATTATATCTTGATTATTGCACCTTAAATCATTCTATGTAATATTTATAATTCCTATTATTTAGATTATAAATACCTCCATAGGCTTCTAAAGCCAGTTAAACAAGATGACTAACTCCTTTGAAACATGTTTTTCCTAGTGCCTCCCAAAAAGACCCATTTTTTCTTAAAAGTTTCTCGACCTCTCATGGTTCCAAAAAAAAAATCCTAAATTACCATGGATCATCATATTACTCTCCCAAAAAACCTTTATATGGTTTGTTCCCTTGGAGTTAGCTTCCATAGGATGTCCTCCCGTGACAAGAAGACAAAAAATAGCCCTTTTAAAGCCTCCATAAGCATTGTTCTTTCATAGATCTTAGAAACTTCAAGAATCAAGGTAGATACACTTCTCTACACATAAAAAACACTTTAAGATCATGTTATATTTTTCCTTTCAGCAAAAATGAAGGTGACATGGTTGAAATGTTTATCGACGGAAAGGTTTACATTGATCGGGAAATATAATTTCAAGTGTGGGTTTGGTTGTCATGACAAAAAATTTAAATTTTTCATGATAGAAATTTAACATGAAAACAAATGAATCTTACTCAGAAACTTGTTTTGGATTGGAAAAAGTAAAAACAAAGCAATAATGCACCTTATTTATCTCATGGGGGAGAAGACCAGTGCCTTATCCATTGGTAAAATACAATCACATAACACACAAACAAAGACAACCAAAACAAACACACAACATAAAGGTGAAAAACATGAATTTTTGGTACAAGATTCATAGAAACAATATTTATTGATAGATTAGTTTCATACATGATGTTATACAAATATATAGTGATATGCAAGTCCTATAAAATCTGAAGTTTCTCTAACAACGCCAACAATAATCTCGTCATCTCCAATATTATTGTGATTTTTATTTACATAAAAATGCACACTCTCAATAATAAAATTTTACAACAACCCATAAATATGAGTTTTATATTTACTGTTGTCCATTTTTCACCCTTGCAAAAATGGGACAACTTGAGGGATTGAAATAGGAAAATTCATGGAATTTTGAAAAGAAATCTAAAAACAAGTAACTCCATGTTTTTTTGGGGCACATATGATCATTTGAATGCATTTCCCTTATTCTTATGGGATTTATAACTTCATGCTTATCCAAAAGATGATTAAAATGGATAAAATTGAGAAAATTTGGCCTTCAGGGCACTTTATTCCACTTTTCCCAACTCCTCGGATCTTCACTTGGCCTAAAGACTTAGAAAAATTTGAGAAAAATGATTTAAGGGTCAAAAAACAATGTATTGCAGATATTTTAGCTTTTGGGGGCCCACGGGGGTACAAATTAGTTCAAGGATTGAGTTCCCTGAAAGCCTGAATTGCCTAATTTGTTGAGTTCAATGAGGCCAGTGTAATGCAGAGAAATTGGAAGTTTGGGGCCCAGGTGGTACAAGTGTTGCGGGGTCAAAAATTCCCCTAGGGTCCAAAATCACTGCAATTCTCAGGATGTTGGGATTTTTTTGTTGCACAATCCAGGGAGCGTCAAATGGAATAGGTGCGGGTGACACAGGTTTCCTGGGAATAACCTGTTCCCCACAAGGTGACGAGTCCCACAATATAAAGTACATGGTGTAGAGAATGCGAGCCTATGAGGCCTAACCATCCCAGTTCCTCATGTACCCCAAGGACCCGAAATATCCACGTAAAGGGTAAAAGGGTAAAATGAACAGTTAAACATGGACTGTGAGAGCCTGTGTGGAACCTTGACCCCCAAAACTTCAAACGACCATAGATTTTGACAAAAAACTTTGATTTTCAAAAAATTTAAATTTTTCATGAAGGTCTAAACATCCTCTACGCCACATAAACAAGATTTCTTAATTTTATTAAGGATAGATATATGAAAAAGTGGAAAACATCCCCATCATCTAAAACAAATAGTTTCAGATAGTTGAACAATCAAATTAATGAAGTATGGTGCACATTCCTTATTCCATAAGCAATGTATAGTGGGGGAATGGGTGTTAAATGTTGCCCATGATGTTTTTACGACATTTATTGCATCTTGTTTGTGGGTGAATAGATAAATTCGAGTTTCCTTCTTTTTCTCCCTCTTCTTTCTTTCACATCTTCTCTATATATTGTAAAGTGGTGCTCATTTGTAATGATACTTTGGGAATACAAGGGAATCATTATAACTATTGCACATGTGTTCTAGAGTGTATGCCTTTGAAAACGATTATGTAAATGAATTATCTGTGCATTATCTTGTATCAATAAAATTATCTTGTATCAATAAAATTATTGGTTTTATGGTTGTTTACTGCCTTGGCTAGTGATATACTGTATCTCTTTGTCTCTTCATTTATTTTTAGGTATGTTGTGTGTGTTTCCTCATGTTACAAGGTTTTTTATATTTTGCATTGTCTTAAAATGGGAATCTAGTTGCTATTTTTTATTGTGGTTATCATCTCTTTCCTCTCCATCACTGTTGTGTCCCCATTTTCTCTCTTTTAGAAGTATCTTTCCCCTTATTTTTGGTGTTATCACCTCCTGTAGTGTAGGATTTCAGTTTATACAACTCCTAACCTTAGTCCCTTGGAAAGTTAGTTTAGGATTATATAATTTCATTTTCAGCATTATGAGTAATTTAGCAGTAGAAATAAGTTGAGGAACCAGCCTTCTCTGGAGGTCTATCTTAGTTCAAGTCCCTCAACTTAGAGATAGTCCAATGTTTCCTCAAAGCCATATATTTTTATGATTTAGGATAGGTGCAAATTTGAGTTTGAGCATTTTTTGGCACACCCAATGGGACAATCAGAAATCAATATTTCTAGTTTTATTAAGTTTGATGTGTATCTTGGTAAAATTCTATCCTTTGGAGGCTCTATATCTACACATCTGGTGACTCCAAGCATAAAATATACTTGTTTCATCAATCAAAGTGTCTCTGTCCATGAGAAGGATCCAAAAAAGTTATAGGACAAGAGAATAAGTCTTTGATTTCTTACAGCTATCACCAGGAAGAGGAAGAAGGGGAAGACAAATTCAGAGATCACCATCTCCACCAAACAAAACTCTTTCAACACCACCACCTAGTAGGCCCTTCTTGTAATCCACTAGAGTTCTTAGACCTATCATAATGGCATCAAAAAAAAATATGGGATTTGTGAATTTCACTGGTAGGAGTCCTCTTGTTCTTAATGCCCATAATCCCATCCTAGTAGTAATTTTAAAGAACATTCCATTATTTACGGGAAAGAATCACACTACTCTAGCTGATCACATCCAAGACATTGCACATATGTGTGTTATTCATGAAATTGTTGACATGGATGTAGCTGTGAAACTTCTAGCTTCCTCATTTAAAGGGAAGTCTTTATAGTGGTTTAAGATTCTAATAACAAGATCAATTCAAAATTGGTATGCACTCTGCACAACCCATCACAATCAATTTGGAGAGAGGGGGGATAATTTATATTCATTAGAGAAATTCACCATCATAAAGAGGGCCCCAAATGAACTCATGATAGACTTCAACTTTAGGTTTCAGAGAACATGGGACAGAATTCCAGTTCTTGTAAGACCAACTACTGAAGGTGAATTTATTTACTTTCTAAAATCCCTTAATTCATATATTTCTATTATGGTACAATCTATGGGAGGTATAACATTTCCAGGAGCTTATGCATTAGCTATTAGAGATTAAATTTTTTTAATACAAACTAGGAAACTATCCCCTAGCCCACTCATGCCCTTATATCTCGAATTGTCTCAAATCACTTAGCCTCCCATTTCTCATGTCCTTGAGAAAAATTATCAACCTACTACTTCCACATCCCATTCCCCTACACAAAAAAATGAAGATGAGGATATGAAATCCTTAACCATAAATTTGACCAAAAAATTCATATCCCTAGAAAAATGCAAGCCCAATCCTATAGAAATGATCAAAACTAGGGATAATCTTCAAATAAAGGATATCAGCCATATAGAAATCAATATCCTAATAAGATGTATACAAAAAATCAATAGAGTAATAGATGGCAAGAAAAAAAATGCTTCTCTCCCATTGGAAATAATTCCTCCTCCACAATCACTTCCTTCTCACTAGCTCAAGCCAAGCATTGGTTCTAGTAAAGAATAATATGGTTTAGGTTTTTCCATGTAATCTACCAGATAACCAAATTAATTGTGAAATAGAAATGCATCTTCAATCCTACATGGTTCAAGGTTCTTCCAGTCAGCAGGGGCCACTTCTAAAAGCACCCAATCCTAATGTGTAAGGAGTCCAGGAGGCCAATACTGATGTCAATCTCATGATCTTTGGAGATGATGATTTTTGTACAGTCAATCAAGTGGTGGGTAGCTCTAACAGACCTCAAATCAACGTTTTTGATAATACAAGATATAAGAAAAGGATGTTGGAATCACAACCTTCATCTTCCTCTGGTTAAGGCAATGTTGTTAACAAAGAGAAAAAAGGTTAATGTACGACACAAAAAAATTCTTCAGATTCATGATGAGCCTATTTTAGGCAAGGAGGATGCTTCCCTAACCAAATTCAGCCCTATCCCAACATTGCAACAGAAAAAGAGGGAGAATAGTGTGTCATAGATGCAAAAATCCACTCGTATTCCATTTAATATTGTTGAGAAACTGAAGAATACCAATGTTAATGTGACAATGTGGGATGTGTTGGTTATTACAACACAAAAAGACCTCCTATGTGAAGCCATTAAGAAGATTCCTTAAGCTAATCTAGTGATGCAGAAGACTCATGTTATTGTGAATATGTGTCAAACAAAGGAAGACCAAGTAAGTAAAATTTTCAAGACCCCAACATTTTTTTATGTCAATGATTGTGAGAAAACTTTCGGTACATAATTATATGATTGATTCAAGGGATAGTACCTCTGTAATGCCTAATAAAATTATTGATACCTTGGGTCTCAAATACAGTCTAGTTTCTAAGGGATTTTTCCAATTTGATGGATCAACCATTGGTGTATGAGGAGCAATTAAATATCTTGATTTAACCCTTCATGCATCTCCACATCTCACTATAACTCATGACATATTAGTAATTGACTTTCCTCCCAAGTTTTCCAATTTTTTTCTAGAGATTTCACTACCAAGGTAGGTGGTTATTTGTCTTCAGATTGGACCAATATGCTCTTAAGAACTAGATAAGGTAAAAGGCTTACAATACAAGATGAACCCATATTGAGTCATATGATCCCACCCCTATGTAATCAAATTTCATAATTCAAGAAGAACATGAACAAGGTTTAGCTTCTGAAGAGAAGCACATTCCTCCTTCCATTATTGATCTATTACTAGAGGAATGGGATGAGATAGATCATAAATTTGATCCTTATGCCGAAGATCTTAAATCCTTTTAGAGTGGTCTTAGTACTTAATTACATTCTCCAAGAATGATCTATTATACATGCACCATTCAAGAAAGAAAAAGAAGAATCTTTTGGACTTTGGAAGATGTTATTTGATGGTTCTTGAAGCATAAATGGATCCGGGGAAGGTGTTGTGATAATTTATCCAATGAACAAAAAGTTATCCTTTGCTCATAGACTACAGTTTTCATTGCTCTAACAACATAGTTGATTAGAGGAAATGTTGTATGATCTTCTAATTACTAAAAAGAGAAAGATCAAAGAATTACATATCTTTGGAGATATTGAACTAGTCATTCATCAAGTCAAAGGGAATTGTGCCAAAAAGAACAAGTTGTTGAAGGCTTACAAACACATAGTTTGGGATCTTATAGAGATTTTTGATGCTCTTTTAACCTGTAAGTAGTGCCTAGAAAATTGAACAAGGAAGAAGATCAAATGAAAGCTCTTGGTTCTCAATTCTCCCTCGCTGAAGATCTTGTTAAAGGAAATGTGCAACATATTAAGGTAGTGGTCATACCATCCATCCTAGACAACAAGACCAGCTAGAAAGTGTTTGAAAGCCATGAAATAATTATGTAGTTTATCCAGAATGGAGTTGAGTTCTCCTCAATAATGCAATCATATTTACAAGATATTGTTAGGTTAATTAATTATGCATTATATAATTAATTATTTAATTAATGTTATTAATTAAATATTGTTGTTATTTGGTTTTATTAACCATATTTATTTTATTTCTTCACGGGTATAATTTTTATGATTGTTATAACAATTATATGCTTCCCAGATGTAATATTGGAAGTTGTTATAGTTTTGTTGCTTTGTTACAAATTCTCATTTGTTTGTATCCAAGCTATCTAATATGTATAAATTTTGTAGCATGCACTATTGTACTTGGTTGATTGATTTTAATATAATTTATCAAGATTATGCCCCTGTTTCTCAATTTACAATTGATACTAGAGTGAATTGAAGCTCCTAACAAGGTTGGAGAAGGTTGCATAGGAAGGAGAATTCGTGGAGAAGAAACTTGCAACAACGGAGAGCCAATGTTGCCTCTAGCAGCTTCCCACATCTCCATACAGACCCACAATCTACTGTGTAATTTTCAGGTAAACGTAAAGTAATTTTTTTCCTTGGTGCCCTCTACTCTAGGAAAATTTGTTTCATGGAACTTACAAAATATAAAAAAATCCCATCAGGGGTTTTGTATTTAAAATTGTTTAGTTTCAGATAATTTATCTGTACTATCATATTTGTGAGGAGGTATTGTTGTTTACACTGGGTCATTAGCTATTCTTCATCCAAGACTGGGCTATTCAATTGCATTTGTTGTGATAGATCCCTATATTATTGTTGCACTGAGCATTCAGGTTGTTTCAAAGCTCTGTGTCCAACCTCTTAACTGAGCTATTGGGATGGGTTACATTGTTTGGAGAGTTGCATTATAACTAATACACATTGCTTGGAGACCAAGCATTGCTTGACCTGCCTCCACCAACGTCTCTAATCCTCTTTCCTCTCAGTGACTCCACAATAAATGGTGAAGAAACACCTCCTATGACCCATGTGACCTACATCAAAGTAAAGTCAATACAAACCTACAATCACGAGCTCTTTTCACTATTCCAGTTGGGCCATGTGAGGACTCCACCCTCACCACGACCCTACTCCACAAACCATTCCACGCTACCTCTACAAAACAATACAAAATAGTGAATAACAAAAAATAGTGATGGAAGATAATACCAATCGGTAGAAATATCAATATAGTCATAATCATCTCCTCTTAACTCAAATGACCTGCATAAATCAACAAATCAATGAGAAGTGGCTACAAAAAATTACTATACGGTGGATGATTAAAAAAATGCAAGGAGAGAAATAAAAAAGACGGTGTTCAATCCAACATAAAAGCCAAAGCAGAACATTCCAGACATTAGTAAAGGAAAATATAAGTCTGAAGAGATAAATATTAGATGGTATCCAATCAACGACCTACACAAATCATTTGAAGCTCCAGTGACTTACATCAATAAAAATGGAGTTAAAATGTTGATAGCAAAATAATACAAAGGCATTTTCAAGAATGAAGGTGGAGTGAAATAATAAAAAAGGAATTTTAGATCCTAAACAACAGGAAAAAATCCTAAATCTTCTCCATACATACATGCCACGTGAGCTCAACTACAGGAAGATCGCCATTTTCAAAAAGGTGAGTCAATTTTCTTGTTATTAAATATAATTTGATTCAATTTATTACCCAAAAGCACAAGTAGCTTCGTTGGATAAGTTAATAGGTTTGGGTGGATGAGTTTCTTGGGTCGACCCCCACATGAACCATATTTTTTAAACCAATTTGAAATTTAGAGGCAAATTTCAAAAAACCGCCAGAGTTGGAGGTGAATTTGGTGGAAAAATCACCTCTAAACAACTAGTTACAGCCAAACAGGTCTCTAAATGTTTTTGTGAGAAAAACCCTAATTTAGGGTAAAACAATTCTCTTATTAAGCATGTTTTTTATTTTGGGCAACATTTGCAAAACGAAGATTGTTCAAAAACTTCATTTTGGGCCTCTTTTTAACGTATTTTTGCATTGAGGGTTGTATTGGGCTTCGAAGGCCACCAGGGCCCACAAAACAAAAAAATGTTTTTCCTACCATTCAATTTTTCTAAATTTTTGAATGTAATTACATGATTCAATATATTGTACTAATTTATAGGTTGCCATAGTCAACCGCAAATATTGTAACTGCTCAGAAACTGGCAGAAAGTTGTAATAAAAAAAGTAAAAAATTAGTTCTAAAACACTCACAAAATCCTTAAACAATAGTTGGTTCTAAAACACTCACGAGATCCTAGATCTCATTCGCAATGTTCGGTATATACAGTGCCTCTAGGAAGCGCTTACGGGTAAAGTCGTCATCATGACTACTACTGCACTTAAAGCCTAATATAGCTGCAACAACGTCATTTGGGCATTGACCATTTAAATCGACAGGGAGTAATAAGGTCACAGTGCACACACTATGAGCCATCCCATCCGTCTGTGAACGATTGCACAACATAAATCCAGACTGAGAAATTATCCAAGTATATAGCAAAATTACATGCGCGTATGAGGATATTTTTTTGATCTGGTGTCAATAATCGCACAAGACCCCTCTTAGTACTGTCTTGGTACCACGTATCAAATTCTTTCACGTACGTTAACACCTCTTTCATGTACCACCGGGTATATAGAAATGGTGAGCTTCTTCCACGTACCATTGGGTATATTGGAAGGGCACATATATAGAAAGGTTCGATATATCAGACTGACGATATATATATTGGGAGACCTATACACTTGGAGTGATAAGAGTCAAACCCTGTCAGTGATTTCTACAAAATGGGCACCAATGCCCCCAAATTTTTTCTTCCAGATTCACAACTACTTAGAGGAAACAACTATATTGCATGGAAGACTAAAATCAAGACACAACTTGAGTTTGAAGAGATCCGGACTGTTGTGAATGGTACTCTGACTAGATCAACTACTGATACAACACAACAACGACAATTTGATAAAGTAGATCAGAAGGCCAAACCATCATCTTGTTTGGAGTTTCTGACGATGTGCAACCCCACATTTGAGATGTTCAAATAGCCAAAGAAGCATGGGATAAATTGTGCACAGTATATGAGGCCAAAAACAAGAATGTCATACTAAATTTGTAGAGTCAGTTACACACACTGAAGTTCAAGAAAAATGAGAAAATCAAATATTTCTTAAGAATGAGTTGTAGAGTTGAGGGCTTCACTTCTAGCCCCAGGAGAAGTGGTCACAGATGATGCTCTTATTCCCATTGTTCTGAGAGCACTCCCCTCTTCTTACTGCATTTTTGTTACAACACTAAACCTGTTACATACGACAGTTAGTTTTGACAAATTGGTAAACCTTGTTGCAACAAGAGGAAGCCATGCATAATAAGGATGATGAAGAGGAGAAGGCAATTTCTTCACATCAAAAATGGAAAGGAAAAGGTAAAGGAAAACCTAATTCCTATCAAAAGTCCCAACATCAGAATCAGTATCAAGGGGACAAAAAATAGAAGAAGTAATGTCCAATTTGTAAAAGAGGACATGACTTAAAATATTGTTGGTATAATACTTACAAGAAAGGTTCATCAAGTAACTCTGGACCTCCACAACAAAAATCTTACAAGGGACATTCTAACTACAATCAAGGGTAGAAAAAGGGGAACTGGAAAAAAAGACCCCATCAACAAGGAAATATTGCTGAGCAACAAGAACATTCAGATAATGAAGACTTCTTGTACACTACTCGATCAAGTGAACCATCCACATCATCTAGTGATGTTTGGTATGTTGATTTGGGAGCCACTCAACACATGACCAGCCACAGAGACTGGTTTACCTCAATGAGGGACACACCTTCGAAAAACCATGTTTCATTGGGTGATGATTCTTCATATACAGTTCAGGGGATTGGGAACATTTCTCTACCCCTTGGTTCATGCAACTGTAGACTATCAGATGTCTTATATGTCCCTGGGTTGACTTAAATAATTTTTTCAGTCAGTCAACTCCTAGATCACAACCTAAAAATTGAATTTGATAGTCATTCTGGAAAGAAAACATGTTTAATTTGAGACAAATCACGAGGCTCAAAAATAGTTGCAAAAGCCTCCAATGTGGGATGCATGTTCTAGCTTGATTTTTTCCATAGAGATGATCAGAAGCACTTGTGGCTAAGAACTCTACCTCTAGCACAGTTTATGGCATCAAGAGACTTGGTCATGTTAGTTTCAAGTATCTCAAGACACTACACTGATCACAATATGGTACATGGGCTACCATCTCTTCAGAAGGATATAGACAAGTGTCCTCATTGCCTAGCAAGAAAACAACACAGAGTGTCATTCACAGAAGAGTACATATTGAGCTCATGGTAAGCTTGATCTGGTTCATACCAATATTTGCGGTCTGATGCAACCAAGTCATTCTAGGATTTTAGTACTTCATGCTATGTGTTGACGACTATTCAAGAAAAATGTGGATTTTTTGTCTTCGCAAGAAAAGTGAAGCTTTTGAAACCTTCAAGAAGTTTAAAGTAGTAGTTGAGAATGAAACTGGTCATCACATCAAAACTCTCCACTCAAATCAAGGGGGGGAATTCACCAGTAATGAGTTCAAAGACTACCTACAAACTCATGATGATTCATCGACAAATTCCTCCTCCACACACACCACAGTCAGAATGGTGTTGTTGAGAGAAGAAATCATACTATCATGGAAATGGTGTGATGTATGATCGATGACTCTAGACTTGCAAAGACATTCTGGGATAGAAGTAACAAAGACAATCAGTTTATTTATTGAACAGAGTACCCACAGTTTCTCTTGACAGAGTAACACCACATGAAGCATGGTCAAAGTGAGCAAACCATCTATTACACACCTTAGAGTATTCGGGTGCAAAGCAAGCATGCACATACCCAAGAAGAACAGAAAGAAATTGGACATGAATCACAGAAACTCATCTTCATTGGGTACAATGAAGAGACTCTTGGGTATAGATTGATGGATCCTAAGGACCAAGAGATGTCTACAGTAGCATAGATGTTGAGTTCTTTGAGAAGAAGGAAGCAGAGTCTCCTCCTCTAGACTCACTTGATGTAGATTATTCACCAGTTGTAAAAAATTGAAGCTGATGTTCCCACAGATGATGAAAGTGATGGTGGGGATGATGGTGATGATCTGATAGAACCATGACCCATGGGAATAATTCAACATATGCCCAAGTGGTATACTCAACACGTTACAATATGCAAGAATGGATGGTCCACTAGATACGTATGACCACCCTTAGACCATGAACTCACAGTAAAGAAAGAGAAGAAGTTAACTTTGCTATGATGAGTAGAGTTATTGAGTCTGATGAGACCGTCTACACTCCAGGAAGCCCTATAGTCAAAAGCTTAGAAAGATTCCATGGAATCTGAATACTCCAGTAAGTAATGAAAAATAACACTTGGCAGTTTGTCGATCTTCCACCAGGGAAGAAACCCATTGGATACAGATGGATATTCAAAAGAAAGTACAAAGTAGATGGGATAGTGGACAAGTATAAATCGAGACTATGTAGCAAAGGGGTATGCATAGAAACGAAGGCATTGAATATGATGATACATTTGTCTTCTATAACTAAGATCAAAACAATCAAGGATGATATTTTCTCTAGCTGCACAGTTTTGGTTGGAAAGTCCCATCAGGATGGACGTAAAAAGTGCATTTCTATATGGATATTTACAAGAAGAAGTCTACATGACTCAACCCAAGGGATATATTGTACCTGGTTAAGAAGAAAAGGTATTAAGACTCAGGGAAATCTCTGTATGGTCTCAAACAGGCACCCTGGGCATGGTATGTCAAAATTTATGAGCATCTCATACAACATGGATTTGCTAGAAATCCATACGACCCCAATATCTACCTCAAAAATCAAGGGGGGGAGATTGTGATTTTCGTTGTCTATGTTGATGATCTATTCATCACTGGCAGTTCAGTGAGGATGATCAATGCAATGAAGAAAGATCTTAATTGATCGTTTGACATGACCGATCTCATGATGATGCATTATTGTCTTGGATTGAAATTATGGTAGAAAGAGAATCACATATTTGTTTCGCAGATGAAATATACCAAGAAAAATCTCGAGAAATTTAGGATGATGGATTGCACACTAATTGCTACACCTATGGAGAATAGATTGCAATTATCTCGTTCATATCCATCTCCTGAGGTAAGTGCCACTCTCTATCGGTAGTTGATTGGGAGTCTCATTTACCTTACCTACACTAGACCAAATATCATCTTTGCAGTAAGCTATCTATCCACGTTCGTGCAGGAACCCAAATTTTTTCATTGGAAGGCAGCAAGGTGCATCTTGAGATATCTCAAAGGATCAATGGATCTTGGTCTAGAATACAAGAAGAATGATAACTTCTTCTTGTCAGGATATTCATATTCAGATCATGCAGGAAACATTGATGATATAAAATCCACTTCAGGATTTGTGTTCTTTTTGGGATCTGGACCAATATCATGGGGAAACAAGAAACAACACTTTTTTTCTCATTCTTTCATAGAAGATAAGTATCATTCTATAGGAGAATCTTTCTGTGAAGCGATTTGGCTAAGTCGCATACTAGAAGGACTTGGAATACCATAGGAAAAACTGACCACCATGTATGTTGACAATGAAGGTGTTCTCAAACTTGTTTGCAATCTAGTTTTTCATGAAATAAAAAATCACATCGAGGTACAAGTTCATTTCATACGTGAGCATGTGTTAAAGCACAAGATCCATCTTCAATCTTGTCCAACAGCTGAACAACGAACAAATATCTTCACAAATTCACTTACATGTGACAAGTTTGAGTTGTTCAGAGAGGTCCTCTCCTCATCCCTTGAGACAATGCAAAATTAAGGGGGGAATGTTATGTTAATTAATTATGCATT
Source organism: Taxus chinensis (assembly GCA_019776745.2). Classification (NCBI taxonomy): domain Eukaryota; kingdom Viridiplantae; phylum Streptophyta; class Pinopsida; order Cupressales; family Taxaceae; genus Taxus; species Taxus chinensis. Next base: position 602,047,325 of record CM034150.1, read on the forward strand.
ATATTAGTAATTATTTAATTAAATATTGTTTATTATTTGGCTTTATTAACCATATTTGTTTTATTTCTTTAGGGTATAATTGTTATGATTGTTATAACAATTATATGCTTCCCGGATGTAATATTGGAAGCTATTCTATTTTTGTTGCATTGTTGCAACTTATCATTTGTTTATATCTAGGCTATCTAATATGTATAAATATTGTAGCCTGCATTATTGTATTTGGTTGATTGATTTTAATATAATTTATCAAGATTTCACCCATTTTTCTCAATTTACAAATATATACAGTGATCAAACCATCCAGTTGAAAACAAAAAAAATTACCAAAAGGATTGGTCACCTTAGAACAAATTTTCAACCTAGATGATGAATTCAAAGGTGATAAGAAGAATGTAGAAAAATAAAAAATAATGTGAGCTAGTCACAATTGCACAAGGAAAAGAAATTCTTGTGAATGTATGTGACGAGGATGAGAACATTATTTTATTTCCTTGTGCCAAATATTCAATGATATATTTTCTTGGGACTATGAATATTTTAAGGGTTTTAATCCAGACATTGTGTAACATTCTATTGATCTTGATCCCAATGTCAAGCCAATTAGATAGAAGAAAAGGCCAGTAAATCCGAGGATAAATCCCCTCATGAGAAAAAAATTATCCAAACTCATTTAGGCCAAGATAGTTTTTACGATCAAGTACTCTACTTAGGTGGAAAATATGGTTCCAGTAAGGAAGAAAAACAAAAAAATCAGACTTTGTGTTGATTTCAGGGACTTGGATAAGGCCTCTCTAAAGGATCATTATCCTCTACCTTCCATGGATTAGATTCTACAAACAGTAGCAGGAGTCAAAAGTTTTTCCATGCTTAATGGATACTCAGGTTTTTATCGAATCAAAGTTAAGGAAGATGACTAGTATAAGATTGCGTTCGCCACTAAATGGGGAACATATGCATACCAGAAAATTCCCTTTGGCTTATCAAATGTAGGAACCACATTCTAAAGATTAATGGACATTACCTTCAAGGGTTATATCAATGAATTCATCCTTGTCTATCTTAATGACATTACCATTTTCTCAAAGCAAAGCAAGGATCACATAAATCATCTTGAGAAGGTATTTGAGAGATGTAGGGAATTTGGGGTGTCCCTTAATCCCAAGAAATGTAACTTTGCAGTCCTTAGGGGTAATATTATGGGGAGAATTTTTTCAAAGGAGGTCATTACCATTGATCTGGAAATAATTTTATCCATCTTGTCCCTTTCCTTGCCATCTCACAAGAAGGCCTTGCATTCATTCCTTGGGAAAATCAACTTTTTCAAGAAGATTCATTCCTAATTTTACAGGTTTGGTGAGGCCTATTATTCTTACGCTCAATAGTGATTCAATTTTCAAATGGACATCTGAAGGAAAGGAAATTTTTTCCAACATAAAACAAGAAATTTCCCAAGCCCCTACATTAATCCACCCCAACTATTCAAACGATTTCATCCTATATGCATATGGAGATGAATCTAGCATTTCTTTTGTTTTAACTCAAAAAAATGATCAAGGAATCGAACATCTGGTGGCCTTATTCATTCAAAAATTGACTAATTATGAACTCAAGTATAGTCACATTTTAAAGCAAGTGTTTTCCATCATGAGATCCTTAAAGAAGTTCAAGAGTATGATTTATACCAATCATATCAAATTTTTAGTCCCACATTCCAGTGTTAGAGACTTCATCATGGAAGCAAAAATCAATGAGAAACGATCTGGATGGGTGACTAAGATCATGGAGTATGATGTAACTATCAATGCCACAAATTTGGTAAGAGGTAGAGCACTTTGTGAGAAGAGTATATGAGATGCTTAGAATGCCAAAGATACCTCCTTCATGAATGAAGAGCTTCCAAATAATATTGAAACGTAAGAAGATGAATGAGATGTATCTAATGATTACAACTGGATTAGTGATATGACTAAGTTCTTATCTATTGGTGCATACCCTCTTGGATTGAATAAGGAAGAAAGAAGACATCTTAGGCTGTAGTCCATTCTCTATGCACTAATTGATGGTATTGTGTTCAAGAGAAACATTGATGGAATTCTATTCAGGTGCATTAAAGGTGAGAATTATGACAAGGTTATGAATAAATTCCATAATGGTTTCTCAAGTGGACATTTTTATGCTAAGGCCACGAAAAATGAAAATTATAAAAGAAGGATATTTCTAGTCCACGTTATTTGTTGATGTTCACAAATGTGTTAGAAAGTGTAAAGAATGTGGTCTCTTCATAGGTAAGAAAATGTTGGCTGCTCTCCCACTTCATCAAATTCAAATAGATCAACCATTTACACAATGGGGTCTTGATTTTACTGGCATGATCAATCCTCCATCAATGTGTTCTGACTACAAAAGAATACTTTACCAGGTGGACAAAAGTTGTGACATTGAAGGAAGCCACTGAATCAGTTATCCTCGACTTTCTTGAAGAAATTTTTACAAGATTTGGTATCCCTCAGATGATGATTTCTGATAATGCAAAAGCTTTCTTAGGATCCAAAATTTTTGACTGGGCACTTGGACTTGGGATTTATCTTAATAATTCTTCCAATTACTACCCCCAAGGTAACATATTGTTAGAGTCTACTAACAAGAATCTAATTAGGATCATGAAGCGAAAAATGGACATCAATCAAAGATAGTGGCACACAAAGGTGATAAATGCTCTTTAGGCTGATAGGATAACAATGAAGAAGGAAATTAGCATTTTTCCTTACAATCTTATATATGGAAAATAAGTAAGGATTCCTTTGTCACTTGATTTTGCTTCACTTGAATTGGGGACCAAAGAGAGATCTAGATGGAATAATCAGTTGAGCTTGAGAAGTTAAGAAAATATTCTATGATTAGGATGGAACAACATCAAAAATCAACCAAACAGTGGTTTGATAGGAAGGATAGAGTTCAGACATTTAAGTTTGGGGATATAGTCTTGAAATGGGATGTAGACAGAGTGGGAAACTGGGAAGACACTACAACTTTTATGCAATCTAGAGTGGGCCATATATCATTAATCCTTGTAAAGAAGCCAATTATTTTGAGTTTTTAGACCTTAATGGAGATGCCTTAGAAATCTCAGTTATTGGGATTGTCCTCAAACATTCCCATTAAGTTGTTCTTTGCATCTCGTACATATTAGTTTAGTTTTCAATTCCTCTAAGTGCTTTTAGCACCATTTTTTTGTTGGTAGAGTGGGTTTCCTTCCCTAAGTTCCTTACACAATTTTTTATCTCGTAGATGGTCTTGTTGCATAGTTTTCATCATGGTTTCTAGAAAAGGTCTTTTGAAAATAAGTTCAAGGTGTCAGGGATCAGTTGTAGTGTTTCATGGGATCAAATGCAGAGCAACTAAAATTTGATGTTGGGAAAGTCATCATGGTTCACTTATTGAACCCAAACATATCAGAATTCAAGATCAAAGATAGTATGCGCTTGAGATTGGGGATTTTTCTGCTCAGCTTCATCATCGATTGCAGAAGAAAAGGATAAAGTTCAGATTCAAAATAATTTTCCACTCGAATAAAATTTAGAAAAATTCTTATAAAATTTAGAAAAATCGAGCATAAGATCAAATTCAGGTTCAATAGTGTTTTTAAGTGGCCTCAAAGGTTATTTTCCAAGGTTTCAGATCATATTTTATGTTTTATAGACTGATTCCATGCTTAATGGATGCTTCAAGGCCACTGATCAACTCATCTAGTAGGTAGATGTTCCTTGTGAGTCACCAAAAATGTTGTCCATTTTTGCACCCTTGCAAAAATGGGACAACATGAGAGATTGGGACTTGGGAAAATTCACGGAATTTTGAAAATTAATCTAAAAAATAGGTAACTCCATGTTTTTGGGGAAATTTTTATTATTTGAATACATTTCCCTTAATCTTTTGGGCTTCATAAATTCATGCTTAGCCAAAAGTTAATTAAAATGTATAAAATTGAGAAAAATTAGCTTCGGGGCACTTTATTCCACTTTTCCCAACTCCTCGGATCTTCAGTTGGCCCGAGGACTTAGAAAAAAGTGAGAAAAACGAGTTAAGGGTCAAAAAATAGTGTATTACAGACATTTCATCTTTTGGGAGCCCATAGGGTACAAGTTGCTTCAGGGCTTGAGTTACCTAAAATCCTGACTTTCCTGATTTGTTAAGGAGTTCGGCGAGGGTAGTGTAATGTGGAGAAAATAGAAGTTCAGGGCCCATACGGTACAAGTTTCATGAGGTCCACAGTTCCCTACAGGTTTGAAATCACCACAATGCTCAGGAGGTTAGGAGTTTTTTGTTGTGCAGGCCTGGGAGCATCGGACAAAACGGGTATGGGCGGCACAGGGTTCCTGAGAACAACTAGTTCCTCGTAAGGCGGTGAGTCCCGTAATATAAAGGAACGAGATGGTGCAAAGAATGTGTGCCCATGAGACCTTACCAACCCAGTTCCTCGCCACCCCCAAGACTCAAAATACCCACATAAAGGAGAAAAAGGTAAAACGAATGGTTAAATGCAAACTATGAGAGCTTGCGTGGAACCCTGACCCCCAGAACTTCAAATGGCCATAACTTTTGACCCAAAAATCTAATTTTCACAAATTTGGATTTTTCATAAAGGTCTTAACATCCTCTACACCATAGAAATATGATTTCTTAATTTTATTTAGGATGGATATATGAAAAAGTGGAAAACTTCACCAACATATAAAACAAACAGTTCCAGGTAGTTGAACAACCAAATTAATGAAGTATGGTGCACATTCCTTCTTCCATAAGAAATGTACAGTGGGGGAATGGGTGTGTAAGGTTACTCATGCTATTTTTCATACATTTATTGCATCTTGTTTGTGGTTGAATGGATAAATTTGAGTTTACTTATTTTTCTCCCTCTTCTTTCTTTCCCATCTTCTCTATATATTGTAAAGTGATGCTCATTTGTAATGTTTGATACTTTGGGAATACAAGGGCATCATTGTAATTATTACACATGTGTTCTAGAGTGTATGCCTTGTATTATGATTTTGTAAATGAATTCACACCTCCTCCCTCTATTGTAATGATCTTTGCATTATCTTGGATCAATAAAATTACGGGTTTTATGGTTCTTTACTGCCTTAGCTAGTGATCTATTGTATCTATTGTCCTCTTCATTTATTTTTAGGTATGGTGTGTGTGCTTCCTCATGTTACAGGGTACATTTCTATTGTGCATTGTCTGAAAATGGGAATCTAGTTGATTTTTTGTACTATGGTTATCATCTATTCCCTCTCCACCACTGTTGTGTCCCCATTTTATCTCTTTCAGAAGTATCTTTCCCCTTATTTTTGGTGTTATCACCTCTTGTAGTGTAAGATTTCAGTTTATGCAATTCCTTCTAACCTTGGTCCCTTGGAAATTTAGTTTAGGACTAGATAATTTCATTTCTAGAATTAGGAGTAGTTTAACAGTAGAAATAAGTTTAGGAACTAACCTTCTCTGGAGGTCTTTCTCAGTTCAAGTCCCACAACTTGGAGACAATCCCATGTTGCTTTATAGCCCTAGATTATTATGATTGAGGACATGTACAAATTTGAGCTCAAAAATTTAAACTAAACAACATAACTATATGTAAATGATATTTACCATACGATAAACTTAAACCATGTGATTACTACATATTCCCAACATTCCCCCCATAGTGCAAACATGGGAGAAAAATAATTGCACTTCTTTTATAGCTTTCCACTCGTGTATGCTCATGATCTTGATCTTCGATGGTTTTGAAAAGGATAACCAAAAACATCAGTATGAACCCATGTTCATCTAATACAAACCAATGTTCATCAAATATGGACCTCTTTCCAAGGTATGAACCCATCTTCATCCTCTTCAAGTATCATGATAATGATTTTCCCTCTTACTTTCATCTTTCCACTGTATTTTCACATCAGGAAAGTACATAGGAATTTGTTCACTTTATTACAACAGGAAAATATAGTAAACTGAATATAAACTATCACATGTACTCTTAAAGATAAGTATACCATAACACACACAATTGAAACCAAAACAATGAAATCATAGCAAAAATTAAAATACACACCACAAAATGCCACCACATCTTCAAACAACGCTTTCGTTGGTGACTAACGAGAGGTAGTTGATCGACCTCCTTCCTCTGATGCCTCCATCCTCCAATACATGTACTGCTAACTCATCTAGATATGAATATAAATCTCAAAATTTTCCACATTTTTTATTATTTCGCCCACAATGTGAAAACATTTATTGTCCGGACGTTGAGTAACACCAAAAATTTGTCAATACGGTAATTTTTTCTGACACTTTTGAGACTTTTGACACCAAGATACGACTACAAAATGACAATAAAAGAACCTAAAATCACCTATTTGACTTTTACAACACTTAACTTCAACATGAAAACATGCTTTAGCTTAATAAAAAATAACTTTTATAATGATCTTTTGACCTACTATTTGAACCAAAAGAGGACTCAATTAATTGACATGGACATGAAATATAATGAAATAAATAACTTTTAAGGTGCAATATGAATATGAAAAACTAACATGCTATATAAATATGAGACCAAATATTTGAAATAACACAATTTTAACTCTAGAGTTTTCACAAGTTTGTCGCAAATTGACAAAAGGGCCCTACTTTAATAATTTTGACAACCAAACAAACTTGTCTTTTTATGAGACAATATATAATGATGAGTTGCTCAGTATTAGACATTTAATTATGACTACACAATACTAACCCTAAATGAATTTGAGGCTATAATAAAACAAATATATAATGTGATTAATAAGACAAAATGATATGTATTGATGTTAACCTTATATATTTTGCATTAGACTTTTAATGCATGGCGGTAGTAATATCATATGAGACTGGGCACGTAACACTATGGGGTTGTCAAGATCTTGATAATTTTGTAGAGTTTTAAGAATACATAGGTCACTAACTCACCACCGTCAAGAGGAGATATAATGGAGTCCTGAATTTAGGAGTGAACCACCGACAAAGACAAGAGATCTGTGTGGGAAGAAACCCACCAATTTGGAGAGCATGGCGCCTAGGTTTGTATATCCAAGCTGCCTCACCACCACAAGGAGCCTTGTGATATAAAAAATATCAACGTGAAGTTAACAATGTAAAGATAATCTAAATCACATAAATTTACGAGCTTATTGCTGTATAATTGTAATAAAAACTGTATGCAGGCTTGAGGCACCACTAATACCTGAATTGTAAGTCGATCTTGAAGAGAAAGATCTAAAAGGATCTTCAGAACTTGTAACCATGGAATAATAGCTAAAGATTGATCGAAAGAAACAAATTCTTTTGAAAGAAAAATGGATCTTGGAATATTCAGATGTGACACGACATGGAGTCCAACGAACCGCTTAAATTTACATTATAAACTGTTGATCCAGAATGTTTGATAGAGCTAAGGAAAATAATTTCGAGAGAAGATTTGAATACAATGATTTTGGACTCATTTTCTCAACCACTTAACATATAGACCATGGGATGGCCCATGGGATGGCACATGTATCTAGACCATGGGATGGCCCGATGAATCATATGTTTTTAGGATGAAGGATAAACTGTTCTAATAATATTTCCCACTCTCACATAAGCCTGCTTACACTAATATAATATAGAATAGACTTCTCTAAAAAAGCTTCCATAATCAGGGCAGAAAACTCTAAATCTGCCCCACAAATTTATTTCATTTTTCCGTGTCAGGTGCTCTGATACCAAATGAAGTTTTGGTATGAGATTCATACAAACAATTCTTCATGATTTATTAATTTCATATAGAATGTTATACATATATATAATGATATGCAACTCCTATAAATTATGAAGTTGCTCTAAAAACACCAAAAATAATCTCACCATCTCCTATATTGGTGTGATTGTTACTCACGTAACAGTACACACTCTAAATAATACGATTTTATAACAACCCATAAATATGAGTTGTATATTTACATGAAACACCATAACTATAAGTAAATGATATTTATCATATGGTAAAATAAAACCATTTGAGTGCTATATAATCCTAACAAAACACAAAAAAATATTTAAAAAAACTAAATTACCTATGGAACATGTGTGGGATAGTCTGCTTTCACTGCAACACTTTTTCTTCTCTAGATATTACCCATGTATGGGTAACACCAAACAACTTTGTGATCTACAAACCCATTGACAAGTTCAATGAAGTAAAACCCCTTCCTCAATTTCTTAGGAAATATTGGTGTTGCAGGAGGTCTCTAGGTACCTAAAAAGAAGAAGATTTCATGTCTCCTCTTGAGAAATTCAACATGACTATTACAACTGAAGATTAATATGAATAGCTCACTTTTATCACTTCCCTCAAATTACATTTTAGGTTTTAAATCCATTGTTACATTCACTTGTGTTTTTTATTCCACATTCTTCATTTTAACATTACCACAAGACTGATTCTCAATCAGACCAGGCTCACCATGTTCACAACTAGACTTGTGCTCCCTAACAAGAAATTCCTCCTTACCTGTCATGTTCCTCATGATTTTTTAAAAACTTTTCTTGGTAGATATTTTGAAATTTTCAACATCATCATATACCTCTTGTTGATTTGTGTTCAAAAAATTTCTAGATGTTTCTCTTTCACACATATCAACTCATTATTAACCTCAATATCACTCTCTATGATGGAGGTACTATCCTCATGAATGAAGACATCCACATGAGATTCAAGCATTTATTTTTCATTCCATTAAGCATGAATACAATCTTCTTCACAAAATAGGAAAGATAAGGAACCATATTCACATCCATACTCATAAAAAATGTTTCAAGAGGGAAATTGGGCTCTTCCATTTGTTTTATTTCATTATTGAACATTTTTGCATCAAATGAAGAATAAAAAATAGACTCATACTTATCTTGCATATTCATAAAATAGGTTAAGATTTTATGTATGAGTTGAGTGTCTTCAGTTCCTTATGTAACATTTAAAATATATTACACATATTCCTTCTTCAAAGCTTCCCCATACTCACCTTCACATTCATTTGAAAAACCTTTGCATTAGGTCTCAAGGAGATGATTGGAAACCTAAAAATCATCTCCAAAACTCATTTGAAACTTCCTCTTTTTCATAATCCACAAATGTTATCATTTTTGGGTTTCCTTCTTACAATTCAAGGCATTCCTGATCTTCATCATTTTCAAATAGATAAAATATATCCATTTTGAATGGGGAGGGCACAACTTCTGGTTCAGGATCTACCAAATCATTCTCGTGTTCCCTAACCAGTTCCATCACCTTCAAGAACTCTTTCATCAAGATAGGAAGTTCACAATTTTCTTATGAAGTAATGAAATAGTTATAACCTCTTGATTATTGATACGCAATGTCCACCCTTTGGTGATTTCCCCTCTGAAATGTATATTTCATATTTCTTATCGGAAGTAGCTTCTTCATGGTACCTTTGATTGTTATGGTGGCATATGATCTATCCAACTTTATATTTCCACCAATGTCTCTGTATAATCTTTGGCTTGATAACATCATGTATGCAATTGGAATGTCTTCCACTAGTATTTTGACATTAACCTTTTTATCAGGAAATTCCACAAGTGCTATCTAAGAATTGTTAACTTTACCAACGAGAGGTAATTCTTTGATCTCCATGGAATAGTAGTGACCGATAATAGTGACAAGCATGAGACCAAGAGCATGTGTAAATGTTTTAGGTATAATGTTATCCAAGGAACCAAAGTCAATAATACATTTATTCAATTTGTATCCATTAAACAAGGAGAGGTAAAAGGGTTAAATTTTTCCAAAAGAGGAAGATGTGGAGGCAAGAAGGTTCTAAGATGTAGCATTACTAACATCCAGAAGTGACTCTTTTGCAACGAGGTCTGTGGGACATGAATTTGAATTAATTCCTTTGATAAACTGGACAAGTTTACCAACTTTTTTTGGATGAGTTCTAGAATACTCAAGTTCATAAATTCGGACCTTGGACTTCTTAACATGTTCAATTATGTCAAAATGAAACTCTGAGGAGGGTGAAGGTGTAGATGTCGCAGTGAGAGGTTGAATACTTCTTGGAATGAAATTGATATTATTTTTATTCATATCATTACATTTAAATGTAGAAATTGGGGGAGAACTTTGACAAGGGGAGGTAGACTTACCCGCATTGGTTCATATGGAAAGACCATTGTGGATGCTTCGGGATCATTCTTTGTTGATTTCATGAGAGAGGGAATTAGTGATCCTCCTTTTATTATTATTTTTTGTAGATTCGCTACTTAAGAATCTTTGAATTTTAAAGGAATTATCCCTATCTTGAGCCTTTAAACTGGTGAACACCACATAAGAATGACTATTCATATCAACAACAGTTTCATCATCTTCATCATTTGAAGAAGGGGTATATTCACAAAAACCAATGTTTCCAGTAGATTCAATCTCATCAATGGCCGAAATTCCCTCATCATTTTCATATTCAATTTGAGCTTCATAATTTTGTTCTTCAGGCCTTACTTCACATGTGGCATTAATAGGAGGTGCTTCAAGACATAATATTCTTTCTCCTCCACCTATTATGTTTTTATTCTTATACTAATTTTGATTTCAATAGCATCATCATAGAAAGGTGGCTTGTGAAAGTTTTTTCTTCAATAAAATCATGTCATTAACCAATTTTTGAACAAGAGAATTAGTGACACCTTCTTTAGAGGTTTGACCCTTTTTTTACAATTTCGTGTCTTCACTTTTCCAAAAAAAAATATCATCTTCTACTTTGATGGCATATTCTTGGGCATTTTCAAGATTTTGAGGTTGAGATATTCCAAGGATAATTCTGACCTCAGGAAATTGGGAATCTATGAAGAATATATTTTTTATCCTCGAATGGCGAAGCTTCCCCATGTATTATTTTCAAAAAAAAATTAATTAGGCCACAAAATATCTCATGATTTCATTTACTTATTTCCTCATTTGGGCCAATTGAATAAGAATATCTTAAGAGTCTTCAGCTGATTTAAATCTCGCTTCGAATCTGGTTCTATTATCATTTCAATTTGTGATGGATCGAGATGGCAAGAGGTAGAACCATTCAGTTGCTTTATCTTGAATTGACTCCATGAACAACCTTATTAAAACATATTCAAGTTCAAATTTAAGAACTCAACATGCAGTGATGAAAGTTGCAATATGTTCTTCAGGAAGTTGGTTGCCATTACCTTTGAATTTGGGAAAATTCTTGTGGGATCCCTTCGGCAATTCATGGAGAGGTAGAGTAAGAGAAAGAGGACCAATATTCCTTCCCCATGGAATAAGTGGTTGAGTTTCTTTCATTTTTTCTTCAACTTCTTCTTCTTATTCTTTTTTGGGGGAAGAATAACTAGCAGTGGTGCATCTAGAGATTCAGAAGGAGTCTCAATTGGATTTCCTATTGTATCACTTGATGTACCAAATGGAGATGATGCTTGAGGAAATTAATATGGATTGTTTCAGATCTGATATTTTTATCTTTGAAGAGATTCAAACTTTGGATCAACAATACCTCTCAATTTGTCTAATCTAGTGTATCTCTTTTTTATTAGCTTTTGACAAAAACTACAACAAGAATGTGAAAGGACACAATTGAAAAACAATAGTGGCTTTCAAGCATCAAGTTTCATGTTTTTTGAGATTTTTTTGATTTTTTAATTTTTTATGGGGTAATTACATGGAAATGGGGAAGCAAAAGGGGGTCAAAAGTGGACACATTTTTCCTGAAATTAGAAAAATTTGAACTTCATCTAATAATTTGGCATGCATATGCTCAAAATTTGCCAAAGTGATAAGATTAAGTCTCGTCAACCTCAAAATATAGTTTCTAAAATACTATTTAAAAAAAATGGCATAGATTAAGAGGTTCAAATGTGGTGTGCACTATAAACACTTAAAATCCACTTACACAGTTTTAATACTTAAATTGCACTAACTATTCCCCTTTCTCATAAATTGACGACACTTCCTCAATAATCCACTATTTCCCCTCAATTACTATTAATTAATTACATTACACTAATTAATTAACCCTCCTATCACTTTAGATGCCGATTAAAAAAAATTCATTAATTAGCACCCATTTTTACCTAGGTCAATTAATTATTCTTATTTAATTACAACCGCTAGTCTAAATCAATAAATCTCCATTTAATGGATTAAATTCCTCTATTATATCACTCAAATCACACTAATTCTCCTCTAAATAACCTAAAAAAATTATTCTTCCTATTAATTAATCATCTTTGATTAATTATATGCACCCCAACTCCCATAAATTGCTAACCAAAGTGTTAACCCACATGTTAACTCACCTAGCTTTGGTCAACTAAACTAAAGCTACTTTGGGATTTATCCCACATTCACCAAATTCATATCCTGTCCCAAACTAACAAGTTAAATAAAGGACCAAACTCACCATTTCTAAGAATACTTTTGCTATAGCATAAACTATAGGCATTTAGATATTCTACATTCTCCATTAGTATTGAGCTAGCATCTTCATCTTGCATCTAATCACTCAAAGCTTGAGTAATATGGGAAGAGTCAAAATGGCACTGTAGCCATTCTTGATGAGATTTCATTCTCAAACCTTGAGATCAAAAAATCTACTTTGATTGTTATGGATCTATCTAGGTACATTTGTCATTTACAAATCTAAAGAGTAGAGATTATCTTAGTATGTTAGGTTCATTTTGTTCAAAGTCACATGCATTTGAAGAAGTTTTGTCTCCATAAGCTCTTATCTTGATGGTTCATTGTTAGGTGTGAATTTTCTTTGAAACTCTTAGGTGTTTAGTTTCAATTTATTAGCATATAAAAATCTATTATTTTTTAAGTGGCATCACTTACACCTCCCCAAAGAGGGGCAAATGTAGACCTCTAAAATCTGCTTACACATTTTTAATACTTAAATTGCACTAACTATTCCCCTTTCCCGTAAATTGATGACACTTCGTCAATAAGCCACTATGTCCCCTCAATTCCTATTAATTAATTACATTACACTAATTAATTAACCCTTTTATCACTCAGGATTCCGATTAATGACCTGTCATTAATTAGCGCACACTTCTACCTAGGTTAATCAATTATTCGTAATTAATTACGACCATTAGTCTAAATCGATAAATCTCCATTTATTGGATCAAATTCCTATATTACATCACTCAAATCATGTTCATTCTTCTCTAAATAGCCTGAAAATCTTATTCTTCCTATTAATTAATCATCTTTGATTAATTATATGCATCCCAACTCCCATAAAGTGCTAACTAAAGTGTTAACCAACATGTTAACTCACCTAGCTTTGGTCAACTAAACTAAAGTTACTTTGGGCTTTATCCCACATTCACCAAATTCATAGTCTTTCCCCAATTGAAAAACTATATAATAAACCCTCCCCCTTACCATTCTTCTTACACCATATTTTCCCTAAGATAAACTATAGGCATTTTGATCTTGATCCATTCTCCTTTGATGGAAATAACTTCTCCATCTTGCATCCATTCTCTCAAATTGAAGAGCGTAGGAAGATCCAAAAATGGCCTTGTAGCCATTTTTTGGTGATATCTCATCTTCAAATATTGAGGAAACCCCTCAATTTGGATTGCTAAAGTGATCTAGATAGGTTCATTTGTTAGCTAGAAATATAGAGAGTACGAAATAGCTTAGCATTTTGATTTGAAACTATTCATGCATTGAAGAAGTTGTTTCTCATAAGCTCTTATCTTGATGGTTCTATAGTAGGTTTGATTATGCTTAGAAGCTACTAGGTGTTAGCTTTGTTTATTTAGCATGGAAAAATTCTATATGTTCACATATGGCACGCCCAGTGGGACCTTATTCCATGGTCCATCGAAGTTGAGTTTAAAATTTGTTGTTCTTATCTCATTTTTGATAACCCTTGATTATGCATTTGTGAAATATCTTGCATTCCTTGATGTATTTTCTTAACTTTGCATGAGTTGATTTTCTTTTGCAGGTTTAAAAATGATGGGTTGTTGCCAATTTTGGGTTAGAATGCCAAAAAATTGACCTTTCTTGATTTTTCCTATGTCACATTTTGTGTTCATGACATCACACAAGAAAATCATGCCAAATTTCTTGTGTATGTGTCATTAGGGGCTAGTATATGTCATTAGGGGTGTTTATATGTCATTAGGGGTACATATATGTCATTTGTTAGCTAGAAATCTAGAGAGCAATAAATAGCTTATCATTTTCATTTGAGCTTGTTCATGCATTGAAGAAGTAGTTTCTCATAAGCTCCTATCTTGATGGTTCTATAATAGGTTTGATTATGCTTAGAAGCTACCAGGTATTAGCTTTGTTTATTTAGCATGGAAAATTTCTATATGTTCACATATGGAATGCCCAGTGGGACCTTATTCCATGGTCCATTAAAGTTGATTTTAAACTTTGTTGTTCTTATCTTATTTTGGTTACCTTCACCCACGCTTGGGGCAACACCACCCTCACTTGCACTAGACACAACCATATCCTATTTTGGTCAGTGTCGCTTAACAATACAAGCCACATGACAAAAAGGGGCAAAATGTAGACACCAAAATTGGGTCACACTCCCCTTGGTCCCATTTCGAATAACCAACTTAAACAAATTCACCTAACCATGACCCTTATACCCCACATTAATATTAATTTAATTATTTACAATTAAATTAATACCCATCCTCACCTCATTTATTAATTTAATTTAGTTACTTTAATTAAATGGATGCACACCTCACCTAGACACCTCACCATGGACCTATTCATAACATGTTTCCATAAATGAATAAAACTTAGTTCAACCCTAAAAAAGAAATGCCTATTTTTCCTCTAACCACCTTCCCGATAATAAAAATAAATGCCCATTTTGATCCATGGGAGAAATGGATAGACTTGGACCAAATGATTGCAAGATCTATCATTGTTAGTAAACCTAGGGAATCTCACCTTAACCAATGCTGGTCATCCCTAAACCGATGCCGGTCAACCAAGAACCGTCATCGATTACCATGTAACCATTTTGGTAACCTTGTGGGAGAGGTTGGCCACATTTTTGAATTTGGGAGAAAAAGGAGATCTGTATACAAGAAAGAACCAGATCTCTTTCACACATCCAAGCAGCCATAGCCAACATCAAGATAGATCCAGAGGTATCTCTCTCACGGTTACATTCCAGGAAGCACCACTGTGGTACCAAGCTCCATCTCACTGATCAATCATCACCACAACCTATCCATTGGACCTGAAAGATTAGCAACTACGTTTATCACCTGTGTTATTTCATCCTTGTCCTTTCTTAAAGGTTTTTGTCATCTCTATTATCATTTTCTACTTGCATTCCCTTTTCCCCACTATTCCTCTTTCTGTAAACTCAACCATTCCTCCACCCACACCATAATACCACCTATACCCAAATTCTACATATCTCTAAGTGTTCCTAAGATCCCCCACATACCTCATCATTCCCTCTATCATCTTTTTCTAACCTCAGCTCAAAACCCACAACTAGATCTTATTGATTTTTATCAGCCTACCTCTACCAACGTCAATTACCCATAACCATCGTTGGTTCTTCCTAACCGTAATCGGTCATACTTGCCCAATGTCGGTCTCTGTCTCTTCCAACACTATGTAAACTAACAACCAACCTACCAACCAAAACCACCCAAACACCTTACCCAACCCTGGTAAGACCCTGTTTGTGACCTGCAAACCACCTGAACAACCTGCAACTTGACCTGAAGACCTTGACCCACATAGTTTTTAGTATTTAATTAGATTGATGTTGATAGTGATATGAGGTATCCAAATCATAATAATAGCACTAGATTCATTTATGTACGTATTTCATTTATTTTATATTTGTTTTATAAACACAATGGATTGACAGCCCTCTAGGAAGTATCACACTTCCTCGATCTAGCACGTGCTAGGAAGTCCACTGTCATATATTATTTAACTCTTATTTTTTGGTCTTGTTTTCTATTTCAGGTAGTTCCTCCTAGCCAAAAGGAAGCTATCACAGTTATCATCGGATCGAGAAGACAGAACGTGCACACAACCTTTAAACCAACCATCGTAACAAGTATTCCTCCTCAACCCATAACATTATCTATTTCATCTCATTCAAAACGTAAATAAAACAATGAAACAAGTGGGACCTTATTCCATGGTCCATTGAAGTTGAGTTTAAACTTTTTTGTTCTTATCTTATTTTTTCTAACCCTTGATTATGCATTTGTGAAATATCTTGCATTCCTTGATGTATTTTCTTAACTTTGCATGTGTTGAGTCTCTTTTTAAGGTTTAAAACGTGATGGGTTGTTTCCAATCTTGGGTTAGAATGCCAAAAATTTGACCTTTATTGAGTTTTCCCATGTCACATTCTATGTTCATGACATCAAACAGGAAAATCATGTCAGTGTTACCATGTATGTGTCATTAGGGGCGCGTCTTTTCTTAACTTTACATATGTTGAGATTTATTGATTTAGACTAGCGTTCATAATTAATTATTCCTAATTAATTATGACCGCTAGTCTAAATCAATAAATATCCATTTATTGGATCAAATTCCTCTATTACATCACTCAAATCATGATAATTCTCCTCTAAATAGTCTAAAAAGGTTATTCTTCATATTAATTAATCATCTTTGATTAGTTATATGCACCCCAACTCCTATAAAGTGTTAATTAAAGTGTTAACCCACATCTTAACTCACCTAGCTTTGGTCAACTAAACTAAAGTTATTTTGGCCCTTTATCCCACATTCACCAAATCTCATAGCCTTGCTCCAAACTGACAAGCTATATAAAAAACCATCCTCCTTACCATTTCATAACACACCCACCTTTGTTATAGCATAAACTATAGGCATTTTGATCTTGAGCATTCTCCATTAGAATTGAGCTAGCATCTTCATCTTGCATTTCATCCACTCCAAGATTTGAGTAATATGTGGAAGAATCAAAATGGTATTGTATCCATGTCTTGATGAGATTCCATTATCAAAACCTTTAGATCAAAAAAAATATCAACCTTTGATTGTTATGGATCTAACTAGGTTTCATTTGTAGTTTAGCAATCTAAAGAGCAGAAAATAACTTAAGTATGTTAGTTTCATTTATGTTCAAAGTTGCATGCATTTGAAGAATTTTAGTCTCCATAAGCTCTTATCTTCATGGTTCATTATTAGATTAGCATTGCTTATTTGGAGCTATGTAGATGCCTAGTTTCAGTTAAAATTTATTAGCTTAGTTAATAATCTACATGAGCACATTTGGCATGCTCAGTGAGACCTTACTCCCATTTTCCATAAAAGCTTGTAATTTCAAGTATTATTAGTTCTAATCTCAAAGTTTGGCTAACCCTTGATTATTCACATTTGATGAAATAGCTTAAAACCCTTCATGTGTTTTACTAACCTAAGATTTGTTGAGTCTCTACTTGCAGTGCACGAAGGATGATGGGTTGTTATTAGTTTTGAGCTTCGAAAGCCAAAAATTTGACCGTTTCTTTATTTTTGCCTATGTCACATTCCGTGTTCATGATGATCACACAGGAAAATCATGCCTAGTGTTCCCATGTATATGTCATTAGGGGTGCGTATATGTCATTTTGGGTGCATGTATATGTTACACTATGGGTGATGTATGTTTCAATCTATGTGTGTAGGTGTTGCATATTTCTGCTTTTAATCTCAAGGGCGTGTATATGTCATTTTAGGTGTGTATATGTTACATTATCTTCTTTTTATTTTCTCAAATCTGCATGTATGTGTCAATCTAGGTGCACATATATGTCATTAGGGGTGCGTATATGTTACAATATGGGTATGTATTTTTTATACTCAGATCCACGTATGTGCCAATCTTAGGGGTGCCACATATGTCATTAGGGGAGTGCATATATGTCATTTTAGGCATGCTAGGTGTTAGTTTATGTGCATAAACCTATCTTCTGGAGGCCATAAATGTTTGCTCTTGAACTCGAAATGAATCCATGTTTTTTGCGTTTGAAATATATTGAAGTGAAACTATGCAATGGAATACATAATATTAGTGATTTTATACATATGGAAAATTTATGGTTTCCTTTATTATAAAACTAGTCATTTTCTAACATGTCTAAATGTTTTGCATGATTTGATCTTGAAATTTTCCTAAAATCTTTTGCACAGGTTTTTCAGTGCTAACCTTTGTTTATAGGGGTGATTTTAATCATGTATTTTTCTTACTTGTTTAATTAATGTTAATGAAGGTTGTGATTTCACTTGATAGACTAAGAGTTACATATGCTTATTCCCTCACACCTTTTAGGTGATCTTGGGAATAAAAAATAGCTCTAAGTTCTTGTTTCAATTTGATTTCAAAAACACCTCATTAAGAATTATCGGCTAAGGGAAGGAAAAAAACAAATTGGTTAAAATGAATGGTTTATGCACTTTCAGTTCACAAATTTTTTCCATTATTTACAATATCAGCTGGATTTCTGTGTTGTGTTATGCACTTCTCTTGCACCTCTTAGGACGATCTTGAGACTCACAAACAACACTTGTATCCTCTCTTTTACAATGAAGTTTTGATCATTTTTGGATAACTACTAATCTTTCACGTCGTAGGACCTAAATATCAATTATTAAAGAATTGGGATCTAAACAAAATACTAATACAGTTTTTGATGCAGGTTGTCAAATAGTGTATAACCAAACCACATTAAGTTCAAAGATAAGAAAAATACACCACATTCAAAACATTGTATATGCAAGTTGCAATTAAGAGTTATACTGCTCATCTGCTTTGAACTAGGAGAAAACTCCCTTTGGCATAAGCCTGTAATATAAACCCAAGAGGGGATGTTCCTAGGAACCCCCAAAGTAGCTCCACGCCAGGGGGGGAACCTTGTGGACAAAATGGGAAGCACTACTCTTACCTACTTGTCTAGTATACTAGTTGTGATATATTAGAGTCAAAATTATTTTCATGCGACCCCCAGTGAAAATAAAATTGAGCACATTTATATTCTCATTGTATCAAAGGGGGTAAAGTAAATTCTAGGATACTCCAAGGTTTTATTCAATATGTTACCTCCCCTTGGAAAACCATACTCGTAGAGGTAATTTGAGACAACCTAGTTGAGATAAAAAAAAATAGGAAGCCATTTCATCTTGGATACCAACTTGACTGAGCTCAATGCCAATCGTGTTTCATAATAGCTTCTCATGAAGTGAGAAATTGTTCGGCAGTCAATAACCTTGCTATTTTAACAAGGGGAGACTCCATCAAAGTTTCAAGCCTAAGTGTTATTCATCACGAAAACTCACAAGCATGTTACTTTTGTCTTATTTTTTCACTTACCCCTAAGGCAAGGTCACAACTCTGTTGAAGTTACGCCAAGTATTTTTCATCACCATTTGGTCTATTCCTTTGTTTTTCTTGTTGCCCATTCTGGTATCAAAGAGAAGAGAATACATACATGTGTGATATTAATCAATTGTGTCCACCCACTTTTGTACACTTGTTTGCATTCGTCCTTGCTTGAGACTAGATGGTAAATATTTGAAAGTATGTTTGTTACGTCTTCTTATCTTGATAGCCATTTTATCTTGATACCCCACGTCAAGATTTTCATCATTACTTAGGCTTGATTCTTCATTGATTTTACTTTGAAGTGTTATGTTGCTTGTATCTCATTGAAACAATTTCAATACTTATGTCTTGTTTCTCATAAATTTGACCTAAGTGTCTATATTGTAATGTTACACTACATCACATCTTAACAATTCCTTGGTATACTTTGGCCTTGTTTGTTTTTGAAATCATTACCTCAACCTTTAAAAGTTGTTTTCATTAGCTTTTTTCGCATCATGCATCAATATTATTTCGATACTAATACCTTGACTTTTTCACAAAGTCTTGGTTAATGTATCTTAATGGTATTGTTACGTTGCTCACATTCGTAACTTTCGCTCTTTGGGATTTAGGTCTTGCTTAGTATATAAACTCGTCTATAGTATTACTTTGATCAGAAATCACATCAACCCTTTGTTGATACTTATGCCTATCACTTATCTTAAACTTGACATAAGTTAGTGACATTGTGTTGATCATTTTACATCGAACTATCATTGAAACACATTTACATACGGAGTAGTTCTTTGTTAATTGATTGGTTTACCGAAAATGTGCGTGATTGTTCCTTGTGATTACCTATCTTGAAAACTTGTTTTCTAGGAAAAACCTTTGATCCATTGATTCAACATTATTGATATTTTTTTACAACCTTGACAATTTTTACACATTTTACTTAGGTTTCTTGTATTCTTAAACACATTAAATGAAACCTCTGTAGCCTTTGTGTTGCTAAATGTTGATCAATCATTTTGAATACTTACAGCTTCCAAAACTTGTTGTCCCAAACCTTGTTGGATTATCAAAAATTGTGTCATTACGATGTATAGTTTCCTTAGATTCCCTTTGGAAAATTACATAAGCATCCCCTTATCTGCCAAATATTTAGTTTGTTTATCATTATGTTTCCCGAATCAGCATGGAACCTTCTTCCCTTTGAAGAAGTTTGATCACACTATCTAGGTCTAGTCATTTGTACCTAAACAATGCCAAAAATGACTAACTATCGCATGGTTCATAAAAACTTCCTCATCAACCAGTTGTAATGATTCATAATCCAAATTTTTCTTTTGATTCCTCTCCGTGGTCCTTATTGATTCTATAATCCAAAATATTATTATGAATTCTCCTCAGTCTCCTAATGATTATGTTTCAAATTATTATTCATATTCCTTCTAATTCGACTCCTAATTCATGGTCCTCCCTTTCTTTGCAATACCCCCTTTATCATTTTCTTGAACAATGTCCTCTTCCTTTAAATATCTATGTGTCACTCACAAGTTCATCCCAATCAAACACTCTTAGTTTGACTATTGAGTCACGGTCCTCCCCTTTATTTGCAGGACACCATTTTATCAGTTACCTCAATGAAAGTATTTTCTCCTTTGAAGATTCATGCGACTCAAAATTCCTTCTAGTCAATCATCCTAAGTCTGACTCCTACGTCATGATCTACAAAATTTTGGATACACAATCCTCTTATTCTTCCTCCATGATGCCTTCTTATAGGGAAACCTATACCGAACCTATTCAAATCCACATCTTCTTCTACATCCATAACTTCTTCAAAATCCATAGCTTCATCAAAATCTGCAATCAATTTCTTCTCTTCGGTCATCAATTCTTCTATCAAACAAAATCCAATCCTTCTTCATACTTTGATCCCATCCAGCTATGATTTTTGTTATCACCCCTTATCATTCTTCTAAATACCAATTTTTTTTTTCACTTCGACCTATTCATAAGACACAATGTGTTAAGATGTATTTTCAAAGCACTATATAATCTATTTATGGACACAATAAGGTCAAAGCTTATCCTCATCCCACATCATCAAAAATATTTTAAATATTTCCCACTTGTTGGACCTCTTTCTTCCAATCAACCTAATACTAATTGTCTATATCAAAATGAAGAAGTGATTAGAGAATTCATGGGGCTACATGATGACATCTCTCTAGAGGATCATGATGCAAGGATTATATTTTGACCCTCGATGTGTTCGCATATTGTGGGGAAAAAATATGATTTTTTTTGTCAAAAAATAAAAATGGAAGAGCCTAAGACCATTGAACTTTATCCTCCCATCTTCGTGTTCTTCCATTGTATGACAACATGCCTAGGTCTGTCACGGAGAATCTCATGGGCATATCTTCTCAGTCACCTCAATTAATATTTTTACATATCACAATTCCTTAATCATAATCTCTCATTGGGTCACCTCCGAGTATCCCTTCATATTCGTCTGTGTTGACCACCTCCTAGTAGCCCCTTATCTTCTATTCTTGGGCCACATCCTAGTAGCCCTCCATTATTTTCCATTTGATGAGTCACCTTCGGGTGGCCCATTATCCTTATATTCTTCGGTTGCCACGTCCTAGTAGCCCTTCATCTTCCTTCTATCTATGGGACACCTCCTGGTAGCCCTAGCTTTCCTCCATCTTGGGGCCACATCATAGTAGCCCTTCAATCTTCTATCATGTGGCTCACCTCTCGGTAGCCCATCTTCTTTAATCCTTGGACCATATTCTCTTCATCCATCACATTATTATTCAATCAATGACTTGTGGCAAGCCCACCGTCATTCCTTATTATGATCCTCTCATACCAATCCTATCATCGTCCTAAACATATGTCCTCTTCTCCCACTTCTGAGAATGAGACACGTTTATACATTGGTTGGTGTGAAACCCAAACAATGTCTTCATCAAGCTAAGGTTGGAACTTTGAAGAGCTATCCATATTTCCACAGAAAATCCAACAGTCATAAAGTATTAAAAGCATATGTGATTCAAGAATACACACCACCATACAACCATCAAGTATGGCACAAAGTGCATGAACCTATGCGATAGGGAACTCAAGCTCCCTGCATACAAAATCCATATTTCAAGATAAATTCACATTCATTTTTTGAGTATGATCTCACCACGATTCATTGAGGTTGGAGATAATATTACCCTTAATAAGAAAACACACCTTGTCTCCTTTATCAAGGAAATCATGCAACCATCATTGTTAGAATCTTATCATGCAGAGTGACATTGTTGGTCCTAGCTTCCCCAAGAAATAAAAAAAAATCATAAAATAGTTCAAAAATACAAAAAAATGAGAAAAACATTAAAACATTACAAAAAAATCACAAGCACAAAGATCAAACATTGCAATCAGGTATTACATACACATGAATGTTCTTTCTTCCCTTTATTTCCATTCCTTTGAAAATCATCCACCATTTTCATCCCTTTGGTGATATTTAGGTTTTTCTTATTCACACTCATTTTGTACGACATTTATCTCTATAGTATTTGTTTGACCTTGGTCTTTCATTACCTTGGTCAAATTAAAGAATGACTGACCTCTTAGAGATCTTATCATTCTCTTCACTCTAATAAAAATTGTTGTGAATACCTTTTGGGTGTATTTATTGACAGTAGCCAATGTCTTCATCACAATCACTTTCACATCCTTCCATCACGTTATTAGTGATTCTTAACCCCTCATAAAAAACAAAATGAGAGATCTGAAATAAATTTTCAGAAAGCAAACAAAATCAATCAAAATCAAAAGAAAAAATCAAATTGATATATAAATCTCTCTTCAAGTATTTCCAAGTATCTCTATTCAGGGACTATGGATGCACATAGTTAGCAGTAAAGCAATGTTAGCGATTAGAATCAAATACATCTTTGTCAAGGTTATGGATTCATGGTTGGTAGCAACGAGTAATGTACGGATCTCCTACTACCTTTCGATTCACAAATAACCTATAAAAAAACAATCATTCCTTACACATTAGCTAGGGTGTCTTCACTTATTGTCTATCAAATCTTCCCTCCAAGAGGTAATGTCATTTCCACATGCACACACTGGATATTTATGAGCAGAACATGAATTATTATGTTACCAAGTGTCTTTTTTTTGGACCTTTTTGCAAAACTCTTTCTTTAGGTGCATGTCTTGTCTCATAATTTTTGCCTTTGGATAATCAATTTCTTCATCGATCCTCCTTCTAGCTACATTTTCCATATATATTTCATAGCATTTTTGTTCTTCTGGTTTGTTCAGAACATCCATGTGTATAATATTTCCTTTTTAATATGTTTTAGGGAAACTTTTTCCCTTCAATCAATAAACAATCTTCGACTTTTTTTCTATCAATGACTTCTTGGCCAGCTTCCACTAGGGGCATCCTTGCTCCTTGGCACTTCATTAGTTTGTTTTCATCATCAAGTTAAACATATCTATTTTGGCCTTGATTTGGCCTATCCTCTTGTATATACGTGTCGGGTTTTCCTTTGCATATTCCCATCTCACGTTGGGGGCATCTTCACATTTTCACCTTATTGAACATACGTGATGGCTTTCTACCTTTTTACATTCCATTAAACCTTGGGGCATCCACGCTTTTTTTCCCCTATACATAGTTTTGGAAAACTTTAAAAACATAAATACATTCATATAAAATTTCAAAATACCAAAACATTCAAATATGTTATTCAGAAAACTCAAAACATTCAAATATGTTTCAAAACATAGAAAAATTCATTTAAAAAATCATAAAATTTATCAAAACAAAAACCCAAAAAAAATTGTAAAAATTCAAAAATTAGTAAAAATTGCATGCATGCAGCTGAAGTCCTGTGTCAAGCACGTATGGTACTCAATCATTATCTTTCTTAGGTCCTCTCTTTCTCTTGTTAGAGATGACTCGCGGATCATTTGGATCTTCCCCTATTAACAAATTTTGGTTTGTTTGCTATGTTTGTATGCATTTGGCACAACAACTTGTTGGGTATTTTTTCATAGTGCATGAAATGCCTTTTCATCTAGCACCCCTATGTGTCCTCCATTATTCCCCTCACATGTATCCTTTCTTGGGGCCCCATTTTTAACCCTCGTCGTTAAACATGAATATTCGGGAATTGAAGTTTGATAACAAAAATATTTTTGCACCTGTCTTAAACATGTTTTTGTTTGAGTATGTGTGTTTGTACTTGTTTTCTTATCAGGTTAGCATTGTTTAATTTCTCGTATTGCATTGCATTTTTTATGTTTGATGGAGTTAATGTTTTAGCAATGAACAATTATTCATATTATGTATTTTCATGTCATTATCCACTTTTTTTGTATGCTTACAATTTAATAAGGACCGATGATGTAGATCACTAGAAATATGATGAAATAAAGTTGTTTTGAGCGAACACTGGATGAAAGCTAGTTCAATCCCCCTTCCTCATAATTCTTATTCTATATCATGTTTATTCTATCAACACTATTATTCCAACTCAATGGGGATTCACCTTTTCTTCCCCTTTATTCTTCTCTCCATTTCCTTCATCTTTTTTATCGTCGATTGACCTCTTTCCATCACCCCATCAACACTCGAGGGGGCATCGTTCATTCTACTAAATTTTCTTCAAAAAAATTTACTTGTATGTGCTTGTCTACTATTTTTGAAGTGGTGTCACTTATTGCCACCCTAAAGAGGGTAAAATGTAGAGACCTAAAATTTGTTTACACAGTTTTAATACTTAAATTGCACTAACTATTCCCCTTTCCCATAAATTGAAGACACTTCGTCAATAAGCCATTTTTTCCCCCTCAATTCCCGTTAATTATTTAAATTACGCTAATTAATTAACCCTCCTATAACTCAAGATTCTGATTAATGACCTTTTGTTAATTAACAACCACTTCCACCTAAGCCAATTCTTAATTAATTATGACCGCTAGTCTAAATCAATAAATCTCCATTTATTGGATCAAATTCCTCTATTACATCACTAAAATCATGTCGATTCTCCTCTAAATAGCCTAAAAATCTTATTCTTCCTATTAATTAATCATCTTTGATTAATTATATGCACTCCAACTCCCATAAAGTGCTAACTAAAGTGTTAACCCACATGTTAACTCACCTAGCTTTGGTCAACTAAATTAAAGTTACTTTGGGAGTTATCCCACATTCACCGAATTCATATCCTTTCCCAAACTAACAAGCTATATAAAGGACCATGCTCCTTACCCTTTCTAAGAACCACCTTTGTTATAGCATAAACTATATGCATTTGGATCTTGAGCATTCTCCATTAGTATTGAGCTAGCATCTTCATCTTGGATCTAATCACTCAAAGCTTGAGTAATATGGGAAGAGTCCTAAATGGACTTATAGCCATTCTTGATGATATTCCATTCTCAAACCTTGAGATCAAATAATCAAAATTTATTGTTATGGATCTATCTAGGTTCATTTGTAGTTTAGCAATCTAAAGAGTAGAGATTAATCTTAGTAGGCTAGTTTGATTGTGTTCAAAGATGCATGCATTTGAAGAAGTTTAGTCTCCATAAGCTCTTATCTTGATGGTTCATTGTTAGTTTTACATTTTCTTTGAAACTCTTAGGTGTTTAGTTTCAATTCAAATGGCATAGAAAACTCTACATGAGCACATACACACAAAGTAGGTCTATTTTTTGTGTCAAAAAGATAAAAAACCTATTGTATGTGCGTCTCCCCCATTTTTTGAGTTCTATAAAAAAAATTTCAAATCCCTTCAATATAAAGTTATCTAATACCATGTACGAGGTCTTATTAATTTTTCATAATTTTTGGATGAATATATAATTTTTTACTAATATTCACAGTTCACACATCTCAAAAATGAAATATTTGTGTGTACACCCTCATAACTTTTAGAAAAATAGTCTATTTTTTGTTTTTTTAAGGCGTGTAGAATGGAATTTAGATAAAACCAATTTTTAAAAAATTTGGATGAAAAAATCATAAATTGTGCACCAAAAACGTATGCATAGGTTTTGGAAAGAAAATAAGGCACTAGTAAAAGAAATTGTGGATGAAATCCTTAAAGTAATCGGATTTTAGAAATAAGTATATCGTCACCAAGGTAAAACTGAGGTTGACATCGTAGTATAATGTTTTTTATATTATGTTATAATACATGAGATATCAATTTTTTGGTCAAACATGGATTTATTCATAGATTACATAGTTCAAACCTTAGGTTTGGATATCCAAGGAAACTCCAAGCCTATGGATTGGGAATTTCAAACCCAAAGAAGATAAAACTCACTCAAGTTATAATATGAGCGTGTTATAATGCGATCGTTCTATAACGTGAATGCGTTATAACGTGAGTGTGCTATAATGTGAGCATGTTATAACGTGCTCACCTTCCTAGATGCAATGTGGTATATGTCCTTTTGGGAGGGATATATTTACTTTATTAATCTTAATCTTAAGTTTTTCATTTATTAATCTTTATACTTTATTATTTCTTATACTTTAAATTTATTTTAGTAAATATAAGAAATTAGGGTCAGTTTGCACCTTATGGAACTAGTCTCACAACCCCATCTGTCATAGTTTAGAAGATAGTTTTTCATATTCTATTTTGGTCAGTACATAGATATTTTTCAGCATTTCAGCATTCAACCTAAATCTTTTAGGGTTTAAATTCTACAACCGATGTATATTTTGGGAAATAATATAGTCATTGTTTAGATTTTTGGGCCTTTTGGATTTTTTGTGACATTTGTAGGAGTGTTAGATGTGTCAAAATTAGATTTTATAAACCTCAAAACTCCTAAAGGTAGTGACAATTGATTGAATAAATGGACTCATGAATTTTCCCATGAGCATGGAGTTGAATCCCTAATTTCATCTTAGAATATGGTAGAATCATATTATGGATTAGTACATACTTTACAAGCTCAGGGAATGCATCTTTAAGAGGACCACTCGAACGAACCTCATAATCAACAATGTAAGGGAGTGACATTGGTTCCCATTTTGGCATGTATATAATCTTTTTATCATCATAATATAGATTAATAATAATAAGTTGTGGGAAAGAAGATAATCTATCTAAGAACCCAATAATATATTCATTTTTTCAATAGAAGAATAATATGAAACTTGAAGAGTTAGAATCTAAAATAGTGCATCACATCGATATATATATATATATATATATAACACTCAACAAAATTTAGGGTGGGAGGAGGTGAAAATATGCAAAATCTTCCACACATTCATTTACTTTCTATGGAGAAAGAAACTCAGGAATTTCATCAAGATTTATGCTAAGTAAATTAGTTACATTATCACCCTAGTGTAGGAGTAGGAAGGTTTATTCAAGTGCCACATACTTCACAAACAATCAAATCTACATCAAAATTAAGAGAAATGATTTTCAGATATCCTTTTGTGTTTTTACCAAGAAACCCTTGAAATAATTTCATATATGGAAAAGACACAAATGAAAATATTTTGTGCATTAAAAAAATACTTTGGTGAAAGTGGTACAAAGAGGGTGGTTGCCATGCCAAATGTATAACATGAAAAACTAAAACTTTGAGCATGACAACTAAGCCCACAGTTGAATCTTTCACTTAATGGTCACTTGGTTTGTCCTTCCTCTGGCCAACATTCCTTGTTAACACTCTCAACCTAGCTTAAAAATAAATTATTACGCTGAAAGACCTATTCTAAGTTAGAAAACTCAGGGCTTTCTGATAGCAGGTATTGGCACAGACGGCGGAGATGAATCGGTCGACGAATACGGCCTCATAGGATCCACTGGATGAATCACGGAGTCATGGAGGACCTGCCTTCCCTTCCATGTCATCTTTTTCCACCTCAGAATCCCCTGCATTCTGCCTTGCCACGCCATCATCACTCATCCCCCTACCTGCACAGGCATCGTGCTGGACCCATTTCATTTTTGGCATGGGAAAAGGTCAAATTTGGAGAGACTCACTGATCGGACCATTCATTTGGTCTTTTAGAATAAACGATGGCGGCACAGATCCTTTGCTTACTTGAGAAAGGAGACATCAAAAACTCATTGATATTCAATCATTTAGCAGTTAGCACCTACAAATTATAAACCACATAGATGCTTCATTCCATCTCTATCTACCTTAGCAGCATAAACTATCATTGTATTCTATAGAAATGTGGTGGACTTATACCAGTGTAGGGGTTTTTATGGAAACTTTGTTCCCGGGATAGCCGAGATTTGAATGCTGAAACTGGTTTGAGGGGGATGGATTCGAGGAGACCACTTGGCTTGCTAGAAGTAACATTGGCAGGTGCCCGCATTCAAATAAAATGTAGAAAATGATGCCAATGCAATCGCAGCTAGGTGTAATCAATGGCTATGGGAAATGGGAACTCTTTTGGCAATTGAATATAGGAGGGAAAGCCATAGGGAGTTTTGGTGGCCTATGATGGAATAGATAGATAGCACCTTCTTGGCCAATGCCTTTCCATTTTTCATCTACAACAATAGGGAGATCGTATAGCTTAGATTATGTCTTGTTGAAACCTACGGCAACCCATTATGAAGGCATGGACATAAGATTTACAGGAGCCTCTTTGACGCCATGATTGATGCTACGTATTCTACCATGGAATCCCTAGGGCATTCCAACACACCCATACTTGTTACTTCTAATTTACTCGTTTTCAAACATGGAATCCAGAATTTTAAATAGCAAGCAAGAGTCGATCCACGCTTTTTCGTCCATGGCGAGGAAAGTTCATTGGATGGGACTTGCACCCTGATCGTCTAGGGCAATAAGAGCCTTTTCGGTGTACTGGGTGAGGCTCGCTTCCCATTCTTGTTGGGTCAATGTAGTGGAATCAAGGCCATGGTATTTACTAACTAGCTATCACACTTGAACGGTGCAATGGAGACGCTAAAGGGGATGCATATAAGATGTTAAAGTTGAGGAGTTAATGGTGACGGAGGAAGAGGGCCGGTGAATAGGGCGATGGGGAGGAGGCTTGCAAGGGCATGAACAGTGATGGGCGGTGTATTTTTTTCTTGTGGGGAAACCAAAATTTTTACCAAATTTGAATAGATATTAAAGTCTCTACAGTTGTAATGTACATCAAATGTGAAGACAAAGGAAGTCAACATAGTGTGATATGGTATAAAAATACAAATCATTTCCAAGTAGATGGGCATGTGAACAACACAATTACAATCGTAGGTGGGTTGCTTTGTTGTATATACTCAATTTTGCAGGATCCATGTGGATGAAATTGACACACATTACATCACGAAAAAAATCAAACTACATCGCTTTGGAGATAACAAATTGGAAGTAGATGAATCTTCTCACATTGCCATGCGCAAGGATATTTTTTTCGTAACCAACAAAAGGTTCATGAGATAAGTGTGTAGTATGAAGGAATTCATGCCAGGGTAACTATTTGTGGTGGGGAAAGATTGCTGATCTAATATGAGTTGAGAATGGTAAAACATTGGTGGCACAACATTGCAAACAAAGTGAGTTGAAGTGGAGAGAAATTTAGCTCGTAAATGGTAAAGGTGATAAACTAAGTTGCCTTAGATGGATGAGACAATGGGAAGTGAATGAATGAAATGAGATCGAGTCCAAACAATATTGGAGGGGCTCAAAGTGAGCTATGCAATGAAAAGCATGGTTGAGGACAATATGTTGCAACTGATGCAGGAAACACATTTTGATCATGATGATGGTACATAGCGAAGAAGTTTTGTTATCCATGTTAGTGTCCTTGGGGTGGTTGGTGGACCATGATAAAGGTTTGATAGGCGTGACTATGGAAGTAAAAGATATGGCAAAAATGATTACGTTAGAACATGTTATTTTTTTACATCACTTATTTCAAATGCATCGTCTTTTTTGCATGATGTTAAATTTAGGAGTTCAATATGAAAAGGGATTTGAGGTGGCCTAGGGTTGTGAAGGAGCTACCTGAGCAAAGGGAATAAGCTTGGAGAGATTACACTTGACACCAAATAAAAGCATTATGAAGTTAAATCCATTACATAAGAAGAAAAGAACACTCAACCTACATGATGACACTTGAAAAACCATCAAGATTGTTGGATGAGTTAAGGTGTTAGTGATATGCAGATAAGATGAGGCCAAACATATTAGTGGGGGCTAGGGGAAGTGACTATTTGATGTATTAGAGACAAACCTAATCTCAATCACCACATACTTGTGAGAATCGCATGTGAGTAGTGTAATGGAGACACGAAATGGGATGTAGCACACTGAGTTGATGATGGATTTGACATCCTACTAACTGCTACCTAGTACCATTGTTTACCTTGAAATTGTCATACTGCTTGTTCGAAGCACACATCACCCAGCCAGAAGAAACACAGAAAGAAGCCAAATAAGGTAGATTTTTGCAAGACTTAAACGTGTTAGTAGAGGATGTACTATGAGGAAGCTCATTAAATATTGCCCACATTTTGAGAATCAACTAGACAATTTATTTTTGGAAGTACAGAGACATGTTGCAAGGGATAATATCAGTGCAACATTGTTTTTTGGATAATTTCAGCAATAATTTCGTTGTAGTTCTCAAAAGGTTGTTCTTGGGTTGCATCGTGTGGTTAAAGACTGGAAATATCTATGTGTGAAGAAGGCTTAAATGCATCAGTAAAATTTAATAAAATATATTCAGGGATAACTAAATTATTTTAGTTATCAAGTTTTATGGGTTTAAAACTTTAAAGTTGAAATTTGTATGTAGCTTCTAATTTTTCATACAAATCTACTCCAGTGATAACTCAAACAGGAGTTTAGGCGAGTTCTTTGGGTCTGCATGTAATGGGCAAGTAAAACAATGTCATGCTTTTTTGAGGAGGCTTTCATATGGCCAATATTGCATGTGTGAAATTTCAGACTCAAACTTTATTATCACAAGGGCATATAAGGAGCATTGGGTCTTTGCCTGTGGGTAGATGATTTGAGGGTTTATGATGAATACCGAGTCCTAACTATGAAAACCGCCCATACATTTTTTGGATGTAGTTTATCAAAGAAACCTTGTACTTTTGGTGCTTACTGAGTAAGACGTGAAGGAGGAAAAAAAATGACACCTGTCAGCAATAATGGACATGTCCGGTGGTATTCATCTTTAACATGTGACTGTGTTCGCCCCTGCTCTGCCATTAGAAATGACCCAAAAATAAAACATTTCTTCTCCAGGTGCTCTCAGTTGTCTCTCTTTGTAGCTACTACTCCTTGCCTGTGTGACTTATTGAAGGCCAAGCTGTCTTTCTCTCATCGTTTGGATTCTTAGGTAGAATCACTTCAAGATTGCCAGATTATTTACAGGTCTGAATTTCTCTTATAGATTTTGTGATTGAGAAAAAACATCAAATATAAATCTAAAGAAATTATTTTTATGGTCTTTTATTGAAATTTGAATCCCCTTTTGTATTTGTCTTCAGAGCATGACACAAGGACTACCCAGGTCGGCCTGGTTAGGAATATGAATGCTGCCCCTGGTTCATGTCGACTTTCATTGATCAGAAACAATCGATTTTATATGGTGGCGAGAGCCATAACTAGCATGTGTGCGGGAGACAAAATAGAGGAATATCTTTTTCCGCGAAGATTTGATATACAATGCCGCGAAGCTTTTTTTCCGTCTAAGTCGACTACAAAATAGGATTCAAACATTTTTTTTTTAACTTTTCTTGTCTTTCATATTTTCTTTCCATGAACTTAAAATACAAAAGGATTTAGTTTTCTGTGTGTTGGACGTCATCGAGTAGAATTTTCCAGTGAGTTTTAGGAGTGAGGAATTTATTTTTCTAGATAATGTTCGCCACCTGCTTCTTCATATGGTCTATCTTGCAAGGCGGGACAGGTAGATTACTTTATATGTTTAATATACAGGTAGCCTATTTAATCTCATGCATAGAGAATACTAGATAAAAAATTGCAAGAACAACCTCTTCTCACACGAACCGAGCAAACAGAACGTTTCTTTCCTTTTATGGCATATTTTTCCATTTTTTATAATCTTTCTTTCATTGTTTTGAATCTCGTTGTTACCAAATAACTTGATTTCATATAAAATTTACCCTAATATAAATGAGACTGTTGTCTTATTGAAGTGTTTAAATTCTCTTCTGGCATCTATGATTTCTATATTGTGTTGGTTTTTTTTTTAAAAACTCTGCATACAAAGTTGCTACCTTAGTTTTGATCTAAGATTTTATATTATCTTTCAATCTCCCTTTTTAACTTGCCCAACTTCTGCGAAGGTAAAAAGTGTTATGTTGTTTTTATTACATTTGGAATCATACTTGTGATGATGGGATCTATCATCACAAAGAGGATAGTACGTGATATGCCATGAGATAGTTTGTTTAATATGTTTTAGTCATTTGTTTTGGTGTAATAGTTTCAATCCCATGTTTTTTTGTTTTTTTTGTTTTTAATTTTGATAGATTCAATCACGTTAACTTAAATCAACAACTCTTTATTGCATTTATCCCTTTCTTTGATGATGTTTTAATTTTTCAAGTCCAAGTTTGATTTTAAAAAGCAAAAACATAATTAAAGAAATTCTTCTTTCCAACCGGTCTGTGCCAGATACAACCCCTGTATTGCCCTGTTATCTGATATTGAATCTACAAAGCTCAAAGATGTTATGGATGCTAAAATATTTGCATCTATATCTTTGTGAGAATGTAGCATCCTTTGCCTTAAAACATTAGAGAGAATTTTCTCCCAAAGTATAATGACATTTGGAATTTCAAAAGGATGCATGCAATGCAAACCAGCTATATGGTCCTGAGGTTAAAGTGAACCCATAAATCCTTGTTGTTGGGTAATACTTGAGACTTGTGATCTTTGGATATGCAATCACATAACCCAAAAAACAATGGTTATACTGAACAAGTGATAGATGTAGGTTAACAATGGACATTGTGAAATAGATTAGTAGTTGTTCACTCCTTAAAATGAAATTGATTTCATTGTATAGAAGAATAAAAGATTCTCAAGCTAGAAAAGTCTTTTAGGATTCCAGGTTTGACATCTACTTCAATATTTCTTAAATCACTATCATGGTTTCTTGAAATATATTGAGCTAGGCATACGACGATCTGAAAATTCTACAAAAAATCCAAGGTTTTTGTTGGCCTCTTCTCTGAGCTCATTCCACAGTTGAATCTTTCACTCAATGGTCACTGGTTTGTCCTTCCTCTGGCCAACATTCCTTGTTAACACTCTCAACCTAGCTTAAAATAAATTATTAACAATTTTTTTTTAAAAAAAAATTCAATGTGCAGGGTTGATTAAATACGATGATTGATGAGTTCAATGTGACTTGATGAAAGATAACTTCCTTTGGAGGCCTAAAAAGGCCATTCTGAGCTAATTAAACACCCTCTACGGGAGTTCAAGAAATATATTAAGCATCCAGATGTAATGTCAAGGAATCTTGGAAGTGTTGGAGGTAATTTAGGAATAATTAAGAAAGGTTTTCTCTTTTAAGGACAATCTTCTCAACAATGGGTTTTCTAGGTGCAAGGAACACACACTCTAATGGTCAAATTTGACTTCTCCGGATGATTTTGAGAGCTTCATAAGTAGTTAGGAGGGGAAAATAGAAAATGAAAAGATATTTGAATCTTAAACATTTTGGTAACATCCATTTTTCTCTAATACTTGAAGGTTTCATGAGTAATTTCAAAATAGTGCAGCTTCCCCTTTCAGTTCCAAAAAAAAATGGCCCTAAATTTACAAGCTCTAGAGAGATGGTCACCACATGGTGATAGGTGAATATTTTTAAATTTGATAAGTAACTCTTGGAATGGGTACTATCATAAAGAGTCTATGTTTTACCATGGGTGAGGATCTCATGAGGATGGGGCCAAATTTTGTGAGTTGAAAACACCTCAGGTTGTGTTTTTGAGTGACGAAACTTATAACATAAAAAGTGGTAAAAATTAGTTATAGTGATTTTAAATCATGTTTCTGAAACCTCAAATGATGAATTAATTATTTAGAAACACTATAATGAGATCTTTATTGTGATAGGAACATGATTCTCTCTTCTAATTAAAAGGAAAGAGTGAGGATCACTCTCTTACTTTTATATGTCTCCATAATTAACCCTAGTGATGACAAATCAACTCCATGATGCTTAAACCATTTATTGAATTATATATCACTTACTGAAATAGGTACTCACCATGTATATGGAAGGATTTATCACTGTCATGTGGACACCTGTTGGACTAAAATGATGTGGGTACAATGTCCTTCCTCCTTTGAAGTGTGATCACACTACAAGATTTGAATCAGTGTTTGAGAACATTAATAAGTGAGTGGCATCAAGTGAAACTCAGACAATTTTTTATTCTTACATACATGGTGCTCTATATGAAGATCATCCTCTTACCCCTCCTAGCTCCAAAATTATCCTCAGATGGAATCATCTTCACGATACTTCATACACCTCTTTACTCATATGCCTTTTATGGAGATAGATGATGTATTGATTCCCCCCCACATGATGGTCTTGAACGCCTCAATATCTTGACTAGCTCATCTTGGCTTGTTCCTTAAACAGGTTTGAGCATGATGCCAGTGTTGAGAAATGATTATCCTCAAATCACTCCATGAGCTTCCCATTTAACCTTTGAACATGATGACACCCTTTTTAACTTCATAATTCACTTCCCTGACGAAGATGTCACATGAGTGGAAACATGCTTATAGTATCTGGAAACATATTCACTCTATTTATCCTCATGAAAATAGGTTTCCTCCTCTATATGGAAGGATTGATCCCTAAATGATACTTGAAGGAATGTTTGAGGGTGAGATTAATGTTCTTGAACTCTAACTCCATTGAAGCACTGTGAAATCCACCCCCTAAATTACAATATGTGATCACATTACCAAGTATTGATTAAGTTTTTAGAAACAATCTTAAGAGATATGCATCATTTTTGAGATTGAGATGACTACCATCACCGCTCATGGTTATCCTTTCTCAACATGCTCATGATGATCATTCCCTTGATGAGTTAAATTTCAATGAGGTTCTTGATGTTTCAAACTCCTTCATAGACCTTATGTTTCCCCTGATTACGACCACTGTCCAAGTGACTATCTATTACACATTTTGATGCATATATTCTTTCTCTAAACTCATTCGGGAACTTCTTAGAATATTCTATAGAAAACAACATTCACCATTGAATCTCTCATTCCCTACACCCTGAATACCTCATATTGAACAAATGAATCCTGAATAATATTTTCTTTCCTAAATTACTTCAGACACCTTCAATTCTCTTCAAAATTACCCTCATATTTTTTTAGAATTTCCCTTAACATTCCCGAAGTGTGTTTACCAGCTACAAAATGGATTAAAATTTTATTTTAGGCCTCCAGAGGAAGTTATCTTTCTACTAAATATTACTGAATTAATTTATCACCTTGGGTAATCATCCTTGTACACTAAAAAAACTTTAAAACCTTGTTAGGAATTTCCTTTGAGCCAGGGTGGAATTTGAACTGAAGGCAGGCTAGTTAGAGGAAGGATGCACAGTGACTCGAAGAATGCACATATTGATGCCTATTAAGAGAAAAAGATTGAATATTACTATGCCCTTAGTCCTATAACTTATACTTGCATATTGTGATAATTTATCTACATTTTGGTGTTATTGGTGTTCTATTGATACTAATATTCAAAATCTATCTAAAGTAATTTCATTACAAATATAGAGTGGTAGTTCATGAAATATAGCATTTACTTCCAACCTTGATTTTGTTTTTTAACTCTCACATTTTTTCTCACCTAAAGCTTAATGTTGAGAGCATATCAACCGTCCATAGATTTGGTTTATAAAAGAAGACACTTGAATTTAATCCTCCTAAATATTATTCAATAGGTACATGAGTCAAGAAGGTTGTGTATGATAACAAATATGAATTTTCTCCCTATCAGGTTATCTAAAACTCTATTTTGGAGTTTCAACAATAAAATATTAATATCTCAGCATGATAAATCTACCTAGAATTGGGTTATAAAACTTGAGAGTCTTCTTGAGTCACACCATTACAGAGAAGACTTTGATAAGTTTTTTTAGAACACCATTTTGATTAATTTTATCCATGTGGAATCAAAACTTTAAGGTCATTCACATGTTCCCGACCTCAAAAATGTATTGATCTCATTACCAATCACTAATTAAGTGTTTATAAACACTCTTAGGAGGTATGTGTTGCTTGAGAGTATGAGATAATTGATAACATCACCTTCAGTGGCCTTGGATCAAAATTAATGCTCCCAAAATGTAAAATATTATTCAATATTTTTGGTGCCTACTTTTTTTCCTCCTAACTCCGTACGAAACTCTCGGAATCAGCCAGAGAAGTCAAGGTTCACAATTTGACTGCTCATTCCTTGCACCTGAAAATGCGCTATTGAACAAACTATAATTGAATGATAAAAAATTTCCTAAATCTTCCTAAATTGGTTCTAATAACTTCAATGATTTGAAATACCACATTTGGATACTTAATATATTTTCATAACCCTCCTAGAGGATGCACATAGACTCCAAAATGGCTAAAAATTGGCCTTTCTAGGCTTTCCAGAGAATTAGTCTTTTATTTCACTTCAATGAATGGAATAATGGACCTTGTTAAACCTTTTTGAAAACTTACACATGTTCACCCAATGTATTAGGAATGCCTTCTAGGACAAGGTGATCATGGCATGGGAGACATGCAATCTCGGAGAGGGATTTAAGAAGATTTGGGAGCAGTATTTCACATTGTGGCTTGGTTTTCATGGTTTAAGTTTTACATTTTTGGGTTAGTCAATTCATGTGAAAGCATATCCATATGAAGATCACCCTATTACCCTTCCAGGATTAAAAATACTCCTTGAATGGAATCGGATTTAGGATTCCCATACACTTCTTTTGCCTCAATAGCCTAGCTAGATCATTTTGATTTGTTTCTTGAACAAATTTGGACACAATGGTAGACTCAAGATATGATGATCATAAATTCACTCATTGAGCCTCACTTACCACCTTTGAACATGATGATCTCTTCTTAATCTCATGATTCACCTCCATACCCAAGATGTCACCTGAGTGGAAGCATGCTTATGATGTTTATACACCATCTTTCTCAATTACTCCTCATGGAGAGAGGATCCATCCTCCTGATAGAATGATTCATTCCCTGATTGCAACTTGGAGGAATGTAAAAGAATGAATTCCATGTTCTTGACCTCCACATTTTACTAAACAATGCAAATTCCATCTCCCCAACTTGCAAGATGGGAGTTCATTACCAAGCATTGACTAAGTATTTATAAACACTCTCATAAAATATGCATTATTTGTGAGGTTGAGATGATTTCCATCATCACTCATTGTCAGATTATCTTACCATTCCCTTGATGATTTGAATATCAATGAAGCTCTTGATGTGTTAGATCTTTCACAAACATTGTGATTTTTATGATTGCACCCATTTTCCTCATGATGTTTCATATTCTTTACAGACCTCGAAATTACCATTCCCTTGATTATTTGAATTGATAAAAACTTACATGTGTTTTGATGTATTATGTGTTATAAGGAATTGCAATGAGTCCATATATTTGAGCAATTTTCACTACCTTTGGGAGTTGTGAGGTTTATAAATTCTAATTTTGAGTCATTTAACACTCCTACAAATGTGAGTAAACAATCTAAAAGGCCCCAAAAACTTTAACAATGACTATATTATTTCCCAAAATAGACATCGATTGTATAATTTAAACCCTAAAATATTTAGGTTGAATGTTGAAATCCTGAAAATATCTATGTGCTGACCAACTTAGAATATGAAAAACCATATTCTAAACCGTGACTGATGGAGCTGTGAGACTAGTTCCATAAAGTACAGAGTGAACCTAATTTCTTATATTTACTAAAATATATTTAAAGTATAGAGATTAATAAATGTAAAAATTTATACTTAAAACCATTTATAAGTATAATAAATAATAAAGTATAAAGATTAATAAATGAAAAACATATACTTAGAGTGCACTCAGGTTTCACTTCAAATAAAAAATTTGGTCACTTTTTGGTCCCCCATATCCATGCACTTGCCCTATGGATATTTGGTATATCTTATTTTTTAGGATTTTGTGGATCCTTATAGGGTGCAAGAAAACAAAATATGCCCCATGGTGGGTGTCAAAAATGGTTGGCGAAATAATTTTTCTTAAGGATAAGTTAGGGTTTTTCACCAATGTTTTGGGACTATATCTCTTTACTTAGGAATGGGGTAGCTCCATTTATTGAAAATGGAAAATATATAATCTACTCTAACCATTGTGGGTGGCCTTTCGACCGGGGATCACACATGAATACTCCACTAAACCCGTGTGTAAAAAAGAGGTGGAGGAAAGGTGTGTGTATGGAGAGCCAGAGGAGAAATTGAAAAGGGAGTATTTTCTCAATAAATAAAAAGCTCAGTTCATTGACATAAAACCAAAATATTTCCAAGTTAACAATGAGAAGACACCATATCAAGGAAAAAGGAACAAAACAAAATTAAATCCACATTTATTTGCATGATATTGCACAAGTAACTCTATTCATGGAGTAATTTGAGATGGATAGGAAAACATAAGACAATGAAATATAATAATTGTAGTTTATTGTTTGTATTAAGACAATGAGATCTATCAAATAAGAAAAGCTAACCCTTTGGAATGGAGAAGCCATTCTATTGTTATAGCTTTACAATATGTCTCATCATCTACCCTCCACATGACCTTTCATAGCCCCACCACTTGTGACATTTCACATTCCTCTAGGAAAGGAAAATAAGCCCCTTTATTATTAAGGAAAAGGGGACTTTTACAATGAAAAATTATAATGGTCACGTAATTGAATGGGACAAAAGAGCCATAAAATACAATTTACAATGGAGAAATAGAAAGTAGAGAGAGAGAGAATGGAGAGAGAAGAGATGAAAAATTAGAAGGATGAAGAATCTCTAAGTTACTTTGTAGAGATGCACTCTAGTGAAATCATGATCTTTTGACCACTTTTTGAACTTTATGAAGCCTCCTAGTGCACTCAGTATTTCACAAACCTCCTCTTTGGGGACTCCTTTTAATGATCATCTTCCATAGCTTGAGTCAGGTACTCTTGAGAGGAGTGAGAATTCACATGATCAGTAGACTACTGAAACCATTGATAAAATCCTTCTTCCACTTGAACCAACCTTCTAATATCTGAAAATGGTATCCATGTCCCTTTGATCTTTCTTGCATTTAATGTACCTAGTGTGCACAATGAGAACAACTTCTCACATGAGGATGATCTTTAGTGATCCTATCACTGAATTACCATGGTGATATGAAAGACACAATGGAGTACAACACCAAATCCTCTTGAGCTAAGATATGGGTGAAGGAGAGAGAGACCCAATGAATAATGCGTCCAAATTTTGATCAAACAATATGATGAGGTGAGAATCACTTTAAGACCAAATTTACGGAAGCAAGAGGGATTCCCTTCTCCACATGAGCCATAATTTAACTGTCAATCCTTTACAAGTAGGAAATTTTCCATGTCCATGTCCATTCCTATGAGGCAAGCTACATGAGCTGTGAACACCATATTGTTACAGGTGGGGATTTGCAAGCATTGAGAAATACCATTCGGAATGAGTATTTTCGAGAATTGGACTGTCATTCACCATAGATGTTTTTGAAATTGGGTCACAATGTGGTGCACAAGATAGAACTAGATTCATGTTTTTAAATGGGTGACCATTTTCTTTACATAACATACTTAAGAATAATCCTTCTATTTACAGTACCTATTTGATTGAATCCACACCCCATTCTCTCAAATTTTCCAGATTCTCTGTGAGACACATTATGTTTCCTGCATCTGAAAATGTAGGGATTGGCTTGTAAACTGAGTATCTGATCTGTACCAGGACTGGAACTAGTGAAACATGGAGGATATGAACATGTGTGACCAATTTTAGATCAATCTGAAGACTTACTATTTTTAGTAAGCCTTATTTTGAGAATTCCATTTTAGTTACCAGTTGCTTAATTTAGTTTGAATTTCCCTGATGTGTAAGGGGCAATAAAAACTTTGAGAAATGAACTATTTATAGCACTTAATATTTATAGATATTAAGGCTTATGAAGGATTACTATTTTTAGAAGTGGGTCTTCTTAGTGTCGGAATGGAATTAAAGTGGTCTCAAAATTTTTCTATTTTGCAATGTGAGGCTTTGCTCTAAATTTCAAAGGATTTCAATCGTTGGGTTTTTGTAGATATGAGAAAGGTATATTCTTGGCTGAAAATTTAAAATGGCTACAGAAAATGAAACATAGAATCAATGAAAATAATGTTACTACAGTCCTTCTTAAACACGTTTTGGAGAGGAACCTATTGTTTAATTTTCATGGCAAATGGGCATCGAGTTTGGAAGATATTAGACAAAAATGGATTGTAGACATGGAGGGTGTCTTAAGAATTTTTGGTGGCATATCAACACTACATAAAAAATAGTCAGGAGATAAAATCAAAATGAAATGAACAAATAATGGCTAAGTATGAGAGTTATATCTCTTTCAAAATCATTTTCTCTCTCACTAGCTCCATTTAACTCACCTTAAACTCAAACTAGATAACTCAGGTTTGGTGGAGGTTAGTGTTGTGGTTTCACCCTAAAAAATAGGGGGAAAAGGGACATAAACCTCTCCAAAATGTTCCATCGGTGAGGATCTTATGAGGAGGGGGTCATATTTTGTTAGAATAGTGATTTGTTAACACTTCCTTAACACCCAAGTTGTTATTTTCAAGTGACGAAAAAGTTGCCTCCATAGGGGGAGGAAAATTTTGTGTCCCCATGTACCTTTATCTATTGGACAAAGGGAAAACGGGACATCAAGCCTCCAAAATTCCATCATGGGTCTAGTTGTCATGAAAAAGTGGTCAAACATCAAGTTAAGTGAGTTTATAGCATCTTCTAACCACTTAAGTTATCACTTTAAGTAACACAACCAAATACTCCATAGCGGGAGCCAATTTTGGTGTCCCCCATGTGCCCTTACACCAAGGGAAAAATGGAAAAGGGACATCCAAGAATGAAAAATCAGCTCAAAGTTGTTTGGTTGTGCTAATGTCATCAATCTCAACATGAAAATAGACTAAGGAGTGGTTTTTCAGATCCAGGAGCAAGACATGGAGTTTATAAAGCCAACCTTATATGATTTTTACTCCAAAGGACCCATATAGTCCATTACCACCATTTTTAAGACATGATTCAACTTGAAATTTTAATTTTATCTCAAGTTTCCAAATGTTCCTACAAGTGTGGGCTAGTGAGCGGATTGCCACTGGAGTCCATAATGAGTATGAATAAATCCAACACATGGAACACGAAAAGGGTCTAATTTACTCCACTTTGACCATTTTTTAGGCTCTTAACTCCTCCCAAGGTGTCTGAAATATTTTGAGCAAGTTCCACCTTGTAAAAAAACTCTTGTTTTGCACTGATGGACAAGTTTCCACATTTTAATTCTCCCAAAATTCTATCTTGATTATTGCACCATGAATTAAGATATGTCAACTTTCCAATTCCTATGATTTATCTTGCAAGACCTTGCAAGGATTCCAAAACCTTTTGAATAAGGTGTCTGGTTCCCTTTGAAACATGTTTTTCCTAGTGCCTTGCCCAAAAAGACTCAGTTTTGCTTGAAAGTTTACCGACCAATCATGGTTCTAAAAAAAAATCCTAAAATTCCTTGATCATCCTATTACTCTCTCGAATAAAATTTAGTCAATTTTTTCCCTTACAGTTAGCTTCCAGAGGATGTGCCCCTATGAAAAGAAGACTAGAAATAACCCTTTTAAAGCCTTTGGGAGCATTGTTCTTTCATAAATCTCAGTAACTTTAAGAATCAAGATAGGTGCACTTCTCTACACATGAAACACACTTGAAAATCATGTTAGCACGTTCCTCTCAGCCATAATGAGGGTGACATATTTGAAATTATGGCTAGAGAAAAGGTTTACATTGACCGAGAAAGGGAATTTCAAGTGTGGGTTTGGTTTTCATGACCAAAATTTTAAATTTATCATGCTAGACATTTAGCATGACAATAGTCTTGATGTCTTCAAAATTCTGAAAATGATTCTCAATTTTCATATTTTCCCAATGCTTCTATTCAAAATTATTTTTTTATTACTTCTCTTTCATCTATTAAAAGGACTATATTGATGAATCTTATACATGAATTGAATAAATATAAATAAGGTGTTATCACAAGGTAATTAAAAGCAATGAAGAAGTCCAATGATATTTTCCTTAGCCAATTTTCTTTTTTGAGTTCTTTCTTACCTCTTTGCAGTAGGATTATTGGATCCAAATTTTGAATTAAAAAATGGTAATAGGTATTTTTCTTACCATGTTAGATCATTATATTCGTCTTTCTTGTATGTTGCAACAAATTAATGACCAATCTATTTGCAATAATTTTAAAGGATTGTGCTCTTGAATAGTTTTAAGCTTTTCCTTATGGAATTGTGCACGACTTTGGCCATCTAGTTGATTGTATTCTATACATTTTTCAATCAACATTTACATGAAACTTACCTCTACAAAAAAATCTCAAATGAGGGAAGATAGTGTTACAACTATTAATCAGTATATTTGTTGATTAAGGACTATGGTTAGAAAGATGATTCATTTTTTTCAAAATCAAACATCAAAGTTCTTTGCTAAATGGTTTTACACACATTTAAAATAAAATCAGTTCTCAACACTTACCAATAGTTCAATGATATTTTCCATGAGATTATATATATTGATATCGATCTTTGGATGCAAACATTCTTAAATGTGGAAGAAATT
Organism: Taxus chinensis; assembly: GCA_019776745.2. Classification (NCBI taxonomy): domain Eukaryota; kingdom Viridiplantae; phylum Streptophyta; class Pinopsida; order Cupressales; family Taxaceae; genus Taxus; species Taxus chinensis. The sequence goes on from CM034150.1 coordinate 602,090,827, forward strand.
CATCTACCTCTAGTGGAGAAAAAATATATAATTAAAATTTCAAAGGCCAAAAGTAATCATAATGTTTCCAAACCTTAAGTTGGGGAAAATAATATAGTAAATTTAATAACCAAACAACATTCTAGTCTCATCTCAAAAGAGGAAACATGGTCAATTAAAAATTTCAAGAGTAAGCATGAAAAATGTGTTTCAAAGATTGATTGAATGTAACATGGTCATGTTTCCTCCCATTAGGGAACTATATCCATCATGTACATTTTCCAATCATTATAATGCTAGTATGAAATGTTATTGGCATAGAGTATCAATCCACTATTCTAATAATTCCATCACTTAGAAACATAAGATACAAGATCTTGTTGAAAGTAATCAAATCCATGTGGAAGGAACTATAGGCTCAACTGAATAAACAATGAAAATATTCATATCCTCTTCCAAGCCATTGTGATAAACTAAATGATCAAATAAATGTTCATAAGAGAGATCAAAGGGAACCACCATAGTCTTCTAGCAGTCTTGCACTTGATGCATTTATTGGTGTGGTTATTGTTGTTTCAATAAAGAGAGATAATCCTTCTATTGTGTTTTAATAAGGTAAAATTTAAAATGATAGTTATTACAATTGACTAATATTTATATGTTCTTTTACAGGTAGATATCTACAGTAAACACATGGAGTTATGATAAAAAATAAATCAAGTATTAGTGTATACATAAAAAATACATTGATGGTGTTGAATATTATTGGAAATATTTACTAGGTAGCACGCTAGTTATTATGAAATATGATAAAAACATTCAAAAACTACTTGGATGTCTACGATTACATGTCACAAGGGTCCTAACTATTTATTATGGTTTTATGTGGTGGTTGATAACGTGTCTTAAGATATTTTTCTTGAAATACCTTGGATTTATCAAATGAGAGAAATTACATCCACCTAACACCAATTTTTTAACTTTTTACATGGGAATATACAATACATAGAAACGTTCCTTCTCCTCCATAGCATGTTCAAGATAAGGTTATACCTACATAAATATCAAAGAAACACTCAATTAATAGACCTCAAAGAAGTTTGAAACATATTCAAATTTGCTAATATAAAACCCAGAAGGGCATTCTTACAACATCTTATTGCACCAAAAATATATTTATAAATTATCTTGTATTTTAAACTATTAGTCAAATAAAGGATCGTATAACTAGGAAAATAGTTACAATAAACAATGGTTATGATCAAAATGACGATATAAATGTTGACAATATTGATCGAAATGACATCTTTTCTATAATTGTAAGAATCTAGACATAAAAACCTTACTTAAAATGACGCGCGCTTCACAATACATAAAATATGATGATCATTCCCTTGAGTATGGTTACAATATTGGCTATTTTATTGTAATAGCCATTTGTATTTTAAAATCAGCCATATTTATTTCCTATGTATAACTTCTTATTTAATTTCCTCTTAAGATATACATGATTTCATTTTATGTCTTCATGTAACAAATGTCCTTTTATTGGTTCCTCTCCATATTTTTCATTTGTTCCATAATTTATTTGTTTTCATAGTTTCCTTTTGTTTCATCTTATCTTTCCTACATTGACATCTTTGTCCTTATTTTATCATAATTTCCTTCTTATTCCTCTATATGAATTATGAATTTCGTAAATAACTATTCTCTAAACCATTTTATTTTATTATTTGATTTCCTACTCAGGGCTTTTCTTCTTTTCATGCTTTTGAGTTCCAGAGTCTTCATATTTATTATTAATTCCTTGATTGACATCCTTTCCTCTATTAATTTTGTGTTTCTTTAGCCTCATCTATTTATGTATCTTCAACATTTATTACTCTCTTAGGTTCTTTCTTTTGTCTATGTTTAATTATAATCATTTTAAACTCATGTAGATTTAATTTTCCTATCCCAAAATCATACAGTATATTTCACATGATGACAACACAATTATGGAGGCATGACGCTAATAAGCAAACACATTTGAAATGAAATTAGTACGTATATATGGATTCCCCTTATTCCCTTTATGTAACATTTGGATAAATTACCCCTTCTATTGGTGGCATGATTCAATTACAACTCACATACTACTTTCTTCACATTTTTTTCTATGTACTAATGGCAGTAGTAGATAAGAATGGATTCCTCGTACTTATTTTATATTGCATTTGGCTCTCACCTCCTTCTATTTGGTTTTGTGATTTCATTGATTATTCCATTTCTTGAAACAAAAAATCCTTTATATTTTCCATTTTTTCATATCTATATAATCATGTGTGTGCACACGCATGTGCACGTGTGCATGCATGTTTTTACTCCATGTTTTCCATGCCTTAATCATGTTTCCATCATGCCTTCAACTTTGTTTCAACATGTATTCATCATGATTTGATCTGAGTACTTGTGTACATAGGTGACATGACTAAATTGTTTGTTTCTATGTATTTTATATGATTAACATACACTCTGTCTGATGTTCTAGCTTAGTATCGATTGGTGTCTTTAAGATATTTCTTCATATATATATATATATATATATATATAGAGAGAGAGAGAGAGAGAGAGAGAGAGAGAGAGAGAGAGAGAGAGAGAGATGATGTGTTTCTACTACGTTTAACTATATCAAGATTTTTGTAAGTCTTGTGTTTCCATGATCCATGATATATTCTACTACTTTTTTTACATTACCACGTAATTCAGATCATATATCTATTTATTAAGTATGATGCTAATATGGGCACCTAATTATTTAATATTAGAATTAATTTAATTTTGGTTTTGGTTTTTAGGATAGTTTTTGGTCAAGTATATATATTTTTACATTGGAAGTGTCAGTTAAAGTGCAATTCATTGGATGTATACTTAACTAAGGTCAAATAAGTATTAATTCATCCCCAAGAGGTTGGGCACTATTTCTATGTATATATGACTAAATTAATTCTTATTTTAGTATATTTCTATTTTTAGGATATGTTAAAACACCTAGTTTAGCTAGTGTGCAAGTAAATTGTGCATGTGCAACTAAAATTAATAATGGTTTATTGCATGTTGACAATATATTATTAGTGGATGATATATTAAATATATTTTTAGTTGTATTTGGTTGAATTTAGGTTCATTTAGGAGTTGTATTTGTTATTATTAGTCTTTAACTTGTCATGCAATTATAGACAAGTCTTGTTGTAATGGCTATATTAGCCTTGTTTGATAGTCAAATCAATAAGTAATAGTGGGGATTTTTTTTCTAAGTGGAGACATTTTTCACATTGTGTTATTCTCTTATTTTACTACATGCATTAAAAAATGAAGAGCATAAAGCTTAATAATTTGATTCAAAGGTTATTAAGTGCATATTTTGTCATCAATCCTTACAACGATACTAGGTTATTCTAGGAAAGTGTGAATGATCACCAGTTTCATTTAAAGGGTATTTTAGATATGATTCACACTCCATATACACATTAGAAACATTATTTTGGTACTAAATCCATATTCAAGAAAGGTTCAGAAAGGTTTTTAGTAATTATCAAAAGCGATGATTTTTCAGTGAATTTTGCTTCTATGTATATCCTCATCTTGAAAGGTGACAACTTTGAGTATTGGAGAGATCACTTGAAGAGGATTCTTGTTTAGAATGAATTTAGAGATAATTTCACTCATGGATATAATTCACCTATAGATTGGAATATTTTTCTCAAGATCAAAAGAGAACAAAAAAGGAAGAAGAAAAGACTAATGCACAAAATTTCTTCTACTCCAAAGTTCCATATGCACTAACATCCATCCAAGAATTTCTAGAATAAATAATGCCCATGAGGCATGGGATACCTTGGAGTCTTCATATTAAGGCTCTTCTAAGGTAAGAGACGAAAAACTCCAAACCATTAAAATGAATATTGAGAATTTAAGAATGTCAGATAATGAAGAAGCTCTAGAATATTGTATAAAGATCAAGGATTTAGCTCATAGAGTGAGGGTTTATGAAGAAACCACAGAAGATAAGTTTACAGTAAAATAATTTATGATATCTTTAACACAAATATGGTTGCATAATGTGATCACTCTTGAGGAGTGTAAGGACATAAAAATATAAGTATTGATGAATTAGTAGGTTTTATCTTGTCCTATGAGGATAAAATGAGACTATATGCATGATATCCAAAACATACACTTACAATCAAGGTAAGTAATTAGAAACCCAAAGGGGAACAATAAAATCATAATTAAAGGATTTAAAAAAACTAAAATTCAAAAGGTAAATGTAAAGCTAACTTCACAAGTAAAGGTAAGAAAAACCCCACTTTTCATTACTATGATAAACCAAGTCATTTTATTAAAGATTGCAAGATACTCGAAGCTAAAAATCAATTTAATCAAGAGGGTGAAAGGAAGACTTTCCAAGTCGAACAAAGTGAGGAGTAAAAGCACTCAGATGATTCAAATTAATCTCTCATAAAATGTGGGATTGGTTGATGGATAGAATTTTTGGTTTCTTGATTTGGGTTGCTCAAATCAAATGACAAGTTAAAAAGATGGTTTTAACAAGTTAGATGATTCCTTCAAAATCCAAGTGCAATTGGGAGATGGAAAGTCCATCTGAGTTGAAGGAAATAGAATCATGAAAATTAACAATAGTCAAGATATGGTAAGGTGTATTCCCAAATCAGATAATAAGATTGCAACACACATTTTTAAAGGATATTATGATGAAATCAAAACATGCAAGTTTTATAATCCTACTGGTAGATCCACAATTGTTTCTATGAATTGTAATTTTTAAAAAAATAAGATGTATGTTAAACATGACCTGATTTCTAAAGGGTTCATAAGTGAAGGGGGGAGCCTCTTGAAGAAGAATTTGATGTCTTACAAAGTCCTACATACATTTATAATTTAGTAGGAAATAAAACTAGCTCTTCCTAAGAGCTTAGTCATCCATCTACATCAACATCAAGTAAGCACAAGCATTTGTTGAATCCACATCCAAAAATAATTTATTTTATCATAATCATGAGGTGATGATAAAAAGTATTCAATCTCTCGTGAAGGTAATTTATTTGATGATGCTTGTGATGAAAATACTATGTTTGCATTTTCTTGTATGACTAGTGAACCTAAAAGTAATGATGAAGCTACTCAAAAGAAAGAGTGAGTTGATACTATGAAAAATGGGATGGATTCAATTAAGAGGAATGATATATGGACTCTTATTCAAACTCTAGATGATAAATATGCTACTGGAACCAAATGGGTCTATAAGACCAAAGTTCAAAGTTATTTGGTTTCACTAGTTTCTATATTTATGGGCAATCCATCATTGAAGTATTTGCAAGTAGTTAAAAGAGTTTTCAGATATGTAATAGGAGCTTATAATTGTAGTATTTATTTCAAACGTTCAAGTTCATTATGTATAATTTGATACATAGATTCATATTAAGGAGGTTCTCATGATGAAAGGAAATCTACTTTAGGCTATTGCTTCACATTAAGAGGTAGAGTTGTTTCATGGTTATCAAAGAAGCAAGATACAATTATTTCATCCTCTACTCAATCTTTATATGCATCTCTTACATCTTCTTGCACACAAGGTATGTGGTTGAGAATACTATTAGTTTATTTCAGAGAGACTCAACTTGAACCTACACATATTTTTTGCGATAACAATGGGCAATACAATTGTATAAGAATCTAGTTTTCCATGCTACAACCAAACATATTGAACTCAAACATCATTTTATCATGGAATTGGTCAATAATAATCAATTTTTCATTAAGTATGTGAGAAGTGAAGATCAATTTGTTGATATTTTCACTAACGGATTGTTACAATAAGTTTATGGAAGACATGAGGAAATGATAGGTATTTTTTCTCTTTGCATCAAATGGGGGAATATTGAGTATGATGCCACCATGGGCATCTGATTGTTTATTGTTTGAATTAGTTTTATTTGTGATTTTAGTTTTAAAGATATTTTTAGGTTACATGTAAAATTCTATTTTTACAATTTTCTTTTTAGACATATTCTTTTTTCATTTAATTTCAGTTAGGGGTTGTAATTGTTATTATTAGTCTGAAACTTGTCATGCAATTACAAACAATTCTTGTTGTAACAACTATATTTAGCCTTGTTTCATAACTAAATCAAGTAGCAATAGTGAGGGAAGAAATTCCAATTGGAAACACTTTTTGCATTGTTTTATTCTCTTAATTTATAGTAGTTATGCACAAAGGAAGACCAACAAACTTAACAATACAATTAAGAGGTTATTCGATGCATATTTTGCCATCAATCTCGCTTACAATAATATTAGTTTAATACCTAATTATTGTGGGCAAGACTACGTGATCACTACCTTTATTTAAATGGTATTTCAAATATGATTTTCATTGCATCCATGCATGAAAAACCTTCACTATTAGTGGAAAGAACCATATTGGCACCTTACATTGTTTTTACTTCCCGTATAGGGGCATATCATTTTCTATGCCATAATACTATAAAATGCAAGTGTGATTCAACACAGGTTCAAAAATTTAGATTTCATATGAGACACTTCACATTTTTAGAATGACCAACTCTATTGGTCCCAATTCATCTTTTTTGGGTTTCAACAGTTCATTGACTATTGACTATTGACTATGTGGACACTTATGTACATACACATGATGTCCATACATTTTTAGGGCCACATGTAGATGTATCCAAGGAAATAAGGGCATAAATATTAGTTCCAAAACCTTCGTAGCTTTCTAGTGTGGAAGTTATGTAATCTCCCCCCTTTTGACTTTCAACACAATATTATTCTAGTATTGACTTTGAGAACTATCAACATATTCCTAGATGGTCTATGACTTATTTATATCCACTTCTCTATTTTACGTTGATATTATGCAACCACACACATGCAAGAGTGGATGATTATGTAGACACCTGATTTTAGTAAGAGACTAGCTATTTCTTATAATTTTGTTTTATATTTTCTAGTGTATTTGTGTGTTTGTTGAGTATTGTCCCAAATTAAGCTATTATTGGTGCATGTTCCTTGTTTTTGCTCATGTTTTGACATGTTCACTATAGTATTATCTTGTTATTCTTTATTGTCTTCTCTCTACTCTTGTTTTTCCTTTCTTCCTCATGTACTTTCGCCCTGTCATATTTTCCTAATTTTATAGTTTCTTTGTCAAAATTGTATAGTACGATTTATTTGAAAAGTTAATTCAGAACAAAATGGAATTTGAAATATATAGGATTAAGTAAAACCACTTTGGACGTCTACACACAAACCTAAATAATTGCTTTTTGCTTTGTGTGTCTTCTAGGGGGAGCTCTTAGCTTTTGACAATTGAACTCCTCAATGAACATGACTAAAATCTATCTATGATAAAATTCCATTTGATTTAAAGCATAAATAATAAGGGAAGAGCTAAAGATGGAAGAAGTTACCTTTATGTGATGGTTGGATCAATACTAAATGCATAGGCATGTTGTTGGGAGGAAGTTGCAAAGCCAATGGGAACAATTTTCTAGTGGATGGGTGGCGTGCGCATACGATGACATCATGAACACCAGTTTCCTCCTCCAACTTTATAGTTAATTTCGAGAGGTCATTTCCCTTGAAAATAAATGAAGACCATTCATACCCATCTTCTATGCCTCCATTTTCATCACTCACAACGTAATAGATAACTCGACCATTGGGTGTACTGGGCGATGACGGAGCCGACTACATAACAAGTTATGAAATAACTTTAATACCTTCTTATCATTGTTATGTGTTATCATAGACATAACTCCAATACCTTGGAATAGCAAATAAATAAAATAAGTATGGTTTGAGAGATACCTGTAGCAGCAGAGGAGTAAGGGGATCCTTGTCTATGTTGATTACTTCAACCTCCCAAGATACCCAATACTGAGTAATTGTTCCGCGTGGTATATCATGGGTTATCCTGTTCTTCCATGGTTTGGTGAAACCATTTGCGCGCAAATAAGTCCCATATTGTGTTTTGAGCAGAACATGAAACCCATCCTTGATGGGTTCCCACTCCACAGATGAATCCATTAACTTTGACGGCACGCTCTGGTGAACCTTCTTTCCTGTCCACCCCAACAGAAATGGTGTGTGTGCTGCCGTCAAGTAACGGTCAAAGCAGCTTTTCAATCTGATGAAAGGCCTGCCTTGGATGAATTCAAGTTGCCATATTGCGTTTCTGTTACTGCCGCCATCTCTGTCTTGACTGACGCTGATTTCATCCTCTCCTGCGCACAGATATTTGTCATGGTGGCTTCTCAGTCTCACATACTTTGCCTTGTCGAAAAACTCCATTGCCCTTCCTTCACTGGTTTGAGCCCAAAACAGAAAAAGAAATGGGAATTTGTAGGGAAAGTAAATTAGACGGAATATCGGTCATTGAATTCCACGTCGTGAACAGCCGTGGCGGCGTTCCATTGGCGACTAACAACGGTTACCCCTTCGCAGAAAAGTCTCTCGGGCATTGCTGAATGAAAATGAAGGGCATTTTGAAGACGCGTCCACGTGGCAGGGTCGCCGACTTAAGAATTGAGTATGACAGCAATCTCTTTGTATTTTTTTGGCTGAAGAATTGACAAATGAAAATGAAGGGAAGACCAAACATTTGTTTATGCAAGTAAACACAACTTAAGCTTTCACACAATTTGGCGTTTGTTGTCAATGTCGATTTTTTTTTACTTTCGACATATCCAAATTTCAAGAGGAGGTATTTGATTTAATAAAATATGAGTATTTTTATTAAAATATGGATGCAAAGATGTGATATAGATGATAAAGGATGATATATAAATACTAAATACTTTATTAATTTTAGCTATGAAAGGAAATGAGAGGGATAAAGTACTTATCTCAAATTCACTTATCCCGAAGTGAGTCTGAACTAGAAAATGTGATGGAACAGGAACACAGATCATCGTAATCAGCCTTAGAAAAATGTAGAGATGCTCGCGATGACTGGACATAGGCACCTAGGCAAGGGTAGGGGCGCCCAAGACCTTTGTGTGGGCGCTAGAGTCTGTAGAAATGGTCAGAACCTGGTTCTGATAGTGTCGCCAAGGATTCACACTTGTTCGCTTTTGGTCGCCTTTGTGTTGCAGTTGGATCACCAGGGTAGCTGTAAATCTGCACACAAATATCCTCCTGCAAAACACTCAAAAATGCATCAAATCCTACAAAATAAAGATGCAAAATGAGGGGTCAAATTGTCCTCAGTTGTCCCAATGGTGAACTTACGACTAAGTGTTGCACTATATCTCAAACCCAACGTAGTTCTATGTGCTTGTGTGTGCAATAGTGCTCCTAGGTCGCCCCCGCACCAATGACGCCAAGATAACGAGCGGTAGCTAGATAAAATGCAAATATGTCGATATAATAGAATGAACTCCCCTTCCTATGCAATGTGTATACAAAGTAATGTGCCCAAATGCAATCCCTTGAGATATGTAGATAGATAACCCTTGATAAGAATTGTCCACCCTTATAATGGTATGTATGTTGTGTTTATATAGGGATCTTTTGCTTGAATTTTGACACCAATGACTTGACATGCCGACTAGTACCTCGGGATATGAGAGGGAAACACCAAAAAGACCGACCTCAAATGTCAACAATAAGATCAAACATAAAGAAGACGCAGGTGCCTAGGATGGACAGGAGCGCTCGGCGCTAGTGTCCAGTCCTGGGCGCTAGTGTCCAGAGACAACTGACAACAAATGAGTGAAGTTTGACAGAAAGGGATCCCTATGACCTGACCAGAACTGGGTGTATGAGCGACAAGAGTGAAAGATAAAAACAATGGAAACCAACAAGACAAGTGGATGGACTATGGAATGGTTCACCAGTGACTATTTTTCTTACCCAGGATCCATATATAAAACAACATACTTGGTGGTATAGTAAATAGTAGTAAGTGTGATTTTGTGTTTACATTTGCCCCCACTTTATGTTGGTGAGTGAAAGCTCGGTAATATAAAGTAGATAGAGGTGCAAACCTGAGGGATGTCCGGAGAATCCCATGTTGCAGAAGTACACACAAATGTGGTAGAAGTATGTGCCAAATGAGAACACATAGCTTGATGAAATATGAATTAGCGTATCGATCCATGCGGCGTAACGAGAGACGTGGGACCGTTACGAGGAGCATTAAACGAGATTGATGATTGCGATGTTAAATGACTGGAGATTTCAATTTTTGTCTTTGATGGAGATGTGATGGGGTAGGGAGTGATCAATTCCTGATCCGATTGCATGTGTGTGAAAAACTTAGGATTTGGGCATTATGCCGCTAGAGGAAGAGTTTAAGGAGAAAGGTCTAGTTTTACTCTCCAAATTTAACTACATCCTCAAAAGGTCTAGCTGCTGCAGACAGAAAAAGACCGGTTTTTGGATCCAATTTTGATCAAATGTGAATAACCCAAATAGGAGCAGTTATAGGAAAGAAAATGACATCTCATTTCCCCCACTCCAGGGGTGTTGCCGTAGTGTGTATGTGGTGGCTTCCATGTTACGCCATCTGGAAGTAGTCGCAAAATGTAGAATAAATTCGCATGTTAGGTCATATGGGAAAGTGGTGATAAAACTCCCAAGTTGGGTCATCTAGGAGGATAAATACATTGTGTTCATGTTGATTGATTGATGTGATTCAATGCTATCAAGATTTGAATGTATGTGATTGATTGATTGGTTACTGTTAGTGCAAATCAACAGCACCCCCTAAATGACCTTTAGATCTGCTAGTTTGATAATTGGGTCATTTAGTGTGATTGCACAACATGGAATCTTTTCCCCAAGTGTGGGACTTGCAGAAATGGGAAAAAAAACTCTCCAGATTAAAGGTTGGTTCCTCTACTCCTCTGATCAGATGTATGCATGAAATTTGTAGAGGTTTAACTCAAAATCCTACTCTAATTCTGCCAAGGAGACAAGGATAGAAGAGAAAAGAAGATAAAACTAAACTTACAAGGTGATACACCAAAGGAGTGGTGAACATCTACTTTCGCAAATTGACACAGATTATAAAAATGCAACACAAATCATGCACAAATTGCTAAAATTGTAATGAAGGATCATAATAGAGCAAACAACACAAGAAAGGATTGAAAATTCATTCACAGAGCTTGCATTGTCATTTCCATTTTTAAATATAGTGCATTACAAACAAAGAGGTAGAAAACATGTTGTAGTCCTAAAAAAGGTCTGATATTCCACAAATTCACTTGCCAGGGTGAAGGAGGGAGCCTGCAGAACATAAAAAAATGTCCAACCCTTTACAAATGAGCCAAATTTGGCTTTTAACAATGAAAACCCGAGTTCAGGAAGGAGAAACGCGGGAAAATTGAAATGAATGATTCAACCACCAACCAGATCCATCAAAATAGCATGGGTACCCTTAAAAGTTCATTCCCCAAGATTTTTAACCATGCTGGAGAAGAATGGAAGCCATACTGCATTAAAAATGGTGGTTGAATGTCAGTTCTGCTCTTTTCCCCATGCCAGAGGCGTTTTTCTCATTTTTCTCTCACTAAACTCCACTAAAAAAACAAAATTGAAGATTCCATCATGTAGAGGACTTCAATAGCTTTCCAATGACACCAAAATCGAGGAAAACCAAGCTCTGGATTGAAAGATATGCCCCTCTGAAGATTTAGGGCAAAAATAGGGCAAAAATCGGGTCGGTGGGCCGAAACCTTAAAATTTTTCCCCCTTTTTTTGAATTTGGGAAAATTTCCCCAAAAAGCTCCACCCCCACCACTCCGCTGCCACGTGGCACATTTCCCATTGGTCTGCGGGTTCAAATGACCATTTTACACTTTTTTGAATTTTGGAAAATTTTCCAAAATGGCTTCACACCTCCGCTGCCGCTGCCACGTGGTCACACTTCCAATTGGCACACATGGGGGGCCTTAATCAACTTTCTTTTCCGACCGCTGACAGGCCCATGGACACGGCAAAAATTGATTCCTTTGGGGCTGCACATTTTCTTTTAAAACACTTTGGAAATTTTTCCAACTTCTCCTTCTGCTACCGGTCCGACCCTCCGATGAACTGGACACATGTCATCCTTCATTATTCCGCAGGGCCCTTCCCCAATTTTCATTCTTCTCCTCCAGTGGGCTTTGGGCAAGAATTTTTCCCTTGCGCCCCTTGGAAATTTTGGCAACTTAACGCCAAGGGTTTCACGCGCCCTCTGCCACCCACTGACACGTTCCTCTTCATGTCGGCGGGGCCATGCCGCCATTTCTTTTCCCTCCTTGGCGGGCTTGCGGGCCAATTTTTTCCTTTTCGCGCCTTTGCTATTTTGGCAAAAAGCCAAAATTCACTCCGCCCCTCCGACTTCCCGCAAGCCGACATGGACATGTGGCATCTTTCTATTGGTTCGTGGGGATTCTAGGCCTGAAGCCATTTCTTTGGAAAAATTTTTCCTCTCGCCACGGCATCTCTCCATTGGTGCGGGCCTCAAAATTTTTTCCTTTTGCGCCTTGCCACCACTTCCTTGGAAAAATTTTCAAACTTACCTCTACTGACCCACCATTCCACCACCACGTGATGCACGTTTCTGATTGGTCAGCGGACCTTCCTAGGGAAAATTTCCCTCAAAAAACTCTGCCAAGCCATAACTTGCAAAATACAAGGAGTTAGAAGGAAAATTTTACCTTTCTGGAAAGGTGAGAAAATTCTCTATCTGATGAAGCCATTTCCAGAAAATTTTGAGTGCCTAAAAAGTGGAAAAATTTGACTGAGGCACAAGGAAGGAAGGAATGAAAGAAAGTTAGCCAAAAATAAGCAAGGGGCTTATTTTGGATAACAATTTTGGTGACTCAGAGGGGTCATCTGCCTGCTGGATGAATGATCAGCTGCCTGAAGCAATCCATTGGGCATGGAGTCATCAACTTAACTGCTTGGTACTCTCAACTCATTAGAAAATTTCTAGAAAGAAGATTGTGAGAGTAGAACATCACTTGATCTGGAACATGGCCTGCAAAGATGCATCCTTGGGACAACAAAGCTTGTGCCAAAGCACTTAGGGAAATGTAAAACTAAGCTACAACAAAACAATGTGCACAAGCACTTGGAGGAATGAAAATCTAAGCTAATATGTACAAGGTGAGGAGTTTCCCTTCTAGTAGAAATGCTTTAGATGGATTCCATTAACTGAAATATACAGTTCTTCACCATCCAATGTAGACAATTAGAAGGCATTGTTGTTCTTACATTTTGTGACCATGTAGGGGCCACTCCAAATGGCATCAAACTTTGAATGCCTTCCTAGCTTTGCTCGGTCTGCATCCCATTTCAACACTAAATCTCCAACTTGGAAGGTTCTAGCCTTAGCTTTCCTATCAAAGGTTCTCTTGATCAAGGCTTGGTCCTTCTCCATTGTTTGGGCTGCATGCTCTCTGATTTCTTGGAGTTCCATCAATTTTGCATATCTAACCTCCATGGGTTCAAACTCCAACAATTCCAATTGCTTCATGAGTTCCAACATTGGCAACTCAAGTGACATAGGACAAAATTGCCTCTCTTCCATAAACAAGTTTGAATGGAGAGTTACCAGTGGATCTCTTGGGAGTTATCCTATCAGCCCATAAGGCTGATTTAAGTTTAGTGTGCCAAGTCCTCTGATTTTCATCAAGAGTCCTCTTGATGATCTTTAATAGGTTCTTGTTGGTAGACTCAGCTTGGCCATTACCTTGAGGGTAATAATTTGATGAAGTGCTCAGATAAATCCCATTTTTAACAGCCCATTCAGTTACCTTTGATCCTATGAATGCCAATGCATTATCTGATATTATAGTGGCAGGTATACCAAATCTGGTTACTATCCCCTCATAGAAGTCTAGAATGCTAGATTCATTTGCCTCTTTGAGTGCCACCGCCTCAGTCCATTTGGTGAAGTAGTCTGTTGCTGTTAGAATCCACTTGTGTCCTTGGCTTGAGTTTGGGTTAATGAATCCAATGAAGTCCAAACCCCATTGCATGAATGGCTGGTCAACTGAAATTGGGTGCAATGGAAGGGCTACTAATCTTTCCTTTCCTGTGAAGAATGCACAATTTTTGCACCTCTTGATCCATGCATAACAATCACTAAACACCTTGGGCCAATAATAGCCAGCCTTCATAATCTTGAGGGCTGTCACTCTTGGAGCAAAATGACCCCCAGCTGATCCACCATGGAACTCTTCTAACATTCTCTTAATTTGATTTGTCCCAATGCATCTCAGCAGCACTCCATTTATATCCTTTTTGAACAAGACACCATCAACAAGTGCATATGGGATAGCCTGCAATCTGAAGTGTCTTCTCTTGGTTTTGTTCATCTCTGGAGGGCATAGGCCTATTTGTAAGAAGTGCATTATGTCTTGGGTCCAGCAAGGAGTGAGCATACCACCATTCTCTTCTTGAACACCTCTTTGTTCTTGGTTGTCTTGCAACACCAAAACAACATCCTTCCCATTGCTTGCTTCCATTGATTTTCTCAAGACCAGCTGCTCACACAATCCCTTTCCTCATGACCAGCTTGGTGACTTTGATCTCAATGTCATACTCCATGACACGAGTAATCCACCCTGCACATTTTTCATTTAGGTCTTTGTTGAGGAGGAAGTCCTTAACTCCCACATGAGAAACCAACAGTTGAACCTTGTTGTTTGAAACTAGATGCTTAAATTTCTTCAAGCTCCTAATCACTACAAGAACATGCTTCTCAATGAAGGAATACCTCACCTCATAGTCCTCCAAGCTTTGGCTAAAGAAGGCAATTGGCTGCTCTGCATTTTCTTTGTTCTGTTGTACTAAAATTGCAGAAATTGTATCATCACCTCCAAATGCATAAAGGATAAAATCCTTAGAGAAATCTGGGTTAATGAGAGTTGGAGCTTGTGAGATAGCCTCTTTGATTGCCTCAAAACTTTCCTTACCTTCAGTTATCCATTTGAAAGCCATACTTTTCTTCAACATCATAGTTATTGGCTTGACAAGGGCTGCAAAGTCTGGAACAAACCTTCGAACAAAATTGATTCTTCCCAAGAAACTTTGAAGGGCCTTCTTGTGACTTGGTAATGGCAGTGCTTTTATTGCTTCAACCCTCTCTAGATCAATTGTTAATCCCTCTTTGGAAACAATGTGGCCTAGGAGCTTTCCTTCATGAGCTAGGAAAATACATTTTTTTGGGATTCAAGGATACCCCAAATCTTCTACATCTTTGGAACACTTGTCTCAAATGAAAGAGATGATTTGCTGCACTTTTAGAAAATACAGTAATATCATCTAGGTATATCAGCACTATTTTGTTGATCAATCCCTTGAATGCCATATCCATTGCCCTTTGGAAGGTAGCTCCAGCATTAGATAGCCCAAATGGCATTTTCCTATATGCATAGGTTCCCCATTTGGTGGTGAAGGCTGTTTTGAACTGATCATCCTCCTTTACCATGATCTGATTATACCCTGAATAACCATCTAGCAATGAAAACCTCTCAGAGCCAGCAACAACTTGCAAAATCTGCTCCATAGAAGGAAGTGGGTAATGATCCTTGAGGGATGCTCTATTCAAATCTCTAAAGTCTACACACAATCTGATTTCTCCACTCTTCTTTCTAACTGGAACCAAGTTTGCAACCCAGCTTGAATGCTTGATGGGAAATATGATACTTGCCTCTATTAACTTATTCAATTCCTTCTTCATGAGAGGCTCCATGTGTGGATTGACCGGCCTTTGTTTTTTCCTGATGGGTTTAGCACTTGGATCTAATTCAATTGTGTGTTGAGCTAGCTTGGGATTGAAACCTCTCAAGTCTTCATAGCTCCAAGAAAATATATCTGGGAACTCTTGGAAAAGTTTCATGAACTCATACCTTTCTTGCTTGGTTGCCACTTTACCAATTTGAAGTGATTTTCCTTCTCCCACTGAGATGGGCACTGAATCTTCTCCCTTGACTTGGATGTTTGCTTTCTCCTTCCTAAATTGATCATTAGGATTAAAGATGGACTCCAAAGTGACAAGTCCTTTTGGTAGTTTGTTGGTTCTTAGTTGTACCACTTGATCACCATACTGTTGTTCTAACTTTTCCTTGATTTTTGGCTGAGAACTCAGCTTCTTCTTGCAAGAAATTGATGATTTGTTGGTCACTTTCAAACACTTGCCAACTTACATTATTTTCTGGCACTGATGGCCTTACAATCACATGAATGTTTGGCTACACTTTATCTTCCTTGATACTCTCCACAACATCAAAGGCTGCTCCAACTGCTGCAAGTCTATCAGTAGCTTGGTTTTCTTTCCTAGGGATGGAGTTGATGCCAAAGCCTTCAAAATCCTCAATGAGGTCCCACACCCTATTCTTATAACACTTGAGAAGATCATTTTTGGTAGCATGCTGCCCTTTAACTTGATTAACAATCAGCTCATTGTCACCAAAGACTTGTAAGTTTTTTATACCTCTCTTTCTTGACCAATGCAATCCTTGTATCAAAGCTTCATATTCAACAGTGTTGTTAGAACATGCAAACTGAAATCTAAAAGCTGAATAATACTTAATGCCTTGAGGTGAAACAAGCATAGCTCCCCCATTGCACCTTGTTTACTTCTTGATCCATCAAAGAACAACTGCCATACCTCATTGTCATCTTTATGGTCTGGCTTGGTGATGCTAGGAATAGGCTGATTTTCTTCATGCATGCAATAAAATCCTAGTTCAGATTCCTCTATTTCCTTGTAGGGATCAAAAGCATGTACCTTGCTTTCCCATTCATCAAGAGTCAAATATGGGATGCTTCCAACTTTGGTGTCAGCTTCATTTGTGCTTGGATAATCCTCTTGATCAAATGCTGAACAATTGGCATTGATTGGGCTTGGAGTATGAGGCTCAATGTGAAAGTTTGCAATAGGTTTAGACCTGATTGTGGCCTTAGTTCCATATCTTGTCCGAAACAACATGTGTGACCAATCAGTAGATAAATAGCCTCTAATTCTAGCTATGAAATCCCTTGACAAACATAGGGCAAAAAGTGGTGGTAAATCTATCACTGACACATCTTGCAAAATAGTGACATTGGGGCATGCATGCAAAGTGAGGCTCAAATATTTAATTACCCCAACTGTTGTTACTTGCTGTCCCATCCAATTGCACCACCCCTTTGGATATGACTTCATATTGGAGGCCCAGCTGATCAGCTATTTGCTTGGGCATCATAGAACTACTTGCCCCAGAATCAATCATATAATTGTGTACTAGTTTATCCCCAATGATCAATGAAACATAGAATGGAGGGGGCTTCAAAACTTTACCTTGTTATCCTCCAAGCTTCCCCTCAGGCTGAGCAACATTTGTGAGTACCTTCTCTTGCATATGAGCTTGCTGATTTGAAGTTGACCAATTCTTCATGGCAGCTTGTAGTAGATCCCTTTGGCCTAGGATGGATAGTGATTCCCACATAGATATATTCACATTTGTCTTTCTTCATTTGTTCAATGATGTTAAATGGGGATGAAACATCTCTTTGTCTGCCCCTTAGCCTACACATTCTTTTCTTGTACATGGGCTGCAACAGCTAGCATTTGAGCTGGTCTAGAAGGTGGCTTGGGCTGTCCTTGCACATTTGGAACTGTATTTTGCTTGCCAGCACTTTGTGGAGTGATGGAAGGTTGTGGATCACCTGGAGCTAATGACTGCCCTTCACCAATATTCCTCTTCTTTGACCATGTGTTAGCTTGCTACATTCTGAGAAATTGTTTGATTCATACCACAAAAATCTTCAGCCTGCTAGTTCACAAGTGTAGTCTCATTTGGAGTTGTATTTTGCTGAGATGTTCCTTGTTGTTGGTTTGTTTCTTGACTCACCTCACTCTCTACGCCAGTTGTTGTCACCATCAAAGCTTGGTTCAAAGCACCATTGAAGCACATAGACTGGTTGTGAGGTTCATTGCATGGGAAACACCAATCATACTCTTGAGCTATATTATTTTGCACTGGCACTAAGGCTTTAGAGGTAGATGCAACATTGGGGTTATAGGGTTGAAATGGTCTATTGGTAGGAGGCCTTACTTGATTTTGATTTGCAGCTGGATTGGGTGGCCTATTAGGCTGATATGGTTGCCTATTAGGCTGAGTTTGAGACTGATAAGAAGGTCTAAAACTTTGGGCTTGTTGCCTCTTGAGTGTAACCAGCTCATTGCCTAAATTTTGTAATTGTTTCATGACTTCTTGAAGTTCATTTGAGGCACTAGAGGATGAAGTAGAAGTTTCATTTGAACTCTGATTTCTAGGAGTGGGAATAGGAGCTAAAGTAGGTGCTTGACTAGTGCTTGGGCTTTCCAAGTTTGGATATAAGGGCATGGGAGGCCTAGGAGCCAGTTTACTATCTTGGATCAAACAATTCTCATCCCTAATGGCAATGCTATAAGCTGCAGGTATATTTGCACCTCCCATGGATTGGATTAACATAGAAATATCCAGAATTTAAAGCTTTGAGATAGTATAAGAAAGCACCTTCAGCTGTTGGCCTTACTGCCACTAGAGATTCTATCCCATGTCCTTTGAAATATGAAAGTTGAAGTCTGTTAGCTACTCATTGGGAGCTCTCTTGATAGTTGTCAGTTGTTCCAATAGAGACAAATTATCTCCCTTTTCTCCAAACTACTCATGGAGAGCTATACACAACTGGTTCCAATTTTGGATAGAGCCTGCCCCAAGGCTCCTGAACCATTGCAAGGCTTTCCCTTTGAATGAAGATGCCAACAATTTGACAACAATTTGCATCTCAACAATCTCATGGATTGCACAAACATTAGCAATATCTTTGACATGATCACCAGGAGTGGTGTTGATTTTCCTCAGTAAAGTATGGGATGTGCATTCAATGCTGCAACTGGAACTAAAGGTTATTTTGTGCATTGAGAGCAAGTGGGCTACTGCCAGTGAAGTTGACATAAGGGTTGTGTTGTGCCATTCTGATTGGCCTGAGAACCCTTGTTGATTGGGTGAAAGGTCTACTAGGTGGAGGAGTTGATAGAGTTCTGTTTGGTGGAGATGGAGACCTTTGAATTCTTCTTCCCCTCTCTCTTCTTCCTGGGGATAACTGTAGATACTCAGAAAATCCCTCTTCTCTAGCCCTTGACCTTGTTTGGATCCTTCTCATGAATCTTTAGACTTGGACTACTAAAACCAGTTAATTTTATCTCTTTGGAGTCGCCAGATGTGCAAATCAGGGCTCTTTTTAAGTAAGAAACTTACAACAAATGCACATCAACTTTGTTGTAATGAAGATGAAGACCTCTAAGGTCCCACCTGGGTGTGCCAAAACTATTAGTGCAAATCAGTAGCACCCCTCAATGTTTTCTCAGATTTCTAGTTTGATAATGGGCATCCAGTGTGATTGCACAACATTGAATCTTTTCCCCAAGTGTGGGACTTGCAGAAATGGGAAAAAACTCTCCATATTAAAGGCTGGTTCCTCTACTCCTCTGATCAGATGTATGCATGAAATTTGTAGAGGTTTAACTCAAAATCCTACTCTAATTCTGCCAAGGAGACAAGGATAGAAGAGAAAAGAAGATAAAACTAAACTAACAAGGTGATACACCAAAGGAGTGGTGAACATCTACCTCTACAAATTGACATAGATTATAAAAATGTAACAAAAATCATGCTCAAATTGCTAAAATTGTAATGAAGGATCAGAATAGAGCAAACAACACAAGAAAGGATTGAAAATTCATTCACAGAGCTTGCATTGTCATTTCCATTTTTAAATACAGTGCATTACAACAGCAAGGAGGTAGAAAACATGTTGCAATCCTAAAAAAGGTCTGATATTCCACAAATTCACTTGTCAGGGTGAAGGAGGGAGCCTGCAAACATAAAAAATGTCCAACCCTTTACAAATGAGCCAAATTTGGCTTTTAACAATGAAAACCCAAGTTCAAGAAGGAGAAACATGGGAAAAATGAAAAGAATCATTTAACCACTAACTAGATCCATCAAAATAGCATGGGTACCCTTAAAGGTTCCATTCCCCAAGATTTTCAACCATGCTGGAAAAGAATGGAAACCATACTGCATTAAAAATGGTGGTTGAATGTCAGTTCTACTCTTTTCTCCATGCTCAGAGGTGTTTTCTTCATTTTTTTCTATCACTAAACTCCACCAAAAAAATAAAAATGAAGACTCCATCGTGTAGAGTACTTTAATAGCTTTCCAATGACACCAAAATTAAAAAAAACCCAGCTCTGGATCGAAAGATATGCCCCTCTGAAGATTTAGGGCAAAATTGGGGCAAAAATCGGGTCGGCGGGCTGAAACCTTAAAAAATTTCCCCATTTTTTTGAATTTGGGAAAATTTCCCCAAAAAGCTCCACCCCCCGCCGCTCCACTGCCACGTGGCACATTTTCATTGGTCTGTGGATTCAAATTACCATTTTACGCCTTTTTTGCATTTTGGAAAATTCAAAATCACTCCACGCCCCGTCGCTCCGCTGCCACGTGGTGCTCTCCAATTGGATGTGGGCCTTAATCAACTTTCTTTCCTTTGTGGGCCCGCGGGTAAAAATTCTCCTTTGCGCCATTTTAAAACACTTTGGAAAAAATGTAAAATTCCCCCCGTGCCCCCGACCACTGCCAAGAATAGGACACGTGGCACATTTTTATTGGCCTGTGGGGTTTAAATAAAAAAATTTCATTCCCCCCCTTGGTGGGCCTATGGGCCAATTTTTTCCCTATGCACCATACTATTTTGGTAAAAATCCAACATTTGCTCTGCCCTTCCGACTTTCGCCAGCGACATGGACATGTGGCACATTTTTATTGGCGTAGGCCTGAAGCCATTTTTTCTCCGTGGGGCCGGGGGTAAAATTTTTCCTTTTGCGCCTTCTACCACTTTTTAGTGATTTTTTCTAACTTACCTCCGCTGCCCCACCATTCCGCCGCCACGTGGCACTTTCCAATTGGTCGCGGACCTTCCCAAGGAAAATTTCCCTCAAAAACTCCGCCGAGCCATAACTTACAAAATACAAGGAGCTAGAAGGAAAATTTTACCTTTCTGGAAAGGTGAGAAAATTCTCTATCTTATGAAGCCATTTCCAAAAAAATTTGAGTGCCCTAAAAGTGTAAAAAATTTGACTGAGGCACAAGGAAGGAAGGAATGAAGGAAATTAAGTCAAAAAATAAGCAAGGGGCTTATTTTGGATAACAATTACTCATGGAGATATTTTATGCTTGCTGCCCCCAGATTTGGTCATAGGGGGAATTGTCAGAAAGTGGTGTGGAATGTCGCATAATGTACAAGAAAATGTTTGAGAATGATGGGTTAGAAATATATATTGAACGTGTAATGGTGTAAGGGGAATTATAAGATGATCCCAATTGTATGCCCCCCTTTCGGCAAAAGGGTGAGTGATAATGAGAACGAATGATGATCCAAAAGTAAGTGTGTAAAGATGTAATAGAGGATGTATGAAAGATTTTGTAAAAGTGTGTATATATTGAGTGGAACCGATGTCAAGGAGAATTATAGTGCATAACAAATGTGTATGATATGGTAGTAGGTAGAATTCTGAAAATAATGACATGAACGAGATAGAAATCAGAGTAAGGATGCTCAAGATATGATTGAAATCATGTAATGTGTATTAGTTCGAAGGCTATGTATGAATAATGACTATAACACGGTAAGTAATGGAGAGTTACTATAAATGGTAATATGAAAAAGTGAATAGGCAATTCATTTGATTATTACGCAAGTGTGATTTTTATCTTTGGGTGTCTGAAGATGCCTCAAGTGAGAGCACCATAATTGAGTCGGGTCAAGATTGTGGCAACAGTTGTGGTGTCATGTATGACAGCGGAACTAGTAAGTGTGATTTTATTTCAAACAAATGTATTGATATTAGTCGTTTTTGATGAATATGTGTAATTTTTTTGTTTTCTAGTTTCTAGGTGTTTTGGACTTGGACAAGAGTGGTGAAGGCACTAATGACCTTCAGGACACTATCGCCCAAGCATGGGTGTTGGTGACCTGCTCCTAGGCACCCCAGTCCTACTCTTGGACACTGGCATCCCAGAAGGCTTGGGTTGAGCCCATAGTGTTGTAGATGTGAAAATTAGTGCTTGTTGATGTTATAGGTAGGTGTTTTTACATATATACATGAGATGTTAACTGGTTTTTTGTTTTCAGTTTGTGTTACACAGAGGGACATCCATTCGAGAGAGTTTTTTTGTGGCCACCATTTGAGTACATTGCTAGGATTGGTGTTGCCCGATGAGGAGTGGAATGTTCTAGACCATGCCGATATTATGGACACATAGCAAGGATGGGGGATGTGCCCCATAATATGCCTATGTTCACATCTGTTGTGTGAGAGGTTGTGTACAGAATACTTGCACCTTTTGGTTACCTACATGGGAGATGACAGTGGATTTGGAGGATGTATATTGCATACTGTGATTACCTATCATTGGTGATAAAGTTTAGGTGATGGCCATGGATGATGTAAAGAGACATATGAGGGCCATGCTAGGTTAGTATTTTATGGGGACTCAAGTTCATACTGGAGGTCCACATTAGCTTGGATGTGATTATGAGATCAGGTGTTCCATGATTGAGGAATTTTTTATCACCATTATGATTGCTGTCTTCGGTTGCAGTGGAGGGTGGTGGTGTAGGGCATATTGTATAAGATGCATGATATTTTTCATCAAATAGAGGAGGAGGGCACAACATATACTTGGGCATGATGTGTATTTGCCCACATGTATATAGATCTATATAGGTTTAAACAAGAGGAGCATAGAGGGTGGTATTGGAGCTACCACACTATTACATGTATGGGCCTATGATCATATCGTGATATTGAGGCCAGTTGGAAGACCATTCCAGGAGAGTGGGTGAGGCTAGACATATTTGCTAGGATATGGGAAGGAATTTTCATGGAAGGAAGATGGATATAGATACCTATAGAGTGATGTTAGATCATTATGTAGGAACCATCAAAGTTGAGAGGAAATCATTAAAGATATGGACTTGGCCATACTCCAAGACTCACAGAGGATGGCCAAAGGATGTAGTAGAGTTACAGATGTATACAACAGACTATGTGGCTAGAGCGATTACATTTATAAGGGTGACCAAGCTATTACCAGGAAGAGAGAGATTAACCCTCGTAGAAAATTTCATACTATGGCTAGAAGAATGTGCCCCAGATTGCCATATTTATGTAAATATCTATGGGTGTAGGTCCATTAGGGTGCCAAGGAGGATAAAAGCATAGCACTAGGGCCTACAAGAGTGCAACTAGTACCTCCTAGGCCAGAACTCTTTATTTAAAGAGAAAATAGATGCCAAGAATGATAGATACTATAGATGTAGATGACAACAGAGGTGTACGAAGGATACTACTACTGAATGGTGAGCGTCACATCGGTGGGTATTTTTTTTCTAATCTTTGTGGATGCAGCAGGAGCACCTCCGGGAATAGGAGTATAGGGGCAATCACATGCCCTTGATCAAGCATAGACGCATCATGATACCATAGCATTGAGTTATTTATATGGTGATGTTTGATGATTTGTTATTTGATTGTGTCTTTGGGACTCGAGATTGCTTTCAATTGTCTAATGCGAGTCCTTTTGATCTATGGTTGCTCTTTGGATGATAATTGGTTGAGTGATTATGGACACATCTAATTCACACATTGATGCAGTAATGTTCCCACTAGATGTACACATAGCCTTGCGATGGTATGCTAGAGCGATGTCCGCCCGATGGTATGCTGCATGTGAGCATGGAAGTGCACATTCTATTTTGATCTCACAGTGGTCTATTAGTGGATCGATGTGTACCATATTGTTGAGCACAGTGAGATGAGGGCATGAGAGGATACATAGTAAAAGATAGAGAGACCGCAAGTGGAGGTCCCTTAGAACAATATGATTTGCCGACATTAAAATGGAGCTACAAAATCATTTTGTAGAGATGTCTGACAGATGTAGACACTATTATTTTGTAGGTAGAGAGATATAGGATCCATGAGGCTAGAGATCGATCATATTGATGCATATCGAAGACTACTAGAGAGATGGATAGAGTGGTGATAGATAGTAATAGCGATGTATACATGAGATATGATGGTAGAGATGATTAGGGTTTTCTAGGGGCGACCAATTGGCTATTCCAGGGAACTACGAGTCTCACGATAGTTGTAGATATGGCCTAGGATATATACACCTAGACACACATATGATATGGTATCATATGGTATTAGTGGTGTATGAGGGCTGAAGTATAGGTCAGAGCCCACATAGACTGCATACTAGTACCTCCTGGACCATATATATATGATACATTGTACATAGCATACATACATGTATATGATATAGGGTATACGATAGGCATATCATGCAATGTGGTGTCACATGTGGGTGTTGTTTCTTGTGCGCCGCGCGCATTTATGCCATGTGGTGTGCATCACTGTGATGGACCGTTGGCGTGGATATGGGAAATCACATGTACTTGATGTGTAATAACAATTGATTAGTAGAATGTGAGTGATTTGGTATATATGTTGATGGTGTGATGTTGTTGATAATTTTTCGTTCTAATGTTGATATGATTGGATGCATTATTAGTTGTTGATTATGGAAACATCCATCCACACGTTGAATGTGCCCACCGATGACTAATGATGAGATATTGTATATGATGGTATAGATGATGTATGTAGTACTGATTGTGATGTGCAATATTTAAATGATGAAAAAGCGTGTATTACTATGAATGATGAAGCAAGAAATGAATAATGTGAAATAAGAGATGGGTGTAATGTCCCTTAACACATGAGTATTTATGTGTTTGTCTGAATGAATAGGGACATTTAGTGAGTAGTCGACTGAGGTGACATTGTTGCATAGGCAGGTTCGAGATTTATATAGGCCACGATCAATTGTCAAAGATTGAAGTGGCAAGAGTGCCTCTAGTTGGAGAATGATATGATAGTTGTACGATAGTGATAGTGATGATGATATATGATATATGATATAAGGTTAATTTATATAAGACCCCTCAACATGATCAAGATTAATTGTAAAGATAAGAGTGCATCATATATGAAGTGATATGATAGTGTACGCTAGATTCAATATATATGTCGATATATATATATATATATATGATGATATATAAACACGTGTAGCGTTGATGAAATGATGGTGTTGATTATTATAACATATCCCTCAACAATAATGTAAGAACCATAAGTTGACATGAGTGGCATCATTGGGGGGGGGGGGGGTAAGGTGATAAAATCACCTACCAAAGACCAAACCATGTAATGCGATTGTGATGGATAGCATAGATAAGGATGAAGAGTGTACTGTACTAAACTGAATTCCATGATGGAAATGGTGCCAATGATGGAAGGAGTAGTGTAAATGTAGATGGTTGTAATAGTGCTAAGTGAAGCCAATGTGTATTGGTATGATGAAGAGGTGGATGAGAATAGTGATGCCCCCTAGTGTATAGATGATAAGGTTCATTTAGATAGAGACCCCTCAATAGTCAAGAATGAACAACATATGGTGGTGGACGAATAATGACCTTAGAACTAGATGAAGGAGACAAATCAACTAGAGTAACAACATGCTTGTGTGGAAGTGGAGACATAGACCGATCACAAGAGATTGAGAGCCAAAGGAAATGACACCCTTATCTTGTAATTTTTGTATTCTATCATGAAGGATGACACAACAATCATTATCACGATGGCCATTGATATGATGATAGTTGCAGTAAGGTTGATCACACTGGAATTGTAAGTGATGAGGTGGATGATGTTGATTATAAGGTAAGAAAATCAAACGTGCTTGTCAAGAAAGGCACACAGTACATCATGAGGTCTAGTGTGATGAGAAAAGTGTAATGGATCCCGTGAAGAAGATGCAAAAGGTTTGAGGTGGAGCTTGATGCAGTGAAGGAGATGAATGATGCTTATGCAATGGATAAGACTGAACTAGCTTGTGAGGTGGAGATATGGAGACCTAGGAGGACGATCAATAGATGGAAGTGGAAGATGGAACTAGATGGTATGATAGTAGCGACTTCTAGGAGGAGGATTTATGACATGTGCAACAATGAGATCCTGTTTCTAAATCAATGACCTTATCTCAATAAGAGTGTGAATGATTCACATGTATCATATTGCAAGCATTTGTTTTAAAGTGGGAATCAAACCACGAACAAAAGATGAATTGATTTTCTAGGTCAATGGGAATAGAAGACTAACTGATGCATGCAAGCATTGAAGCGTAAAATGTAATCAATGATAGGTTCTATTTTTCCTTGATGTAAGCTAAGTAGATGATCATGTGTGACTCTAGGGCCGTTTTTTGAGTATAAAGCGTTAGAAGGAAGGCTTCTTCCATCTCACAATAGGTACTAATAGATCCAAAGGGTAAATGTGTGTACCATTGGAGAGCGTCATTAGTAAGACTATGGTGAAAGGATTTTTAGTAATAATCAATCATTAGAATAAGAATCCATAGCTAGACGATAATGCTTAAGATGAAAATATGGATTTCTAGTACCATCAAAGCATGTAAATGTGGGCATAGTGAAATCCCATAGGAAATTTTGAATTGTGAATCTTTTTCATAGAATAGGGCTGTCCATGTAAAGAATTTTTTTATCGATAGAAGTATAATAGGATTTTTTATTCATGTGTGAGAGATTGAAACTGAGATTGCAGCTGTAAAACAACATGCATGAGTGATAAGATGTCATGTGAAGGAATGAAAGTAAATGGGAGTAGTGTAATAAGTGGTTGAAGCTTTCCATTATGACTAATCATAGGGATATCAAGAGAATAAATTTAAGATGTCGATGTTAAGAGCACACTAGGTATAAGTGCCAAAGAAGTAACATGTGGTGAAGCACATGAAGTGTCGATAGAAGTAGTAGGACTAGCATCGAAAACACTATTAGGCAGATGAAGTGATAGAAGGAGATGTATCAAGCATGCTAGCTATAGATAATATCATAAGAATATTAGAGTGGAATAGAAATTTCGCATTCAATACTATGTAAAGAAGTAGAATCATTACTAGTATGTATATAACTAATATCAGACAAATATTTATATGCAAGGATTTCATTAAGCGTGTCATCAACATATAGTGAAGGAAGAGGAAAACTAGTATGCAGATGCATCTATTAAAAATATTTTTAAAATATGTAAGGAGTATGAAATGTAACTACAGAAGTCATCCTAACTGGTATGAGAAACAACATTATACACATGTGTATTGTCATGTTATTTTTTATCTAAAAAAATATCATCAAGGTTAAGGATAAAAATAATAATAACATCATATAAGTTCTCATTAAAAATTAAAGAAGGTGGAGTGTGGCTGATTGACTGACAAGGTCTACAACCATAACATCTTTTTAGATTAGAAACAATGTTAATGGTGGAATGATCAAAGGCTAGTAGGCACATTACATTCATTAGATAATAGCTTTCTTTGAGTATCATCTGGAATAATAACATTGCAATAATAGAGTGCTAAGTTCATACTATGGCTGCCTCATCATAGATAGAATTAATACTCACATGAGGCATGACTATCCTAGGAGGAGAACAGTATATCCTTAGCCATTAGGGTTTTAGTGGATCCTAGGGAAAATAAGTTCAAAACTACGGGTTCACCACAATGATTCAATAAAATTTGTATCTTTTATTAAAATCTTGAATGCAAAGATCTGATATGACTAATAAACAATAGAAATATAAATGCTAAACCAATTTATTAACTTTAACTATGAAAGAAAATGAGAGGGGTAATGCACTTATTTGAATGTCACTCATTCCCAAAGTTATTTTGAACTAGAAAATATGTTGGAACAGGAGCATATACCATCGTAATCGAGGCTTATAAAAATATAGATATGTTTACTGATGCTTGGACACGGGAGCCTATGCAAAGATAAGGGTGCATAGGGGTTCCTGTGGGCTGCCCAAGACCTCTCTGTGGGCACTGGAGTCTGCATAAAGTGGTCGGAAACTTAGTTTTGGATAGTGTCACTATGGATTTGACACTTGTTCTCTTTTGGTCACCTTTATGTCACATACTTTTATC